>CM076570.1:1163436444-1164036444 GCA_034641835.2 Pinus albicaulis | reverse complement strand
TGCCCGGAAGGGGGCTGTAAGTGCTGTTGCGGGTTTGGAGGAGGCAAGGGAGATGGAAGCACATATGCTAGAGGAGCTGGCGCACCAGGTTGTGGATAAAGGTAATGGTTAGGTTGGGAAACATTGAGGTAAGCAGGAGGTTGGGCAAAAGGAGGAGGCATGCCGTATCCTGGATACATGCTACCGGGAGGGGGAAGAGTGCTAGAGGTGCTGGCCCCTCCCTGAGGGAGACCGTAGCCCATAGGAGGTTGGGTGTACGGATGGGAAAGGGCTCCAACGATACCGTCGGTGGAATGAGATGCCCCCGGGGCGTTAGCGCCACCGGGTCTGGGGAGGTCAGGAAGAACGGTATAAACATAACCAGATTGAGCATAGATCAGGTCATATTTCAAGGCTATTTGGAGGGTGGCTTCTTCGGTTTGAGGAAAGTGAGAGGCGACATATTTTCCGATAGGAGCTAAGAGGGTGCGAAGAAACCAGTCCATGTAAACCCGATCTTCGAAGGGGGGGGTTCGACATAAGCTCCGTCTTCATCGCCATTCCTGAACATGGGCGGAAAGGCAGGTTGAAGAGGTTTGCTTAAATGAAGTCAAGAGCTTCATGCCAGTGTCGTATCGGAGAGGGAGCTGGAAATAAGATAAAAAGGATTGGGCAAGGGTCGCAAAGGTGGTATGGGAAGAGGTGGCTTATTCAACATACCATTTAGAAGCTTCACCGGTAAGCGTGCGTTGGAACAAACGAAGACAGATGAAGTCATCGGTAATGGAATTGGAGGAACACCACATGTGGAAAGATCGGACATGATTGGTTGGATCTTCTCCAGCAAGGCCTTCAAACTTAGGGATGTCGCAGGGGAGCTTGGTTGGCATAGCAGGCCAACCAACATCGTGGCAGATAGGGTCGTTGATCAACTGATTGAAATCGGGGAGGTTGAGGCCTGCAATGTACGGCAGCAAGGGTGTGGCCGAGGTAATTCCTGTGGCAGTTCCGCTAGTGGAAGGTCCAGCATTAGGGCCTGGAGCACCACTAGCGTTAGGCCCTGGACCAAACATGGTGAAGGTGACAGGGGGAGAACCAGGAAGAGAAAGGGAACCCGATGAATCAGGAGAGGAGTCGGAGTGCGGACTCGGAGGAGGACTGGCTCGACGACGGCAGGTCGGAGCAGGTCGATCGACCAGAAACTGAGGGTGAAGGCCAAGAAGTCTCCAGGAAAGGCGCCTTGGGGGCGCAATGATGACAGGAAGAAGGAAACTGACAAGGGCAAAAAGGGACAGAATCAAGTGAGGTCAAGGGTAGACAAGGTGCAGTGACAATTTATTTTAGAGTCTTTGCCAAGCGGTGTTAACCAGGCGCTTCTTCACATAGGGTCAGTGTGTGGTGTGCGTTAATTTTAATTTTTAAACCCTTTTCGTTTTGAGATCAAGAAAAAGTGTGCAGCGTAACTGAAAAGAAATCTACAGAGAACAGTATATAAAGCTGAAATAACAGAACATTTAATAGCTCACCGTGCATCAATCTAACCCAAAAAGGCGGGTCTCTCAAAACTACTCCAAAAGAGGGCAAAAATCTAGTCAAAACACACATAAAAAGAGGCCAATAGATCTAGGGTCAAAAGGGACAGGGATATAGAGGATAAAGATGCTGAAAAGAGGTGCAGATCACATCCAAAAGACAGAGGCAACGTGGCTAGAAAAAGGAAGGAAATCAACAAAAAGCGGAGGGGGAAAAGAGGAGGCCCTAAAAGGGAGGTCCAAACAAAACAACAAGAGGTGATTTGAAAGGAAGGAAGGCTGATTTAAAGGGATCTGACAGGGAGGTAGCAGATCTGGAAAAGGGAAGGCTGAAACTCTGAAAAACAAACGGCTGAAACAGCTAAAACTCTTCCACAAAAAGTGGAGGGTACTGAAGCCCTAGGGGGCTAGGTTCCCACTTAGATGAGTAAAAACATATCAAAACTAGGTCAAAGTGGGCTGAGACGGAGGCTGGAAAACCCTGACAGAAGCTTCAGCAAAACCCAGAAAAATTGCAGAAAAATGACTGAAAAACTGGCAGGTCACAGGTTCTGACCTGTTTTCAGTGCAGGTCACAGAAAAGGGGCAGAAAAGTGCGACCTGGAGGTCCAGGTCGCAGGTTATGGGCCAAAAAGTGTGACCCCCCGTTCCGGTTGTCTCGGCGGTAGATTTTCAGACAAGTTGTCGTCTCAGTTGCGGCTGGTGTCGCTTACCTACGCAATAGGGCCAGAAACACATGGAAGTTAGAAATTTTGATGTTTTGAGGTTTTATGTGAGAAAAACAACATAAAAATAGGAAAAATAAATAGCTGAAAAGAAACCCTAGGGTCTGAAGTAGCTGGATATGCAGGAATATGAAAAACGACAGCGGTCGTAATTTAAAACCCGTGTGGAGTCGCCATTTGTTAGTATGAATCCTTTGTCGAAGTGTATGAAAAAGGACCACATTAGCTACACATAACTAATAGCCCTAACAACAAAAGTGGCTGCCAATATCTTCATATATGTGGTTAGTTGAACATAAAAGAGCTGCAAAAACCAGATCTATGCATGGAAAGACATTAAGCAGAAAAAATAAGGGTTTGCTCCATATACCAATAGACAAGCCAAGAACAATTTTTGAAAGAATTTTTGTATTAATCGGGCACCTGGGAGGAAAACAAGAAGGCGTATCCAATTCTCCTCAGTGGGATGGGTTCTTGGAAGTCCTCAGCACTTCAGATCTAAAATCTCTCTCTCTTGTTGGTGTAGAAAACCCACACAAAGAATGGAACTCAAAGGGAGCTCACACAGCAAATGGCATAAAATGGTGACCAAGTATATAGATCCAGAGTGATCTAATAGGCAACAAAAGGTGAAGAATGGTAGGAAAAACCCTCCTATTTATAAAAAAATATTGGGCATTCTAGATCTTGGTGCATGGGTTAACCAGATCTAGATCCACTTTTTATGGAATATTTTATTATATTTGTTGGAGGGAAAAGTTATTTGACTTGGGTCAAATCCCTTAATTTGTCAAAAATAAATAAATAAATGATTTATTTATCTTTTTAAGGAAGTGGTTAGAAGGTAATCAAATAAATAATGGTTTATTTAATTATTTAAGGAAGTGGTTGAAAGATAATTAAATAAATAATGATTTTTTTAATTATTTGTGGGTGATTTGGTCATATTTAACAAGGAATATTATCTAAATAAGGTTTAAATAATTATTCCTAGAAAATAATAAGATAAATAAAGGTTTATCTAATTAATTTCTTTGATTTTTGGTTAAACATGACTTGGAATAATAATTAAATTATGGTTTAATTAATTATTCCATGAGGAAAATCAAAAAAATATAGGTTTGTTTAATATTTCCTTTTGGGGTTTCCTATTTTAACATAGTGAAGGCAATTTTACTTAGGGTAAAATTGGTCTTATATGGTGTACTTGGGTCCATCTAATGATAATAGGTTAGATGACCAAAAAATGGTGTAACATATTGTCTCTAAACCTAACCAATCCATCCATTGAAAGAAAATAGTCCACATCCTTTACACTTGCACTTATACCTTTACTTGTACCACTATCTCTATGTGTGCTCCGGTGTAACCTGTGCACAATATCAAAATACCTATCATCTTTCTAACCTAGCTGCAAGATCCTATCCTATAAATATGTCCCATAGGAGCTCATAAATACTATGTGATTTACCTATATCTTCCTAATAAGAGCATCTGTGACCATGTTCTCCTTTCCTTTTATATACTTGATCTCGAAGTCAAACTCACTAATCATGACCAACCATCTAGCTTTCCTAGAATTTAGATTCGGTTGGTTAAACAAGTATCTCAACCATTGTGATCACTCATCAATACAAACCACCTACCAAGAAGATAGTTCCTCCACATCTTTAACGCATGGGTGATCATTAATAGATGAAGATCATGCATAAAATAGTTCTACTCATTCTCATTTAGTTTCCATGACATAACATACCACGTTTCCTTCTTGCATGAGGACTCCACCAAGTCCTCTCTTGCAAGAATATGTACATACTACAAAATCTTTGTCTGGATCTATGATATTTAACACTCGAGCATGTGTCAGAAATCTTTAAGTTCATCAAAACTTGCCTAACACTGCTATGTCCATTCAAAATTCTTACCTTTCCTTAGCAATGATGTGATATTATAAGCAAGATGTGAGAAGTTCCTCATGAACCTCCAATAATAACCTTCCAATCCCATGAAGGATGTCACCTCATCTACATTTCTAGGAGCTGGCCACTCCATGATAGCTCTTACCTTTTCTGTATCCAATGAGATTCCCTACCTGGGGACACCATGTCCCAATTGATGTACCTCAGTCTTAACTAAATTGCACTTGTTGATCTTAGCATAAAAATTATGCTCTCTCAAAAATCTCAACACTTCTGCTAAATGCTCCACATGCTCTTCCTCATTTTTATAATATACCAATATGTCATCAACGAACATAATAAAAAAGTTGTCCAAATAAGGAGGAAACAAAAAATTCATCAAACACATAAAGGTAGTTGGCGCATTAGTCAAAATAAATGGAACTAAAACAAGCTCATAATTTCCATACCTGGTCTGAAAAGTTGTCTTGTAAATTTCCTCTTCGTTAATGTGTAACTAATGATATCTATATCTCAAATTGATCTCTGATAACATTGCTACTCCCTTCAGCTAACCAAACAAGTCATCAATCCTCGGCAATATATAACTTTTCTTGATGGTCACTTTGTTCAAATGCCTATAGTCAATGCAAAATATGAGACTGTCATCCTTCTTCTTTACAAACAATAAAGTTTTTCTCCATGGAAATACACTTCTCCTAATGTATCCTTTTTCAAGCATCTCTTTTAGTTGCAAATTTAACTCTACCAACTCAGGTGTGCTCATCCTGTAAGGTTATATTGTTGTTGGAGCTATCCCTACTACCAACTCAATAAAAAAATATGCTTCCCTGTGAGGTCGAAACTCTAAATTGTTTTGTAGGAAATACATCGTGAAATTGTTATATAGTTTGGTACCTTCTCAAAACATCTGCATCCTAAACTTTCTTAGCTTTGTCACTAGTGATATATGCTTCAAATAACACACACCCTTTCTTATGACTACACTTGTTCTTCATAACTGTCACCATCCTAACTGATGTGGATTTCTTATTTCCCTATAAGACTCTTGGCTGCCCCATTGTCATCTAAGAGATGAATGGATTTATAATAACAATCCACCTTTTTCCTCTAAATTTATAGCCAATCCATACCCAATAACATACTATATGATCCAAATGGAAATATGTTCAAGTGTGCTACTGTAGGCATGCCATTCAATTCAAATGCACAAGTTGTTTCCCAATGTTTAAATACTTTCTTTGTACCTGTATCCGACTTAACTAACCAAGATTCTACATGCACTTCTTTATTCAAACCAAAATTTTCCACCAAGTCAACACTTACATAACTATAATTAGATCTCAGGTCAATAAAAATAGGAATAACTTGATAAAAAATCTTACCGTCCATCTCAATGATAGATTCCTAATGGTCTATCTGCTTGTTATCTAGTGCTACATAGATACAAGGAATTATTTGACCAACATCCCCAACAATACGTGCCTCTTGTACCATATATGTCTGAGGCCCACCACCCTAATTTTGTGGACAATCTCTCTTAAGGTGTTCCTTACCAGTTTTCCAACACTCCAACTGTATAGTAGCATTTCCTATATGTTGCTGACGTGATCCATGTCTCTATCTAGCTGCATTGAACTTCTTTTATGGTGCCACATTTTATTTCTCTTATGCACTTTGAGGCCTTTTTCTTTTCAGTTTCCACTAACCCTTACCTTAATCTTTCCATTTCCACCCTTGCTGAGATTCATTCTTAGGCTTTGTCTATTCATAACAATGCCTCAATTTCCCAATAACTTCCTCAAGTGACTGACGCTTATCATACTCGATCTGATATTTAAATGCTAATGGAAAACCACTGAAAAATCACATAACTTTATCCTTCTCATATTTAAGATATGATACACACCTCAATATCTCTAGGAACTTGGTCATATACTCCTCATTAGTCATCGACGCCATGTTTAGCTCTTAGAATTATTTGGCCTTATCATTATAGTACCTTTCTGACAAGTAGTTCTTCCCAAAAAGTCTCTTGAACTCATGCCAACTCAATTCCTCCATCCTAATGTCTTTGAACCGCTTCACATCTTACCACCAGATATCTTCTTTACCTTTCAGGAAGAAGATAACAATTACGGCCTTCATGTCTTTTGTGTACTCATGCAACTCAAAGAACTTGTTCATCACAAGTATCCAAGCCTCTACATCTTCTGGTTTCTTCAAGTATTCATCAAAAGTAGGTGCCTTTGCTATATTAAGTTCATAAAAAAATTATCCCCTATCACTCCTCCTATAAGGATGATATGATGAAAATAATAATGCCTATCAGAACCAAAACTAGAGTATTACTTGTGTCCCTCACCTCTCCTATATGGAGTATCCAAAAACCTTCCATCTCTCACTGTGTAATCTTTATCTAACCTGTCTTCGTTATGAGACCTACATCCATATGCCCCATAAGTTCTATCCTACTTCCCATGGATGATGCGAAGTGGCCCTTGTCACTGCAATTCTAACAAAATTTGAAGAAGTATTGCCTTAACCTCTACTTGTTTCTCTTCTGCCTGCATGATTTTGGCATTGTCTCCCTTAAAACTCCTTATTTCTTGTTTAAAAATTTTCAGTGTATCTTCTATGTCAGAAGAGTTTCCAATACCATGATTCTCATTTGATTTTATAGGGAGAATATTTGTAGCCTACCATCTTGCTAGTCATTTTGATCTCTTTCTTGAAAGGCATACTATGTCATCTAAACCAAATCATAATAAACCAATTTACCTTAGCATAATTTGGGGAGGACATATCATATGAAATATCATACGAATACATTTAATACATGTAAAAAAATAATCATAAAAAGATATATACATATAACAAAGACGTGTACCAACATAGAAACATCATTTTAGCTAGATTCAAGTCATCAATGCATGACCATATCAAATACACATACCATGACCTCATGAATGCCAACAACAACCTTCCCAATGCACATTTGAAAACATGCAAACACTGAAACCCATTTCAATGCATAACCATCATACACTAATGATGACACACTTCACAACAAAAAGCATCATATTTAACATGGAGACATCACTACAACCATGCTCGACACAATGAATATACAACATGTAACATCCCCGTGTTAAAATTTCATACCACGGTTACGAGACAATTATTCCAAGTTTTATGGTGGAAAAACATCCTAGCCAGTGTTCATTTTGTTTATTATAGGTAAAGGAAATTGCAAAGGAAATGGAAAAGGCTTTGGAGAGAAAAGAGACGTTATTCACATTTTATTTATGAAAATAAAGGAAAATGGAAGAAAATAAAGGTGAAAGGTCACACGTTGCATGTGAGTAACAAAATGGAGGAAAATAATGGAAAATGCAGAAAATAGAGGAATCATTAATAAAAACAATTTTGAGGATCATTTGGAAATATTTTGGCTCAAGCTTTTGCATTGGTACAAGAAAGGTGAAATAAAGCAGATGAAGGACAAGGAAAGGGAAGGAAATCAAAGATCAAGTAAAGAAGAGGAAGATCAAGAAACTTTGGTAGGAATACTTGTAGATAACATATTTCATGTGTGATTTCCTATTTGGTTTGGACACGCATGGCTTATGCATGTTGGTATTTTGTTCTCTTGTTGTCGGTGGCATGGTTTTTTTGTTTTTCGACAATGGTTTTTAGCCTTGCATTTCCTTTTTATAGATAGCCATTGTGTGATGGAATTGATCTCGGTCTTGAGCTTTGGAATTAATATATTTTTTTTGGAATATGGGGAAGAAGTGGTCTCAAAAAATTCCTAAAGGCCTAAGAATCCCTTGACCATTTTTGGAGGGATACATGGTAAATCATGAGTGTGGTGTCTCATTTTAGGGCCTAGTGATCCAATGTGGATTGCGATAAAGCCTGGGAGATAAGGAAATGGAAAATTCCTCAAGGGTGGTGATGGATTTTTGAGGCATTCCAAGCTCGGTTCGGTGTGGTGATCTTGGCATTGGTTTAGGTGTGATCACAGTATGGTGAGCGTGGAGGCAGTTTAACCTTTGGATTCTCTTGGTTGTTTTGGATTATTTTATCCATGATATCTGACATTCATGCTTGGAATATGGCACGGGGGTGACTGGCTGAAGAGAGATTTGGCTCAACCATGTCTATGGTCGAGTGGTATGTGGAATTCCTGAACCTGGTCAACTATTTCCTATGTTTAATAAAGGCTATTTTCTCTTGTTTTTCTACTTATTAATGTGTGGCTTTAATGGTTGTTATTGCATTGTTATTTACATGGTTTTATGATGGTTATAATCATGGTTCTATGACTCATTCAAGTCATGGCTATTTCCTGTATTTACTTGTAAGTGTTAAAATAATGGATGCAATACATAATTGATGTCATAGCAGTTGAAGGATGTGGGTTGTGATCCTTCTTTTCATGTCTCATAAGAGTTTTCAATCATTCATGATTTTTCTTTTATCCTAGATCTCTATATTTCATTGATGCCAAGTGTTTGACATAATGTCAGTCTCGGTTGGTGGTGGTCAGGCCTAGTCCTAGAGTAAATTTTTTATTCATCAGCCTTGCCATCATGTGTTTGATGGATTTCAAAAGCTACGGGAAGTTCTGGGTAGTGGCCGAGATTATGGGCTGAAAAAGTTCCATAAATCTCGCAGACTCTAGCACAACTCTATGGGAAGAAGTACCTTGAAGCATGCATGCCCATGATTTGGGAGCTTCCAGATCCGCCCATATGCACCCTTTCCTATATCAAGGGAGTGTTGATGGGTTTAATGGTTTAAAACTCAATGGAACCCAGGGAAAGGTTAGATGTATGACTGGGATATCCTCTAGGGGTACTATAGCAGGTACAGGAGGTCTGTGATATGGTTTTCCACTTCAATTCCACTTCCTTAAAGTCACCAAGGAGGTTACTTATGGTCAAAACTACCTATCATATCATGTTTACCCCAGTTAGCCAGTTACTTCGGTGGATGTGTGGTTAGGTGTAGATTACAGGTGGTATTAGAGCATGGTTTATCTCTCCTTGGGTGAATGTATTTGTCATGCATACATATCGATTACATATGTGTTCCTTATTCTTGTAGTGTATGTGCTAGTTGCATATGCATGGCGTTGGTCATAGTTGCAGTGGTATCTCCATGCAAAAATCGATGGTGTCATTTATTAGATGTGGTAATCATGAATGTGTATCATTATATGAATTGTTTATGCATGCTAATGTCTATATGGTTAGGCATGCATTTTCATGGTAAAAATTGTTGTCCATGAGGTCATTGTAGGAATTTTAGGTCATTATGATGTTGTTTATATGGTATGATGTTGATGTGTTGTTTGAGATAAAGTAGGATATGCATATCATAAAGTGAAGTTGCCGCACTAGAATTTGGGGTAAGAGAATAGGAGAATATTGTCACAAAGGTATTATATGTTTTTCATACATGTATGTTGGTTAATGGTTGTTATAAGCATTAGGTTTATATACATTTTTTCCATCTTATTGTTGTTGTGGTTACATGTATGATAAATGTTAGTTGATCAGTTTAGTTATATGAATTATGGTTATGTCTATGCCTTTCATTCTATTGATGTTATGGTAACATACATGATAGATGTTAGTTAAATAGTGTGATCATATGTGCATGGGTTGGTTGGTCATGCATGGTATTAATTTGATGACTATGTTATATTTTTTTGATGATTATGTTATATGTTGTTGATACGTATGTTATATGTTAAATTTTTTATTGTTATATGATAGGTAACTCGATGATTATGTTATATGTCGTTGATGAGTATGTTATATGCTAAGCTTTTGTGGTTAATATAAGTTAGTTAACTTAAGGATTAGAGTTATTTCATTAACATCTTGATGTTATATGTATCATGTTAATTTGGATTTTCCTATGCAGATGGTTAGGATTATGAAATTCATGTATGAGTCAATATAATTGTGATATTTTGTTGTGGTAATCTAGACAGACTATTCACATGTGATTCTTTGACAAATTTTTATGATTTTATGATCTGAACATGTTATCCAGTTACTTCTATGGATATCATGACGTATTTATGTTTGATTTGATGTGTTTTGAAGTTATATCATGCCAAATTAGATTTATAGTGCATACAAGATAGCCTCCTTGAGATATATTAAGGTATGAGCTCTCCTATGGCGGGTACTTGATTCTTAATTGTTTGATTATGTCACCTATCTAGTGTTTACTATTTGGTGTCTATAATGTCGTCTAGTTGATTTATCTAACATGGTACATTTAGATTTTGTTTGAATGCTTGATTAAGCACATGATAAGAGTATGTGTCTTTAATATTTCATGAAGGAATGATCTTGTTTTAATATGGTTGTACTACCACGTATTTGTTGAGATATTTGATATGTAATTGACTGTATGTAGGTGATAGTTTTAGTAGTATGTATGATGACTGATGGATGTAACACTGTTATCGATGAAATAGGTAACCTAACCTAAAACGGGAACTCTAGCCCAAAAAGTCTCAAAAAACATGAAAAAACACCCCAAAAACAAAAAGTGTGTCTTCCAGAACGTACTTGGTTTTTTTTGAAGGTCAAATTTCAACATTTTATAAAATTATGCTAAAAAAAAAATTGTTTGCTGAAAAAAGGATTGAAAAAACACCCTCAAACAAAACCAGTTGATGCTGGAATAACAAAAAAAAAAATTGTGTCATAATGTTGACACTTGTAACAATGGAATTAAAGACAACATATTAGGACATTTTTTAAAATCATAAATTTCTAACATTTTTGATAGATGATGTTAAAGATAAAAAAATACATGTCTTAAGGGCTTATCATTTCGAACAATTTTCATCCATGTTGTTAAACATAAAATATCTTGACTTTAAACAACCCCAAAATTATAATTATTGTCAACCATAACCTTAAAGATAAAATTTGGTAGCGCATAAAAACATTAATGACAAGTTGTAAATCTAAAGTTTTTCAATCTTAAGTGTTCAACATACTTGAACAATGAAGTTATGGAGAAATTATAAGACTTAAAAATTTTAAAAAATGAACAAGTAAATAAAATTTTTATCATTGAACAGAAACAAGTAAGAGTAATTTTAATTTTAAAGGATAAAAACTTATCTTTTTTCAAATCTTAGCATAAGAAAAATTTAAATATAATTTCAACCAACACCTAGAAATCAAGCATCAAAACAAAGTGTTATGTTTCGATGACGCATATAATTATTAAAACTTTTAAAAGTATCTTATACCAAATGGTAACAATACATAATATCATGGTAATATGACTGCATAATCTAAAAATGCAGCATTAGTTTCTATTTCCTATTTTACTTATAATTAAAATATCAACATTGGTACATTGAATATAACATAGATTATTTTTGTAATTCATTGTTGCTGTCAATATTCTAAAGAGATGAATTCTTCATAATTAAAACATATAATCCAACAAACATAGAAATGTCTCATAACTTCATGAAAAATGAGATGGAAGTCAAAATTTTTATTTCAAGTTACCATGCAAACATCAAATACATAAAAGTCTCTTAGATAGTTACTAAAAATCAACCATAGGTTCTGGCACACCATCATAATATACATCTTCAGATGAATGGCTTGATGCAGATGAAGATGATCCATATTCTTCTCTTTCATCAACTAGTGCTCCATCTGAGTCAACATGCATGCCCACCATTTCAGAGTTCAAAATTCTTGTAGATCTACGTCTACATTCTGCAAAGTCCCATCTCAACAGTAATTGTTCTGGTGGCAATTTCTTCAAAATATTTATGGTATGCAACCGAAGAGTTCCTCTCTTTTTCAAATTGAAGTCATACACAAGTATGTCAACATCCTCCCATTTTAAGACATATGTGCGGTGACGATTTATATTTGTGCCCTTTCTTTTTCTCTTTCTTCCAATTCTTTTTTCCACTACCATCCCTAGCTTGTACACACCATTGAAAGGGTGGGTACTTGTGGCATACCAATGTACATCAATAATTGTAATCTCTTCATTTTCATTAATGACCTTTATAACCTTGGAAATCCAGAATGGATAGCCAAGTGGATCTTCATCTGCTAACAATGATATCAGGCAACCCTCCTTAAGATCATGCACAGAACCCTTGTAAAGGTCTTCCATGGCTTCACGTTGTGCACGTGATCTTCTAGAACGAATATAGATTTCTCTTTCCTCTACCTGTGCGGAATTAATAACAGATTGAGGCTGTTGTTGTTCAACATTGTGTGTTTCCTAATGTTCGTGTTCATTTGGAATATTTTGTGGCCAAAAAAAAGGAGACTTCAAAAGCGTATCCCCATTTATTGATCTTGAAATCATATCACTTTGATTACTGAAAAAAGACTCCCACCAAACTGAATCAGCAACATTGAAGTATTCATATGTATCTCTAATACATATTTTAATTTCCTCTAGACATTCAGAATAATTTATGTCTCTCTTCTGCCTTCGTGCATTATGGAGTTCAAAAATTCACTGTAATAACAATATCTTTGATGAAAATATTGGATGCTCTGGAATGAAATTCAAAAATGCTAAACCTGATGATGGTCCCCATTCTTCAATAGTTGAATACGTCTTGCCCCATATAAGTGTTATCCCATTAATTTTTTTGATACTAAATTGATGCTGGAAGCTAATGTCATTAAGTTGTTCAATGCATTTCTTCTCACCATGCGATCCAAAAATAAACCTTCGCATGTCAATATTTTCTTCCAACACATGAAAAACAAGCTCTGGAATGTATGATTTCTTAATACATTCAATTAATGATGGCAGGCTCCCAACACCTTTCCTCCTCAATGTTACTAAAAAACGACTGAACATTTGATCAATATGATCATGAGTATGCCCAACAAGAAGGAAACTGGCCTTTATCTTTTTTAAAATCCCCAATTCAACGAGCATGTTTAGATACTCAAAAAGAACTTGATTTTTGTTCTCGCAACTTTTTTTGTCTAATTGTAAATACAAAACTTCAGGAAGAATCCCAGACCAATGAGTAACCACATCATGGATTATAGTTATGGTCAGATTTGCATCATTGTGAATATTTGGAGTTGTGAAGAAAACTCTTGTAAACATCTTCTCATTAAATACCATACAACCAACCAAGTGAAATTGAATGAAATTTTCCTCCTGTAATTTTTTTGGCGTGCGGAAAAAATGTGGAAGAAGTGTTTTCTTTTGGTCCATACCATCAATTATCAATCCCAGATATTTATTTGGATGATCATAACACTTCTTTCGATGTTTATACAACTTTTTCCTTTCACTTGTTTGTTGTTTGTGATGGTCTTGAAGTTATGTGACAACGAAATCTGTACATAAAATAAAAGAAACATATGAATAAAGATATTTTCATAGTTGATAAGTATCAAATTTTAAAAAACAATGTTTTGAACACATACCTCTTTCCGCCCCTTGACATTTATTTCTTTTTTGTTTAAGAGAAGCACATGTGCTACAAATCCCCATCCTTGTCTTCTTAGGAATACGAACATTGTTGAATTCAGTTTTCCATATCCTTGTAAAATAAGAATATGTAATAAAATTACCAATTCCTTCAACAACTTTTGCATAATCTTTGTATAACATGAATATTTCTCGTCTCGAGAAATTATCTGGAATATGTATTGTGTCTTTATTTGGCATACACTCTCCATGATTTGAAAAGAAGTATTTCATCCATGTCTTAGCAGTATTTGCAAACGGCCCCACCTCCTGTTTATAACGTGCTTCTAAATAATATGTGGGATCCCTTTCCAATCTATCCTGTATTCTTGACAAATGACAATTACCAATTGAATACAACATTTTGAACACCTTTCTGCAAAGCAATACATTCCCAATATGATAATCATAACCTTCTAGTGTAGATTGCATGCAACCCACTAAATATGAATTTTGCATGCTTTTATTCATTGACATATATGTTTTCCTTTTCTCCAAATTAAAGTTTAAATCCATATTTTTCAAGCAATCCCTTTGACAACATTCACTTGAAATCAAATGAACGACAAAACTTCTTGTCGTGAGATATTTTTTCCTTTCCCTTGTATAACTAGAATGCTTTGGATTGATATGAAAAGGTCTACTCCTACTCCTAGTTGCAATATTTTCTTGCAACGGCTTCATCATTCCATCATCCTTTGTAAAATTAGTTTCATCACCATTAGGAGGAATATTATCCCCACTATCATCATCCTCAACATAGTTAAGAAATTCATCAACATCATTGCGTGGAAAATTTTCTTTACCATCATCAGTTGAAGAAAAAATTTCACAAGAATCATCGACACTTTTGTAACCCTGACTCAAAAGAAATTCTTCACCATCTTGACCCATGCTTTCAAATTCTTCCCTGGGAGGATTCAATTCTCCATCACCATGAGTGTCTTTGAAATGGTCACTTGGAGAAAATGCAATATTCAGATCTGTGCCTCTAAAATTATCATTTGCAAGAAACTCTTCATCCTCCCCTTCCTCAGTGGTGCTCTCATAATCCTTGGGATTAGGCATAAGTGGAAGCTTTGAATTTTTATTCACTAGAATTTATTCATCCTACCCCTCCCATTCCTCACTGAAGCTCTCATAATCCTTAGGATTAGGAATAAGTGAATGCCTTGAATCTATATTTATTGGAAATTATTCATCCCCCCCTTCATTGATGGTTAAATTATAATCGTTATGATTAGGATGAAGTGAAAATTTTAGCTTTGGAAATTCATCCCCATCTTCATCAGTGGTGTTGGCATAATCCTTAGGATTAGGATGAAGTGGATATTTTGACACTGGAAATTCTTCATTGCACTCTTCCTCAGTGGTGTTGACATAATCCTTAGGATTAGAACGAAGTGCATATTTTGACTTTGCAAATTCTTCATTCCCCTCTTCATCTGTGGTGCTAACATAATCCTTAGGATTAAGACGAAGTGGAAATTTTGACTCTGGAATTTTTTCGTCCCCCTATTCATCAGTGGTGCTTGCATAATCCTTAGGATTAGGACGGAGTGGAAATTTTGATGCTGTAAATTTTTAATTTCCCTCTTCATCAGTGGTGTTGGCATAATCCTTAGGATTGGGACAAAGTGGATGTTTTGACTCTAAAAAATTATCATTATCCTCTTCATTAGTGGTGCTCGCATAATCCTTACGATTAGGACGAATTTGATATTTTTACTTTGGAAATTTTACATCTCCCTTTTCATCAGTGGTGCTGGCATAATCCTCAGGATTATGACAGAGTGGATATTTTGAGTCTACATATTCTTCATTCCCCTCTTCATTTGTTGTTCTCGCATAATCCTTAGGATTAAGATGAAGTGGATATTCTTCATCTCCCTCTTCATCAATGGTGTCCTCATAATCCTTGGGATTAGGACGAAGTGAAACTTTTGACTCTGGAAATTCTTCATCATGCCCTTCATCATTGTTACCTTCATAATTCTTAGGATTAAGAGTAAGTGGTATAACTGGTGCTCGATTTACAGAAATTTCATTTTGCTGCACCTCATCAATTTTGTTCTCATCATCTTTAGGATAATGACCAAGTTGATTTTTTCACTCTCTATTCATGGTGAACGAACTTCCGTTATATTCATCACTCTGAATAGAGTTGTTTCGAGACAAATATGTTGATGTTGTAGAAAGAAAAACTTTGCTATCAGAAGAAACCATGGCTTTCAACAAGAATAGGTTGAATGATACAAATTCCTCTCCCACTTACAATATATAGCTTAAAGACTTAGAATTTCCCTCCAAACTTTCCCTCCAAAAAAATTCGCGAAAAAATTTCCCTCCAAAATTTCCCCCCAAAAAAATTCGCGAAAAACTTTCCCTCCAAAATTTTCATTTCAAATATTTGGTACAAATATTAGTCAAAAAATGTATTTAACATTTATTTTAATAAACTGTTTATGTTGAAATATTTTACCAATATTTATATTCAAAATATCCACAAAATATTTCTATCATGGATGCATTCCAAACTAAAATAATGTTTTTTTTTTAATGATTTAACATTGACTAGATGTAAGTATTAACTATAATATTACTATAATACCTACATGCAAATATTAACTATTTTAACTATAATGACTAAATGTAAATATTTTAAATTTTAAATTTTAAACTTACGTTATATTCATCTAAAATGTATTTCAAAATTTATTAATAAACTGTTGGTCTTCAAATATTTCATAATACTTTCTATTCAAAATATCCACAAAATATTCCTTTCATGGATGTCTTCGAAACTAAAATAATTTTCTTATTTGAATGGTTTAAGATTGACTACATGTAAATATATACAAAAATAACAAAATGTAAATATTAACTATTTAAACTATAATATTAACTATAATTAACTACATGTACATATTTTAGATTTTAAAATTTAATCCCATGATTTTAAACATTGATTACATGTAAATATTAACTATGATAACTAAATGCAAATATTAACTATTTTATGTATAATATTAAATATAATTAACTACATGTGTTTATTTCATATTTTAATTTTTATTCTGAGATTATATTTGAATTATTCACTGTTACCTTCATAATCCTTAGGATTAAGAGTAAGTGGTATAACTGGCACTCGATTTACAGAAATTTCATTTTGCTGCACCTCATCAATTTTGTTCTCATCATCTTTAGGATAATGACCAAGTTGATTTTTTTACTCTCTATTCATGGCGAACGAACTTCTGTTATATTCGTCACTCTGAATAGAGTTGTTGCGTGACAAATATGTTGATGTTGTAGAAAGAAAAACTTTGCTATCAGAAGAAGCCATGGCTTTCAACAAGAATAGGTTGAATGATACAAATTCCTCTCCCACTTACAATATATAGCTTAAAGACTGAAAATTTCCCTCCAAATTTTCCCTCCAAAAAAATTCGCGAAAAGATTTCCCTCCAAAATTCCCCCCCAAAAAAATTCACGAAAAATTTTCCCTCCAAAATTTTCATTTCAAATATCTGGTAAAAATATTAGGCAAAAAATGTATTTAACATTTTTTTAATAAACTGTTTATGTTGAAATATTTTACCAATATTTATATTCAAAATATCCACAAAATATTTCTATCATGGATGCCTTCCAAACTAAAATAATGTTTTTATTTGAATGATTTAACATTGACTAGATGTAAGTATTAACTATAATATTACTATAATACCTACATGCAAATATTAACTATTTTAACTATAATGACTACATTTAAATATTTTAAATTTTAAATTTTAAACTTACGTTATATTCATCTAAAATATATTTCAAAATTTATTAATAAACTATTGGTCTTCAAATATTTCATCATACTTTCTATTCAAAATATCCACAAAATATTCCTTTCATGGATGTCTTCGAAACTAAAATAATTTTCTTATTTGAATGGTTTAAGATTAACTACATGTAAATATTTACAAAAATAACAACATGTAAATATTAACTATTTAAACTATAATATTAACTATAATTAACTACATGTACATATTTTAGATTTTAAAATTTAATCCCATGATTTTAAACATTGATTAGATGTAAATATTAACTATGATAACTAAATGCAAATATTAACTATTTTATCTATAATATTAGATATAATTAACTACATATAAGTATTTCATATTTTAATTTCTAATCTGAGATTATATTTGAATTGTTCAACATTCGGTACATGTAAATATTAAATAAAATATTAACTGTGATAACTACATGCAAATAATAAGTATTTTAACTATAGTATGAACTATAATAAACTAAATGTAAATATTTTAAATTTGAAATTTTAATCCCAAATTCGTTAAACAGTAAACCAATCAGACAATATTCAGTATTTAAAAGGAATGATTGTTTCTATTCATCACATCACATCAAGTTTTCTGGTATTTGTTAGAGCAAATTTCTGGAGGTGTTGCATTGGCATTGGTAACTTCGTGGAAGCATTGCATTGGCATTGGAGGCATTGTGTCACTATTGGTAATTTTGTGGAGGTGTTGCAATGGCATTGGTAACTTCGTGAAGGCATTGCATTGGAATTGGAGGCATTGTGTTGCTATTCGTAATTTTGTGGAGGCGTTATGTTGGCATTGGTGACAGCAGCTTTTTGCATTTCAAAGGTTAATTTTCCTTCTATTTTGTCAATTTAAAGACGATTTTGGGGAAAATCTGTTTTTCTATAGTTTTTTTGTGTCCAAAAACTATTTTTTTAAGGTTTTTAGGTTAAAAAACCTTAATTTTTTTATAATTTTTTAGTAAAGAAAATGCAAAATAACCTAAATTTTTTTAGGGTTTTAAGAACAAAAATTTAGATTTTTTTTTCTTTTTTATGACTTATAGGTTCATCTAGACAGAAAAATCCTTAAAACAATCATACACATAAACAAAAAAAGTAATATTATAACATTTTTTATTTGTTTTTTTTTATCATAAATATATCAGTGATTTCATTATTTAATTTTTCTGTTTCTTTTTTTTTATTAGAGATTTTTATTTTATTTTATATTCTATTTTATTTTATTTTTTTAATTTTAAATCTTAGTTTTATTCTTTTTAATTTTAAATCGTTTATATATATATATATATTTTAATTGTTTTGTGATATATATATATTTTTTTAATTTATTATATTGTTATATTAAAACAAATGTTTTTTTATTTATTATATTGTTTTTTTTTAATATTTATTATATTTTGATATTTTTAACATTTTTTTTTATTGAATAATATTTTAATAATTATATTATATAATAAAAAAAAATTTTAAAAAAGAAAAAAAGAAACAAATGTTGTTGACCCTACCCGTGGGCGCCGGAGGCCGGCCGGGTGGCACCACGGGGGGGGGGGGAAGGCTGCCCCCATGGCGCCGCCCGGCCGGCATCCGGCACCCGCGGGCGGGCGATTATTTTTTTTATTTTTTTTAATTTTTAAATTTTTTTTTTTTTTAATATTTTTTTTTTAATTTTGTTTTTAATTTTTTTTTTAATTTGTTTTAATAAAACATTTTTTAATTTTGGTTTATTTTTAATTTTTATTTTATTTTATTTTGTTTTTAAATTATTTTTTTTTAATAATTTGTTTTAATAAAAAAAAAAAAAAAATTGGTTTTTTTTTTTTTAATTTTGTTTTTTAAATTTTTTTTAAATTTTTTTTTTTAATAATTTGTTCTAATAAAACAATTAAAAGTTCATAGAAACATTGTCATATATAAAAATAATAAAAAAATCGTTATATAATATAATAAAAATATTGTTAAATAATAACGGTTATATATATATATATATATATATATATATATATAATTCATTAAACAACAATTATGTTTTGTTTTTAAACATTATATAATTAAAAAATATATATAATATAATAAATTTAAAAAAAAACATTTGTTTTAATATAACAATATATTAAATTAATAAAAAAAAAACTATATAACAATACAATTAAAAAAATAAAAAATACATATAATATTTAAAATTTGTTATAAATAGTTAGTAATTTTTTTGTTTTTTTTAAATATTAAACAAAAACTGAAGTTTGAAAATACTAGTTTATTTTTTTTAAATTATTTTATACAATTTAAACACATTTTTTAATTTTTTATAAAATGTATTCAAAACATATATAGATATATATACATATGATTTATAATATTTTGTTTTGAAATGAAAATTTTTATAGTTAATTTTACTTCATTAATTTCAAACTATTTAGTTTTAGAAATAAATTTTGTTTATTAAATTTATTTTATCCGCAATATTTTTCCATTAACTAATATATATATATCATGAAAATGGCATCAAAAAAGACTTCTGTGAATGTTTCTGCACCAAGGGCAGCAACTCCCAAATCTATAGCTGTAGCTCGACGCACTATGGATACAACTCCCAAATCTAAAGTTGCAGTTGGACGCACTATGGACATTGTTGAACGCAATAAGGACATTGTTGCACACACTAATAAAAGTCAAGGAAGTGGGGCATCAGGTTCATTAAAGCTTATTTCTGATTGGAAGAACGCCGAGGAAATAGATAAAACCGATTTCTCATGTTTTCTTGAAGACAGTGAAATCGAGGTTGATATACACATCTATCTAATTTGTGGTATGATTAACTTAAATGAGCCATATGATGTTATGGGCAGAGTACGAGACATATGTATGGTCCCGAATACAAACACTATTTATGTTCTTGCAAGGAAGGCTCAGAAACGTGAGAAGGTTAGATATCTTCTATCAATCGTCAAGTATGACACATATGAAATATCTTCAAAATTTTCTGAAGAATTATCAAGTAAAATTGCAAATAACATTGTAAGTATGCTTATTTTTATTTCCTCTATGCATTATTGTAAGGATGATTCAATTTTTTATAAATTATTGATCATTGACATGTTTTATTTATTTTCATAGGATTTTGTTTCGGGTCTTTCAAACATGTTTGAAGGTATTTATATGTTGGTGCCAAATGTTATGGATGTGATAAAAACTTTCCATAAAGACAAAGCAGAGGAAATGAGATTGAAGCAAAGAGAAATAGCTCGTGACACTTCAACAGTACAAAGAGGGGATCAACCAAGAGTCACTAAGGTGGGTCAATCTAGTAAACTTAAACATGTTTCTTTTGAAGGTGTCGAACATGAAACAGAAAATTATGATAGAATTAGTGAGGAGGAGATGAGAACTATTGTGCAAAAGGAGAAAACAGATCAGACACCAAAAAGAAAAATTTCCAAAGATGTCTCTCTTTTACCTCATGAAGGAGAGCTTGTTTATAAAAAAACTGATATGTTATCCAATAAGACTAGGAAATAAAATATTGGTGAACCTGTAAAGGTCATTAGTAGCAGTGAAGAACAAATTGAAAACTCTCGTGGAAGCAAAGAAATCATAACACCAGGTGCTCAGTTAGAGGATGACATTATTAAAATAAAGCAAAATGCTATTCGACAAGAGTTGAGGAAGAATAAATTAATTCTTGGTGGCCAAACATTTGAGCTTAATGTTAACCAATTTTATGGCCCAGATGAAGGACAATCTCAATATCAAATTAGAAAGGCCCATCACCTACATGTACATAATCTGAAAACATTGTTCAGGTTGCATGTGGTGGATTATGTGGTTCTTGTCGATCCATGTCAGGTTCCCACCAAACAAGCATTTGACAAGACAAAATGTTTTGATTATAAATATTATATAATTGGAGGGAACCATTCGATAGAGGCTAAGAGACAATTGATTGCAGAATATCCCAATAACTATCTTTTTCAAACAGTGAAATGCATCATTTACGTTGGCTTGACAGAAATGGAATCAAATTTATTGGCATGGGATCATAATGCAGATAATCAGTACAAAATGAAAATGACTTTCATCCAAAGGGTCAGATTTATTCATAATGAATTCATAGAAAAATGTGGTGGGGATAAGACACAAGTTAGTGTAGCATTTCTAAAGGAATGTTTAATGGAAACAAGTTATCAAATTGATGAAAAAAAAACAAAAGATGGAAAATTGAATACAAATCTCTTCAGAGGCACAGATAACATTTTTCATTTGGCATTTAGAACTGGGGAGGTATGGGATTTGATTGATGAGATTTTTGATCGGTGGGAGAATATTTCCATAAAAAATCAGAAGGTTAGAAATAGTAAACCCATAATATGTACCAACAGTAAGGGGGGTCCTGAAATGAAGTAGTTTCCAGAGGATATGACTATTACACCTTGGAGAAAAATGGAAGGTGTGAAGGATGACAAATTAGTCAAATCAGTATTAGCCCGTGTGAAGTCGGGTGAATTATCAATGGAAGAAATTTGTGCAGAATTTCAAAAGTAAGTTTCTTGAATTATTTCTTATTTTTCTTTCATTATAATTTTATTTTAAATAAAACATAATGATGTTGGTAGAATTTGTTATACATGTCAGTATATTAACGCTTTTAACTTGATTTATTTAGTCATAAATTTTTTATGAAAATACAAGAACACATGGTTAAAATGTTGAATGAAGACAGTTGGGATGATGTTGTACGCAACTACCCAGAAGCAAGTTCTACATCAACACTAAAAGAGTTTTATATTGCATTCAATAAGGTATGTTGATTTATAAATTTATTTTATTCATATTTTAACTATTTTTATTTTATTACTTATATATATATATATATATATATATATATATGTCATTAAAGATGTCGAAGAAGGATGGAAATGGAGTACCAGATACTTTCAAAAGCTTTATTGAAAAAATTAAGGTGGAGAACATGAGAAGGAAGCGTCTTATGAATGTTGAACTAGATCCTACTCTTAATCATTACATTTGGAATGGGCTCGACAGTGTCCAATATCAAATAATACAAGGTGACTGTGAAGACATTGCATCACTAATACCTAAAAAGGAATATGGCCTAGTTATTGCAGATATTCCTCATGGTTTCAATTTCCCAGACATTGAATATGATAGAGAACCATATACTTATCAAGCTTTTAGTAAAGTGGTTACGGGTTTTCAAGAAGTGACAACATCACCACTTTGGCGATTTGTGACATTTCATTCGGACACACAGTTTCCAATGTTATTAACAAGCTTCAAGGGTAAAGCAAACTCAAGGATGCAACTTACATGGTAAGATTTTGAAATTGTATGTTTGATTCCTCCTAATTTTTTTTATTCATGTAAAATTTAATTGAACTTTTACTATGCTATGTTACAGGCAAAAGTCAAATATTTTTTCTTCTGAAGATCAGCCTATTATAAATGATTGTGAGTTCATCCATGTTGAATTTTGGGCAAAAGAAGATAGCTATAAGCATATTATTATGAATCAAGTAGATGGGAAGAGTCATAGCCAAGTATTGGTTTATGATGCGGTTGTAAGAAAACTAACATATGAGGATAAAGATGCAAAAGGAGATATAGTTAACATTTATAAAAAACCACAAGAATTGATTAACTATCTTATAGATCTATGTTCAAATGAAGGAGAATGGGTTTTGGATTTATTCTCAAGTTCAAGTAAGTTTTATTATACAAATTTAAATTTAAATATTGTCTTTTTTACTTTTTATGTCTCCATACTAATTTTCTTATTTTTTTTTTGCTTGATGATTAGGTACAACACTATCATGTTGCCTATTAAAAGGAAGAAATTGCATTTCCATTGAGAAAAACCCAGTTTAATTCAAATTTACTCAACAAAGAATTAACGCTCTTAAATTCCTTCCAGATGCGAAGCAAGAAGTTGGTTTGAGGAAAGGAGATTTTAATGAATCACGTGTGGCAAAAAAAGCAAAGGAACCTCAACCACCATTATATGGAATGATTGGAAAGGGATACTTTGGAAGTTTTTCTGACATGAAAGATCCATTAGAAGACATCAATGATCAAAATGAAGAAGAAAATGCTGCGGAAGAAGCCATCAATGTTGTTCTAGATGATGTTGAAGATGTATTGGTTGATATTGTTGATGATGTTTAAGTTATGCTTGAAAACAAAGCTTATTTTTTAGAACTATTAATCAATTTTACTTGTAATGTTTAGACTTTGATATTTTATGAGAACAACCCTCTTTTTTTGCAAAAAAATGTGATTGCTATTATTTTTTGACATAAAATTCAATAAAAATGTTGTTTTCTTAAGTTTTTTTGTTAATATTCTCCCAAAAAATTAGTTTATTTAATATGTTTTTTCCAACAAAAACTCTGTAAAAGTGTATTTTTTGCATTGTATTTATATTGAAAAATTGTATTTTTTTGTCATATGGTTCAAAATATTGGTTTTTTAGCGACAATTTTTTGATGTGCATTGAAAAATTATTTAACAATACATAAACATGTAGAAAATATAAACTTTAGAATATTGACACTTTTTCCATCTTTTATGTATGTGAAAAAGTGAAGATATCATTACAAGTTTTTATTTTTAAATTTATTTTTATTTTTATTTTTTAAAACACGAGTACATAAATGCACTTAAAAATAAACATGTCACAGAAGAAGAAAACATTAGAAAATCTATAGTGTCAAAATCAATCCTATAAAAAAACGTTGGTGATGATACACCACCACTATTCAAAATCGACATAAAAAACATCACTTGAAAAAAAAAAATTTAATTAAAAAAAAAAAAACAAACTGAAAAAAACTTAAAGTGCCAAAAACATGCTCAAAATTTTGTTTCTTGATTCTGCATCGCCACTTTTTCAAAATCAGGTGTTTTTCTTGATACTTCAAAAAGTAGGTAACAATGAGGTTACCTATTTCATCGGTAACATTGTTCTGTGAGTTGATTTCTTATATAACTAATAGTTGGGTGATGTGATAGCACATGATAAATACTCAATTGCAGCAAGGTAAACAGTAAAAGAAAGGAATTGGGTAAGAATTCCTTTGGCTATGTTTGAAAACGCTAATTCCAAATGAATGAGTGATTGTCATATGGGAAGACTTCTTAACCCTAATATTGTTTGGAATTATGTGGAAATTTGTTATATTTAAGCAAATTTATTTGACATGTAGAACAACTGGTTTCTAGTTATAGTTGGATTCGTCACGAGATTGGAGTTCCTTGAGAGATGATATATGTATATGTTCAAATACAAGGCAGTGTTCCTGGAATACCAAGGTAAGGTAACTGGTTTATTTTATGTTTATGTTATACACTGACAATTATGTGTTTATGGAAATATGATGTATGAGATTGCATGGAAAAATATACTTCCATGAAATCCTAAAAAAGGATCAGGTTGAGATTTCCTTGGGAACCATGGGGATTTAGTCAGGTTGTTTCTTTCTAATCTTGTATTTTTGGTATTTTTTGGTTTGTTGCGCTTGATTTTCGGTCTTGATTGCATATGGTACATGATCATGCACTTTATTGCAGTGTCATATTGCTTTTTGTTTTTCATGGTCTTCTTCTTGCTTGTTTCTTGTTCTTTCCTTTTTATGTTTTAAGAGTCTTGGGAATTGGTTTGGGAAAGAGAAAATTAATGTAGCTCGTGGAGAGATGGAGGAAACCAAATAGGTAATGCAAGACTCAAATGAAGCTTGGTGAATGTATAAGGGAAACAGAAGGTAAGAATATGACAACCAGTTGGACTGGTTTGCTCCATTATGGTAAATGGATGATGGAAGTATAGACAACAGAAAGGAAACAAAATATGTAAATTAAATGGATATGAGGTGCCGTATGCCTTGGCTATTTTGGGTACAATTCTTCTTAATGTTGTGCATGTTCTGCATGAATAAAGGAAGTTCTCTTAACCTTTACATTATGATATATGGTAGTTATGTTGTGATCATGATTATGATAATGCCTATATATGTATATATGCATGTATGTATTTCGTTGTCTAAAGCGATCATGATTTCTTTTATGTTGATGTTTATGTATGCATATATGTATATATGTATGTATTTCGTTGATTGGAAACATCGTTACGATTGTTTTGTGCTAGTATTCAAAGGTAAATATGTATGAATGTATGTATTTCATTTCTTTACAAGGTCATCATTGATCATTATTATGGAGGAATGATTTACTATGTAGGTGAATGGCATGAAGAGGTTATTGGTATTATGATGAATGAAGTGTGAAGAGTAGGCCTAACACATATATGTGGTTAGTATC
This sequence comes from Pinus albicaulis, assembly GCA_034641835.2. Classification (NCBI taxonomy): domain Eukaryota; kingdom Viridiplantae; phylum Streptophyta; class Pinopsida; order Pinales; family Pinaceae; genus Pinus; species Pinus albicaulis. The sequence goes on along the minus strand of CM076570.1, from coordinate 1,164,010,583 downwards.
ATGTGGACATGAATTGATATTATATGTTTGAACTATGACTATGTTTATGTTAGGGACAGGTAATGTTGAGGGTTACATCAATGATGTGAAAGTAGTGTGATCGGCAACATGCTAGGATAAACATGAATAGTCAAAACTCAAAAGAGTCTAAAAGAAATGTTTCTTGTGGGTTAGTTTATCATCTATGGATGTGTAGTTTAATTGTTGTGTATATTTTGCACATGTTTTATATTCAACGATTGTACCTACGGTGGTGTGTACATGTAACATATGTAGTATTTTGTACATATGATGTTTTATGAATGTTGTATATATGGTGTTCTTTGTATATTTCATATGCAGTGATAGGTATAGATGGTGATACGTACCTATTGGATATGCAGTGTTGTGTACATATCATATTGTTGTTGTGTGCATGTTTTACATGTGGTGTTGTGTACGTATGGTACTATTTACATATTGTATATGCATTTTTATGTACATATGGTGTTGTGCATGTGTTGTAAATTTGGTGTTATGTGCATATGGTGTTGTGTGCGTGTTGTACATCTGGTGCTATGCACATATGGTGTTGTGTGCATTAGAGTACATGTCATGCATTTGGAATTGTGTAGATGTAGTGTTGTGTAAATTTAATGCATGTGGTGTAATGTACATGTTGTATTTTGTACATATTGTACATGAGCCATGATGTACATTTGGCGTTTTGTACATGTTGTACAGGTGGTATCATATGCATGTGATGTTGTGCACACGTTTTGCAGGTAGTGTTGTGTACAGGTGGTACTGTTTACATGTGGTGCATATGGTATTGGTATACATCTATTATTGTGTTCATGTTTTACATGCGATGTTTGCAGCCATGTGGTACTATGTATGCACATTTTGTAGTCATGGTATCATGCCATGTCTATTCGTCGTGTTGTACTCTATGTATGTATATGTAATTTATTGTACACTAGGTGAAGGTGTATGTATTATGTTGTTTCATACACCATCTATAGGTGTATGTTTTGTGTTGTACACCAGGTGTAGCTGTATGTCTGGGGTTGCACACCAAATGTAGGTGTATGTGTTGTGTTATACACCGGATGTAGGTGTATCTCTTGTATGCCAGGTGTAGGTGCATGTATGGTATGGTGTTGTATATTTTGTGTGTTTTAATGTATGTGATGCACACTTTGTGTATGTGTACATGGTTGAAGAGAAGAAATGGGTGCTTGCCAGGTGTGGCAACTGATTTTCTATGTGTAAAAAAGAACAAAGGCAAAGTAAGGACCGATGAAGGATAAGTATTAATATTTTATTTCAGTTTAATTATTCATCTGATCTACAGTTATGACGTATGATGGTTACATGTGATTTATGATTATGCTTTATGATGATTGCATGTGATTCATGATTTTGGCATATCATGGTTGTGTTTTGAGCTAGCCAAATGTGACATGTTTATACATGATGATCTGATAAAACAACTAGTTTGACTTGCATTCAGGAAGTAAAAAAAATTGCAAGTGTATCATATTGATGGGCTACCACTGAGTTATGATTTTCATTTATTTTGAATCTACTAGAAATTATGTGCTTGGTAAAAGAAAGGATGTTGTTGCACACTGGATTTGTATACTTTTCTCTCCCATTTTTTTCCACCTTTCTATCTCTTTGTATCATTATTGTTCTTAAACACACGAGGTAAACCAATTTCTTTTATCTTACATGGGATATTTGATTAATGAAGTAATAGTCAATGAGGTTTTACCTTTTTAAAACATTAACTCCAATATTTTTACAGATTTGGAAAAATCTGGAAGATTATAGCTGTAAGTCGAGGGGCAGCTCCTAATTTCGAGCGTTTCCTTCACTTGCTGCTACAGCGCAACATACCTTGTTTCACCCCAGCAATATTTCAAGCTTTTTCATGGTTTCCTTTTGGCAACTATGTTGTTGTTGTAACGAATTGTATAATTGTATAGTATGTTTTTGTTAGAGGAAAAATGCGATTTCCTGAACAATTGTATAAAGAGCGCCTGCGGGCTGTGAATCAGGGTTAAGTAGCAAATATACAGATTTTGTAACAAAATTATTCTGTAGTTATTTTAATGCACATCACTTCGTTGTTTTACCTATAATTTGTGAGTTTGTCATAGCCCTGATCAGGGAGTTGGGCTCACTCTTCCAATCAGGTGTTGTCTTACCTTTATTTCCATTGATTTCATGTTTTAGTTTGGTTTTGTTACTGTTGTTCTAGTATAATCTTTTAATTGTTGTTAATGCCTTTTTAATTCTGAAATCTATTTAATTCTTGTTACAGTAGTTAGTGTGTTCATTGATTTAAGCCTGTGATCCAATAGCAAGTTGTGTGATTGCTCTTGCATATAATGTGCACGTTAGTCTTGAAATAACTAATGCCCTTGGGTTGATAATTTATGTGGAAAAATGGTTTGAATATTGTTCACATCTGGATACCAACATTTTTGCGTCGTTGCCAGGGAAGGCTAACAAGGTGCAAGACCAAGATCTGCAATTGATCTAAGGGTCGATCTCTCGTCTTGGGGAGGAAATTTATTGCCCTCTTTCAAGTCTTGAGTGTAGTGTTCTCTATTTTTCTTCTTATTTATTGTTTTCATTAGAATTGATCTCTCATCTTGAGGAGGTCATCTATTACACTGCTCCAATTCATAAGCATAGGTGCTATTTTTTATTGCTTTGTTTTCTTTTGTTAAGACCAATCTCTCATCTTAGGGAGGGCATCTGTTACCCTACTCCAAGTCCTGGGCATAGTTTTCATTTTTTCTTTTTTTCTTTTTTATTATTTTCTTAAAGGGCCAACTTCTCATCCTGGGGAGGGTATTTGATTTTCGTACTTTAGGTCTTGAAGTTTATTTGATTTTCTATTTTGAATCTATTCTCTCGTCCCAGGGAGGAAGCTATCTGTCCTGCTCTGGGTCCTGAGCACTTTTTCTATTTTGATGAATTATTATCACCAATTTTATGAACAAAGACCTAAATAAGAGGGGTAGAAGAAGACCCCAAAAGAAAGGAAAGAATATGGGAAGGAAGACATATATTCAAGAGATTATCAATAAGGCTAAATCTGAAGCATCCTCTCATGCTTCTATCAGGGTAAGGGTTCATACGAGGTCCAAAGGGTAGTCAGTTGAACAACCAGCTCCAGCCACGGTACCAGAGGAAATTATTTCGATGGCAGAAGAAGAAATAAATAAGGTATTTGTTGAGTAGCACTCCCTACTGTCAGTAGAAGGAGAAGAAATAACAAGCAAAGGGTCAGAAGAACTGAGCAATTTAAATTGGGAAGAAGAACCTACAAAAGGTTTTTCATCACCAAGAGACCAAGGGAGTGCTGTGAAGCATATTGCAGTTGAATTAAGAAATTTCGATTCAGAAAGAGAGTTCCTGAAGGGTTTTTTGTCACCAAGAGATTAACGGAGTGCGGTGAACCCTCCTACAGTTGAATCACCTCAAGTACCAGTCGCAGAACCAATTGAAATCCCAGGTGAGTATTGGAGGATATTTATGGCACCTGTAAGTTCTTCTATTGATTTTCTAATTGGAAACATTATAGGTGATGCACCGATGAAGCCCATCCCTTTAAAAAATTTACCTAGTTTTCATGGGATTTCTTTGGAATACCCTGATACATTCCTCTTCGAATTTGACATTTTTTGTCGAGGGTACGATTATATCTCCAATTCTCAAAAACTAAAAATATTCCCTACTACCCTAAAAGGGACAACCCTTCGATGGTTCATGGGTTTAGGAGGGAGAACTATTACCTCATGGGAAGGAATGAAAGAAGCCTTTTTGGAGAAATATGAAGATTACAGTAAATCCCATGACATTAAGGAGGAAATCTTTAAGTTGGTACAGAAAGAGGATGAGAACATGGAAGACTATGTGGAACGATTCAAATATATATTGCAGAGGTCAGGCCATACGGACTTGGAGAAGGATATTTTGAATATCATTCTTCTTCGGGAGCTTAGGGAAGATTCTCTGCAAGTTCTAAACATAGTAGGAAAGGGGGGTATTTCAAAAGAAGGCATCGACACAATCTGTGACTATTGCATTAGTGTTCATGAGGGGATACAAGGAGCGGACAAGGAATTCGGTCATTAAAGACTTCTAGTGGAGGGGTTACAAAGGTTGAAATTGGAAACCTATTGAATAATATAAGGATTGATATCCTAAGCACCTTATCTGCCCAGATGGACACTTTGGAAGCAACACAAAAACATATAGAGTTGGAGAAGACTATGGCTATATTCTTCCCACAGTGCAGAAAGAAGCATCCCTTGAAAGAATGTCCATTAAACACAGTGGAAGCCTCCGTGATCTGTGAATAAACTCATGCAACCATATTGTGCCCTTCCTTCCCCAGACTGAAGGCATTTTTTCAAGGGGAAAGTGAAGAAAATGTGGTAGACTAGTTTTACTTCATGGGGCCGAAAAAGCCATGGCAACCTTGATTGCCAACTATGAACCCATGTATGTTTCAGGACCCATCACAATATTTTAATTATTTTAATATGGGTCTGTATTTTTCAACATTTTCATCTATATGGTATCAATATCAATACCCCCCTAGGCAACAATGGGTTCCCTGGACCAGTTCGAATCCTTCATGGAATCAGAAGTGACGTGGACCCTCTCCTACTGTGTAATTTCTTTAACCTATGCCTCAAAAACAGCTTCAGTTTCCCTCTAATGTAACTCCTGGAAATCTAACCCTTCAACCCCAACTTCCTATCCATCCCAATCCAAATCCTAATAATAAAGGGGTCCAGCAAACATATACTCTTAACCTTCCATTTTATATCATTTCCACTGCACAAATTAACAAAATAAACTTACGATCTAGGTGGGTAATAAATTCTTCCACTTCACCTATTATTATAGAAAAGTCTACAAGTGAAGTTACAGAACCAGAACAGAGGACAATTGGGAATAAACCAGACCAAAACATAATGATCAGACACCTCCCGAATCTGTTCTGAATCAGGGTCATTCAACTTCTCCTCCATATCTTGAAAGACTGACCTTGAACAAATAGAACCCTCAGGCAAAGTTTGAATTCCCAGGGGAATTACAAAATCTTTTTGTCAAAATACCCCTGTTACAAGTCATGAGGGATTTACCTATATATGCAAAAAATCTCAAAGTTTACTGCTCTAAGAATCCAGGGAAGAAACCTAGGGATCCATTAACCATTCATGTGATGGGTAGACTATCCGACATCATGTTAGGAAGGTTCATACCTGTGAAATATGGAGACCTAAGAAACAAAATTCTAACAGTACAAATAAATGGGGTTGATATCCCAAATTTATTGGTAGATTTGGGAGTTTCCATCAACATTATTACCTTCGAAACAATGAATGTATTAGGTCTCAGAAACATTAAGCCAACCCCTACTATCTTGGAATTAGTAGACAGGTCTACAATTAAACTGGTAGGGAAGTTGGAATATGTGACCATTTCGGTGGATTCGTGGCATTACCCTGTGCACCTCCTTGTATTACAGACTTGATCTTCAGTTGGTGGTCATCCATTGATCCTGTGAAGGCCTTGGCTCACAACTGTAGACGACTACATAGGATTCCGACTTGGGCATATGATCATACCAAATGGGACAGTTACAAATAATCTTACTCTTTACCCTGCTACGAAACCTAGCCCATTGGAAAAAATTTTAACCAGTCAGAAACCTCTACCAATAGAAAAGCCTAAACCTGAAAATGAAGAAGTTAGACCAATCCTCACTATTGGGTAGGCCCTTCAATTCAAAATAGAAATGGAGAATGATGCCATAAACACTTTTATAAATGATCCCAGTTATGTTTCCAATTCAACTTGTCAAATTTTAGAATCTTCTATGAGCTGTGAAAAACAAGAAAACATTGAACGAGAAGATAAAAATGAATACATTCCTATAACCTCCTCCCATGATAGTTTTCCAACTGAAATTGAACCAGGGAAAACACTCAATATCAACCCTAATTTTTCTGAATCCTAGATAAAACAGCTCTTCAAAGTCCTTTAAGATCATCATGAAGATTTTTCCTAGGATTATACCGACATGAAGGCGATCCCTTGTTCGACACCTAATCCTCTATGGGTAGGTGTGGAAGGCGAACAATCACAAATGGAGTCCAAGTTACCTTGGAAGATTAATCCAAGGGTCACACCATTGTATTATAAATGTACATCCATAGTGAATAAGATGAACAACGAATGCCTATCTTTCTATTTGTGTGTTTTACTTTCTTCACCCACCACGTATGTGTTTAACATGGTATCAAAGCCATGATGAGTGGCCTTGTGTGTTTTTGTGCATTAAATATTGCTGGCCTTTGTGCTAGATAGCCTGCTGGCCATCTGTCATATTCCTTGAGCACAAGCCAAGGGCCTGACCTTTTCAGATTCTTTTTCATATCAATTAATTTTAGATATGTAACTTCCTTCTTTGTGTCAAACAGAGCAGGCTGGTCAGACCTGCCCCTATGCCACTGAGATATCCAATCAAAGCTTCAATTGTATTAATTATATATGCCCGAACTATCAGTGTTTTCTTGTGTGCCAACGCTCTCGTCTCTGCAACATTCACTGCCTCTACTATCCATAACAACTCCCCTTGTCAAATCTGTTGTAGTGTGTTACTTCAATTTTAGCCACTATAACATCGGCCCAGTCTACACCCAGGAAAAGAACCATATGCACAAGATATGTGTTACTTTGCTCTGCCATCGCTCAACCTTAAGGCTGTTAGCTTCATGAGTTTTAGGCATTGCAAACAGAGAGAGAGGGGAATGCATAGCACTTAGTCATGAAGTTTAAGTCCAGATGGTCATCCCTCACGCACGACTCAACGATCACGTGGCATCACGCCTCCTCGATCAACCTGTGGTGCTCGATGGTGGAGTGAGATAGTCGGTTGTTCCATTGACTCTGCCTACAGCCTTCCTGCCTTCTCAACTTCCCGCCTATGGACTTCCCAACTTTGATCCTCCTCCACACTGGTCTGATGGTTTCTCTTCCGTGCTTCGTCCTCAGCCTCTCGCCTTGTGGTTTCAAGATGGTGAGTTTGAAGGACTGTGAAAAATGAGCCATCAATTGAGACTGATTCCTGTTAGCAATCATCATTCAATCGATCGTTGATTCCACACGCAGTTTCGTTCCTCTGCTCGCTTCCCTCTCAGCTCCCACAGTCGCACTCCCTGCATTTGGGCTCACCTCTTACCATTGACCCCACACAGTCATATCGCTCGGCTCTTACCTCTCCTCCATGGTCTCCATACCTCACACCACTCTTTTTCTTAACGCCGCATTTTTGTGCTCTTACTCACACTACTTCCACCTCTGCATAGCCCCCGCAGAAGCCACTGGAGCCCTTGACGGATGGATATTTGTTGTGGCAGAACTCATTATGATCTGATTATTTTCAACATTAAGACTGTCGCGCTCTGTAGAGGCCCTTGAATCATTTATTTTGGCATTGAACTAGTAAATAGAGGCTTAACATGATGCGAGGATGAGATTGGATTTACAATTAAAGAATTCATTGGGCACATCAACTCTTTTAAGATTCAAGCTATAAGTCGTTTCACCCCCCATGGAACGATGTCGAATTTATTTAATATTTGCTACTATCCTGGCTCCCAAATCTCGAGGCCAGTGTTTATTTTTCCACTTGTTAAAAGAAATGGTTGAAACTTAATTGTACCACTTCTGGTGTAGGTTGATTTGCAGTGGTGTAGCTTAAAGGAAGGAGAGAATTTCATAACTTTTCATGTTTGTTTGAAATTTTTCTTGCTCATCGTAACACTTCATCCTTCGTGCTTGGCATTGTGGAGGCTTAGCCCTGTTGGCCCTCCTACTTTTGGCATCCCTATATCTGACAAAGAATTCTAGTCCTAGACTTGTACTTCTCCGTCTAGAGTTAATGAAGTTTAAAATTTTGTGCATTAAAATTCCTTTATTCATGTGCTGGTTGGTCTTGAATTATTTTGAAATCTTATATGTATTGATCATCGAATTCCAGTTCCATTAGGTGGCCAATCACTAATGTCATGAGCCAGTATCAGAGCATGATGCATGACTAGTTCTAGAAATATCCTTCTTTCCTCTCATTTCCAGCTGCATGGATCTACCTTCTATGCCTCCCTATTGAGGCACCTAAAAAATTTCAGAATCTTGGTACAATTTTCCCACATTTAGATTTGGGAATTATTTTGAAGATCTCAGCTTTTTGTATTGGTTTTTATACAATTTCTACAATTATCCATTAAAAGTGAGATAATTTGGAACCGTTTGTTTGTAATACTAAGTCAGTTCTGTTTTTTCTCCTTCATAATTTGAGTAGTAGATTTTGTTCTTTGGGAATTCCATAATTGGAAGTTCAAAAAAAAAAAAGGTCTTTGAAGTCATTTGTATTTTTTTGAAATTAAGTTGAATCACATTGTAAATGGGTAAATTATCGGTTGAAGCTGACACCCTTTATTTCTTGAGCCTGAGTTGTTGAAAAATATGGCTAAAATCAATGATGCATTAGAGTTGTTGCATAACCTCATTCATTCCATTGTTCATGATATGGTAAAAATGAGCAAGAACACTCTTTTTAATATTCAAACTTGCTTGCAAGATGCATAAGACAAGATTAAGTTTTTGCAACTTGAATCTCAGCTCCAGCAAGATGAACTTCATCAAAATAGTCATCATTCCGAACCTGTTTCTGTTCAAAAATTTGAGAGGGACTCCCATTAGAAGAAATAATATAAATTTGCAGTCGATTCACATTCAGTTCCCTGTACAAGAGCAGATTTGCATGTATATGCAGCATCTCAATCTGCACTTCCCAAGCCCATCATCAGACCTTGGGAAGAGCTTGTCCACAACAAGCACATAATAGGTCTTGGATATGACAAGGATTTTTCCTTTCATATTCCGGACAACTCCAAGCCCATCAAATTTCAGAGTGCCAGATTTCTTTATGACAGTTCAACTTTAGTTGTTCAAGATTCTGATCCTCTTCCATAGCAACAACAACAACATATTTTAAAATTCCAACACTGTGGTCGAGTTGGCCATATAAAATACCACTATTTCGATCTTCACCCATGCAAGCACTGTGGTCAGGACACCCATTCCTCACACAGATGCTTCAAAAACAAGCCTCCTTCAAGAAAAAAGATTCTTCTTTGATGGATCGCTTCTTGGGAATGGGCATCAATAGCCAAGATGATTTTTAATACATATGTCAGAACTTGTTCTAGAATATTGAACAATACTGCAATTGATTTTTCACCATGATCTCACCTTGTACCTAACAAGGGGGAAAATGGTGGTCATCTATAATCTTCGACGCCACATCAAGTGAGCCTGAGCCACAATCTCTCATTCTAGATTCAAATTTGTATCCAGAGACACAAAATTTCAAGTGATTCTGAACCACAACCTGTCATTCCATATTCAGAGTTGAAGCCAGAGACACATATGCCAATGAGCATGCCTTTGGTTGGTGTACAACCTTGAACCATCTATGTGAGGTTTATATTCTTCCTCTTTCAGAACACTTCCTCTAGCAGAAGACTTCGGCTTCTTTTCATATTTATAAGAGTTCTAGGAAATGCATCAAGCATTCCAATGTTGGTGGTTATCCTTAAACCATCACAGGTTGTAGACATCCCTTCTTTTAGGTTGAATGTCTCCCTTTAAAAAAATGAGGGACACTTCCTCTAGCAGAACCCCTAAACTTCTTGCTAGTTTTGGAAGAGTTTTGGGAACTGCAATAAGCGTTGCGTTCCAGTGTTGGTGGTCATCCTTAAACCACCTCTCTATGCCAACATTTTAGAGAGTTGATTCAGCCTAAGTGCTACCATGCATACTTTGCAGATTTGTATTACAACTCTCTTCTTGGACTCACACATGCCCCTTCGGATTAAGGGGGGGAATGTTGGACACCTAATCCTCTATGGGTAGGTGTGGAAGGCGAACAATCACAAATGGAGTCCAAGTGACCTTGGAAGATGAATCCAAGGGTCACACCATTTTATTATAAATGTACATCCATAGTGAATAAGATGAACAACGAATGCCTATATTTCTATTTGTGTGTTTTGGTTTCTTCATCCACCATGTATGTGTTTAACATCCCTGCTAATTTATGTACTCATTATATTTATATTAAGGAAGATTACCACCCTGTAAGACAACCCCAACGGAGAATGAATCCTGCTCTAAAGAACATTGTCAAAGAAGAACTATAAAAATTATTGGATGTACATTTCATTTACCCCGTCTCATATATCCAATGGGTATCTCCACTAGTTATTGTTCCTAAAAAGAATGGTAAGTGGTGGATTAGTGTAGATTACAGGGAGCTAAACTAGGCAACTCAAAAAGACCATTTCCCTTTCCCATTCATTGAAAAATTCCTGGACACATTGGCTGGGAAGTTCTTTTCCTTCCTAGACGGATTCAGTAGATATAACCAAATTCAGATAGCCCCGGAAGACCGGAATAAAACAACTTTCACATGCCCCTAGGGGACCTTTTCATACAGGGTCCTCCCATTTCGCCTGTGTAATGCTTCTGCTACCTTCCAGAAAGAAATTCTGGGAATATTTTCTGAGTTGGTCAATGATAGTGTTGAAATCTATATGGATGATTTTACCCCATATGGAAATTCATTTGAAGAGGGATTGGAAAATCTGGGGAAATTACTCAAAATATGTAAGCAGACCCATTTATCTTTGAGTACAGTCAAATTCCAAATGATGAGGGAAGAAGGGACAGTATTAGGAAATTTTCTCTCAGCTATCAGAATTCGAGTTGATCCAGCTAAAGTAGAGGTAATATTACACTTCCCGGTACCAAAGACACCCACACAGGTACATAGATTTATTGTTTGTGCTAGTTATTACATACATTTTATAGAAAAATTTTCTAAGATAACACATCCACTTTTTGAATTTCTAACAAAAGATGCAAAATTCTTGTGGATAGAATACTGTGAAGCAGCTTTCATGAAAATTAAGGGATTGATTTGCAAAGCTCCAATCCTTCGAGGACCTGATTGGGCATTACCTTTTCACATAAATGTTGATGCTTCTCAAATGACAATAAGAGCGCTTTTAGGATAGCAGGTAGACAAAACACCATATGCAATTTATTATGTCAGCAAGAATTTAATTCCTGCTGAACTGAATTACACGGTGATGGAAAAATAATTGTTGGCTATCATTTATGCTATCAACAAGTTCCAACATTATATGACTGGGTATCCTACCTTTGTACATACTGATCATGCAACAACCAGGTATTTGATGAATAAATCTATCACTCCTGGTCGTATTACAAGAGGGTTGCTATTGCTTCAAGAATTTGATATTACAATAATAGAAAAAATAGGAAAAAATAATGTAGTTGCTGATTTCCTATCTAGAATGGATAAAGATGATGAATGCACACCTATAGAAGTTAGTTTTCCCGATGAGCATATTTTTGCAGTTTCTACAAAACCTCCATGGTATGCAGATATTGCTAACTATATTTCTACACGGAAAGTGCCTCATCATTTGTCATACAAGGAGCAACGAAAATTTATTCATCACAGTTCCCAACATTATTGGATGGCAGAGTGCCTTTTTCATACAAGAGCTGATAAGAAAATTTGGCGCTGTGTATCTGAGGATGATATTTATGAAGTATTAAAGGCTGCCCATGATGGCCCTTGTGGAGAGAATTTTGCAGATAAAAGAACAAGCCATAAGGTGCTACAAATGGGATATTACTAGCCTTTTATCTTTCAGGATGCACAAAATTATGTCAGGAGGTGTGATAGTTGCCAGCATATGGGGAAGCCCGGTCAAGCTGATGAAATGCCTTTACAGGCATAGGTAGTCCTCAAACCTTTTGAGAAATGAGCTATTGAATTAGTTGGATCCTTCAACTCACCCTCCCAGCCAAAGGTTCACATTTTGGTCTGTACTAATTACGTGACTAAGTGGGTAGAAGCCAAAGCTATTTCAAAAGCAACAAAGCAGGTGGTCTCAAATTTTCTATTTGAGGAAATTTTTTCTCGTTATGGTACTCCAAGAAGATTTTTTCAGATGGAGGAGTGAAATTTACATCACAAATGGTAGAAAATCTTATGCAGAAATATCAAATCAAACACAGGGTGACATCTCCATACCATCCTCAGGTGAATGGAAAAGCAGAAAGCACAAACAAGACATTGGAAAATATCTTGACAAAAACTGTGGCATGCCATTGTTGGGATTGGGCCCAGAAGCTGCCTAAAGCTCTTTGGGCATACATAACAACATGGTGGAATAGAACTAGGTTTTCACCGTTTGAGATGGTTTACGGGAAATCCCTGTTGTTTCCAATAGAGTTTGAAATCAGTACACTGAAACCAACTCTTGAAGTTGGTTTGGATCTGTCAGAAGCCCATAAACACCGATTGGCCTAGCTCAATGAACTAGATGAAAAATGCTCAATGGTTTTCTAGAGAACTACTGATATTCAAAAGTAAAGAATGAAATGGCATGATAATTTTATCAAGAACAAGGTGTTTTAGAGGGGATATTGGGCACAACTCTATGACTCCTGCTTTAAGGATTTTAAGGGAAAGTTTTGCACTTGCTGGATGGGACCTTACGAGGTGGACGTTGTATTTGATAATGGAATAGTCAGGCTAGTCACAATTGACGATACATGTGCTTCGTTCATAGAAAATGGACATTGACTGAGATTATACCACCACCCAATCTCTAAAGATGCTTTTATCAAACACCTCTCTGAGAAATCTGGTTTGAAGGTTATCAGCACAGAGAACTCTTCCTCTGCATCCTCTCTATAATAATAATAATAATAATAAAAATAAAAATAAATAAAATAAATATATAAAAAAATAATAAAGAATAAAGAATTATACTTTTACTATTTATTTTTTTGTCTTTTTGCACGAGTTACTACTAAGGATAAATGTTCTAAAATCAAAAAAAATTCTAAGGATTAATTCTTGCTACTCATGGTGCTGTTAGTCGGCTACTTCTACTATTGATGCTGGTACTCGGTTGCTACTACTCATGATGTTGTTACTTGGTTGCTATTACTCAGGGTGATGTTACTCAATTGCTGCTACTCTTGATGTTGTTACTCGATTGCTGCTACTCATGACGTTGTTACTCTGTTGCTGCTACTCAGGGTGTTGTTACTCGATTGCTGCTACTCATGATGATGTTACTATAGATGTTGTTACTCCAAATGTTGTTACTCGAGATGCTGCTACTCGAAATGATGTTACTTCAGATGATATTACTCCGAATGCTGCTACTCGCACAGTTGTTACACTAGATGTTGTTACTCCAGATGCTGCTACTCGTACTACTATTACTTCAAATGTTATTACTCTGGATGCTACTACTTTCACTGTTTTTACTCCAGATGTTGTTATTGTAGATGTTGCTACTCATACTGTTGTTACTCAAACCGCATCATTATTGCGCCATCATCCTACCAACCGTTACTTTGTCTAGGTAGGCCGCCGGGTACGACTTCATGTGAATTTTAATGATTTAATTAAATATCCCATGTGAATACATTAATTCTGCAAATGGAAAATTTTAAGTTGGGGGGGGGGGGGTTGCCGTCATAATTTAATGATGGCATAATGATGATTTTGTAAGTCATTATTACAATACCATGTGTGGTATAGCTTATGATCCTTATCAATGCTCCGTATAATTATTAAATATGCATTGCAATCTGTAACACGTCCTTTCCATTTCATATGAAATAATTACCATTCTATTCATTGCACTTACCATACTTTTTCATGCTTTTTTTCAGTTTCTGAGAATTACCATCCGTATTTATCGTTACCACCATTCATTTTCACCATGTTGTTTTTCTAAATTTGGTATCCACTATTCTATCCAACTATCTGCTACTCCAAGAAGTGTTGTTATAGTCCCCACAGTATGGGTGGACTGGATGTACGGCATGAACCTGAAAATACAGCTTCGGTCCACAGTAATCCATAGGTATGGAAAATCTTTGTCAATGCAGGATGGGATACCTGTTTTGACAGATTGTAGGGGTTTGATAGGGAAATAAAAATGTATTTTTCACTTAATTTGGATGAGAATGGCTCGCAAGTCAGAGGATTGGAAATTCCTATCACAGAAGAGATAATTGCAAAAGTTAGCGAGCTGAGATAGCAAGGGCAACAATGGTTTGCTCGGAGAGTTTCCCTCCGAGAGTTTCCCGAATTATTCTTGTAGGAAGGAGAAAGCCTCATTCAATTGGGTAGAGGATATGAGCACAAGTCTGTGTCGTATCCATGGAATGAAGTCGCAGGTTTTGTAATGAAATACATAACTTGCGAATGCCAGACCACAACTCTATTTAAATATCATTTTAAAATTCTAACTCACCTTCTATTTCCATAGGCTCAAGTGCATTCCTTAAACATTCCATTATTCCTATTGAAACAGTTGCATTACATGGCACATTCCTCTCGGTGTTTGCGCCGGATGCCGGCAGTACTCTCCAACCATGGATTGGTGAGTTTACTGGTCATGCATGCAATAGTCATATTTCGAATTTCTTATGTAGAACTATGTGGATCATCAGAAGAAGAGATATCAACTATTATTGCTACTAGAGAAAAGGAACCAGTCTCTCCAGTTGGTTTAGCAGAAGAAGAACATTCATAGGAAATTAATCAAGAGAAACCCAAAGAAATGGAAATCGAGGTTGATCAGCAGGAACCTGAAGAAGTGGAAATGGAGGTTGATCAGGAAGAAGCTGAAGAAATGAGAATAGAGGAGATAATTGGCGACACAGTGGAGGCTGTCACACAAGAACCAACCTTGCCTGAGGAGCACACATATGAAGGAATTATGGATATAGTGCAGGAAGTCGAAACTATCATACAGTCGTCAAATTTTGTCAATGAAGAACATGGAAGTGGAATGTTAGACAGAGAGATGGAAAGTGATGATGTTTTGCAAGAAACATCATCACCTACCTAAGAAGATATGGATATTGAAACAAGTGGGAGTGTTACACAAGAACCACCTCCGATTTAGCTAGAACAGGGAAACATGGAAGCAATTCATGAAGAACAGAAAGATAAAGAAGAAATAACCTGCGAGGTCAATACTATCCACAAGAACTAATATCGACCTCAGAAGAAGAAACAATGCACAAAGGACATGAGGAAATAAGGGAAACAACCCTCGGAATAGACATTGTACCA
Source organism: Pinus albicaulis (assembly GCA_034641835.2). NCBI lineage: Eukaryota > Viridiplantae > Streptophyta > Pinopsida > Pinales > Pinaceae > Pinus > Pinus albicaulis. The sequence continues at coordinate 1,163,995,297 of CM076570.1, read as the reverse complement.
TAAGAACCAGCGTCGACCCCAACTGAAGTAATAACGAATGAAAATCTGACCCAAGATGGAAACAAGGATGATGAAGCTACTCCCTCCTCTCTGTTCCAATCTATGATGCCTAGTGGGGAAAGGGGATTCCACTCACCCCAATGATTAATGAAGGAAATAAATATTCCACGGGTGCTTAATTTTATCGACCAAGGAGAGTACATGGCCAATATCAGCCCAGTCATTACTGAATCTCTCTTGGAGCACTCAAAGGCTCACAAAGAAGATGAGATTCCTGTGGAAGCACTGGAACACAGAGTGGTCAATGGAAATGCTGACTAGACAACATGATTCCCTGAAGTACATGTAGAGGGAGATGCCCCTGAAGATAGGGAGCCCAGCTAGAAAGACCTAACAAAAGAACCAACTAATAATACTGGTAGCATTCCGCCACCTCTTGAGCCTATTATAGGCCAAAAAAATGAATTTTTCGTCAAACATGAATAGATTGAACAATGTGAGAAGAGAAGGTTACCTCTCAAGCAAAGGTACCAGTTGTAGTTCAATGAAACCATGAGATTGAAGAGGGAGGTTTGGGAGTTGAAGAGACAAGTTTCCCGATTGAAAAAGAAAGTAAAAGTCTACAAATGGAGGGCAATAAAGCCAAAAATTGAAGTTTCCTCCGCAGCTACACAAACTGGTCCAATTGAATAGTTGTTTGAAGGGCAGGAATTTTTCTTGCCCTCCGAGATGCAGAGGTGGAAGTTTGTTGCGAATGGACATAAGAAAGACACAATGTGGGTTTGAGAACATGCTGTCGGGATCATTACAGGATACATAGACCAGTTAGATAAGGCACGACTGAAGCAAGCTAAGAAAAAGGTGAGAATAGAAGAATGGGAAGAAAAAGTGAAGTTGCTAGAATCAAATAAGGAGAATATGTTCTCCCTCACACAACAAGTAATGTTCTACAGACCTCCTACACATAGTTATGCCTTATTCCTTCATGAAAAATTTATTTTCTTTTTTCTTGAAAGTATATATAAGGATATTTGGCATGATATTGAGGACCCCATTCAATTCCTCCGTATCCTAAAAAATCATGATATTATAGGAAAACATTTAATGTGTGAGCTCTACCTGCATGGTTAATTTTTGAGGCATGATCAGTATTTTAACCCCATTCCATTCATGAGGGACATTCATTTAAGAGTTGTTGCCTCCTACACCATAAATCAGATTAAATGGAGAAATGCCTATGATACGTTCGAGGAAAATCAAGTCATAAGGCCGCTAATGATCAGGAAGGAGAATGGCCAATCAACAAATATTTATAACAAGAATTTTGCCTTCCTACAGATTGAGGGACATATAGAACACAAGTTGACAACCCAAAAATGGTGTGCTGAACTTTGTGTCAGACAGATTATAATTTTCCGTGAGGAAGCACTGGATAGTTGTCAGTGGAGGTGGATGTTGTCATTCTCAACCGTCATAGGACGACAACCATTTGGAGCACCTAAATTTCCATGGGATATAGAGAGGATGCCACATTTTGTATCATGCATTCAGACCTGTGGGGTCAGATGGATGAGGCTAAGGTTTTAGTGTCCCCTTGTTTGGTTTCCATCCGAGCAATATAATCCTTCATACAACATTGACCCAGACTGGTGGAAGGATGTTGTTCTGATGGAAGGCTATAAACCCCCTGTGATAGAAATGGCCGAAGAATATGATCTCACATAGCTTCATGATAGTCATTGTTGTGTAACCAGCTCCAAAAATAGAAGAAAAGAGATATCAATGCCTTAGAAATAAGCCACTTCGAGGGGGAAACCTACAATACATTGCATAAATGAACAATTCTTGGATGATACAATTTATAAAACCTCCTTTATATATATAGGAGTCCATGGGGCCGTAATGTAATCCTAGTGGGCCACAATGTAATGCTAGCCAACCTAACAATAATAATTTAAGGGCATAATAATAACAAAATGGGGGTTACAAGGGTACAATAATAACAATAAGGGGGTTACACTAACAACAATAAGGGACTATACTAGTAATATAGGGACCTAACATGCCCCTCTCCTTCAAAAAATTGTTGTCCTTAATGCTTGAGTAGCTCTGGGTGCTTCTGTATAAAATTATCATCCTCCCATGTAGAATATTCAGTGGGTAAGTTCTTCCACTTGATGAGATACTCTGAAATTGATTGATTTCGTAGCTGTCGAGTTCTTGTTTCCATGTCCGCTTCAGGTTCCAATATGATTTTTCCTTCCTCATCAAGTTCTGGAAATATTGTTTGAACTGGAAGATTTTCACCTATAACCTTCTTTAAGCATGGAACATGGAAAACTGGATGCACTCGCAAAGAAGCAGGAAGCTCCAATTTGTATGCCATAGTACCAATATTTTGCAACACCTTGTAAGGACCATAGTAATTTGGCGATAATTTATTATCCTTCTTAGCTTGCTTTAGGGACATTTGTTTGTATGGTTTTAGTTGTAAAAATACCCAATCTCCTACATCAAAAATTCTCTCGCTACGATGTTGATCTACGTGTTGTTTCATTCGATTTTGTGCCAAATTCAGGTTATCCTTTAAGATTTGGAGAACTTCTTGCTGATGATCGATGTGATCTTCCACTACTTGGACTTTCTAATTTTCCCCTAAAGATGATCTGATGGATGGTGGATTATATCCATAAAGTGCCATAAATGGGGTCATTTTTGCTGCAGTATTGAAGGAAGTGTTATACCACCATTCAGCGAGAGGTAAACACTTGACCCATTGTGTTTGTTTATCAAATACAAAAAAATGAAGATATCCTTCCAAACGTTTATTTACTATCTCATTTTGACCATCAGATTGAGGTTGATAACATGATCTATGAGCTAATTGAGTACCCAAACAAGAAAATAACTCCGTCCAAAAATTTCCAGTAAAAATGGGATCTCTGTCACTCATAATAACCCTTGGACTTCCATGTAGCTTTTGAATTCTATCCATAAATGTAGTAGTGACTGTACTTGATTTAAATGGATGAGCTAATGCATAAAAGTGTGCATACATGGTAAGTCTATCAACTACCACCATGATGACACTCTTTCCTTCGGACTTAGGTAAACCTGTGGTAAAATCCATTGAAATCTCCTCCCAACCTTTACTTGGAATGGATAAAGGTTGTAGAAGTACCGAGGTCTTAATTGTCTCAACTTTATTTTGCTGGCAAACAAAAAATTCTGCCACAAACTTTTGAATGTCAGATTTAAGGCCATCCCAAAAAAAATTATTTCTTCACACTGTGGTAAGTTTTTAACAATCTTGAGTGTCCTCCTAAAGGAGAAGTGTGCAATTCCAGAAGAATATTTTTTTTAGTTGGGAATTCTTACGAAGATATAAGCGATCTTTGTACCATAAGGAATAATTTTTCCAACTAAATGTATCAAATGTACTAGGATCTTGCTGCAACTTTTGAATGAGTGTCCATACATCTTTGTCCTTCTTCCATTCATCTCTTACTTCGGTTATCCAATCTAGTTGGATAATAGAAATGGCAGAAAGCAATTCTTCCACCTCTTCATTCTTTCTTGAGAGTGCATCTGCAGCAACATTAAGATTTCCTTTTTTGTAGATTATTTCAAAGTCATAACCCAACATCTTTGTGACCCATTTTTGCTGCTCTTCTGAAGATAGTCTTTCTTCCAAAAAATGTTTAAGACTATCATGATCAGTTTTACCTTGAAGTGTCTTCCCATTAGGTATGTTCACCATTTCTTTAGTGCATGTAGTATTGCTAAAATTTCCTTATCATAAATAGGTTTCTGTAAATACTTTCCTTTGATTGGACGACTTTCAAAAGCAATGGGTCTTCCTTCCTACATGAAAACAACACCAATTCCATTTCATGAGGCATCACATTCCACAATAAAGGTTTTTGTGAAGTCTGGTGTAGCTAAGACCGGTGCTAGGCACATTGCCTCTTTAAGATGTTCAAAGGCCTTAGTTGCTTCAGGTGCTCATGAAAATGCATCTTTCTTCAATAATGTTGTTAGAGGTGCTGCTATTCTCCCATAATTATTAACAAACTTGTGATAATACCCTATTAACCTGAGAAATCCTCGCAACTGCTTTATGGTTATGGGGACTTTCCATTCCTTAATAGCTTTAATTTTTTAGGGTCTACTTTAACACCCTTGTGAGATACAATATGACCCAGATATTCCACCTCTTGTACTCCAAAGAAAAATTTGGATGTTTTTGCATATAATTGTTTCTCCTGAAATAGTTTGAGCACCGTGTCAACATGTTCAACATGATCTTTCCAAGACTTGTTGTAGATTAGTATATCATCAAAAAATACTAGCACAAATTTTCTAAGGAAGGGTTTGAAAATGGAATTCATCAACCCTTGAAATGTAGAAGGTGCATTGGTAAGGCCAAAAGGCATGACCAAAAATTCATAATGATCCTCATGAGTTCGAAATGTTGTTTTTGGAATATCTTTAGTCTTCATTCTAATTTGATGATATCCTGAACGAAGATCCAACTTGGTAAAATAAATTGCTCCATGTAATTCATCCAATAATTCATCAATCACAGGATTGGGAAATTTATCTTTAATGGTGAGCTTATTGAGCTCCCTATAATCCGGACACATTCGCCATGATCCATCCTTCTTGTGTACCAATACTACAGGAGCAGAGAAAGAACTTTGACGAGGTTGAATTATACCCGCCTCTAACATTTCTGCAATCATACGTTCAATTTCGCTCTTTTGGACGTAAGGATATCTATAAGGCCTGATGTTTGGAGAAACACTTCCTGGAATCAAATGAATAGCATGATCATGATCACGAATAGGTGGGAGTCCTTTGGGAGTTTCAAACACCTTGGAATGATTGTCCAAGACTTGTTGGAGATCTGCAGAAATAGATGAATTTGATGTTGGAACTTCTAGTGAGCATAATTGTGCAATTACGCCTCGCTGTTCTTTCTTTAGAAGCTTTGTCATGACATTAGAGCTTATTATCCTTCCTGGCTTCCCCGAAATACCCCGTAATTCGACTTCCTTTCCTTCTGAAAAAATTTCAAGAAAAGTTCTTGAAAATTAAAAGCTACCGTCCCCAAAGATTGTAACCATTGTACTCCTAGTACAACATCAGCACCTCCCATCGGAATGGAAAGCATTGGACTAGTCAATACATATTCCCCCATGGTTAGCTTGATATTATGGCATTTTCCAGAGCAATTTATAGTTCCTCCATTTGCAACCATCACTTGACATTCTGGTGCTGGGTATAGGAAACAATTTAATTCCTCGGCTACCTTACAATGAATAAAATTATGGGTGCTACCTGAATCAATCAACACTATTACCTTTTTCTTCTTGATATGTCCTTCTATCTTGAGAGTTTGAGGAGTGGTAATTCCTGCAAGTGCATTACACGATATGGTCGGATTCATTTCTTCCTCTTCTAGGGCTGGTTCCTGGTGTATATCCTCTTCTTGTTCATTTTCTTCTTCCTCTTCACAATCTATGTAAAATAATTTCTTCTCAACACACTTATGACCTTTAGTGTATTTGCTATCACAACTGTAGCAAAGCCCTTTTTCTCTTTTTTCTTCCAATTGTTGTGGTGTCAACCTTGTAGGTTGTGGAAATATAGGCATAGCAACACTTCCTTCTTTATAGAATTGAGTGGTAGGCTTCCTTGTCGCCATAATTTTACATTCAACTTTTCTTGCCAACCCGAATGCCTTCTCCAATGAATCAGGTTCCAAAACGCGAACTTCATGTTGGATGTTATCCTTTAAAGTGCCTATGAAGAGATCAATCCTGTGTTCCTCTGGAATATCAGTTACCCTTATATTCAATTTTTGGAAGTCCTCAACGTGCTGCCCCACTAAACCCTTTTGTTTGAGATTTATCAATTGGCTAAAGAAGGTGTTGCTCTTTGTATCCTCATAATGTGCTATCATTTCCTCTGTAAAAATTGACCAAGTGACAATTTTTTTACTGGAGCAAAGCCATCGATACCATAGAAATGTATTTTGTTCTAAATGTAAAGTTTCAATGCGTACCTTTCGTGTGTTTTTCACGTTATGGAGATCAAAATATTGCTCCATCTGTAGTATCCATGTTACAGGATCCTTTCCATCAAACTTCCTCACATCCATTTTTGGAATATGGGGGTTCTTCCCGCCAACATTAGAGTTTATGAAATCATGATTAACATTTATTTTGTTCTCATCATGAGGTTCTTTTACTATCTTTTCACCATTAGGAAACATTTCTTGTATCAACTTTGTCAAACCTTCCATGTCTACTTTTAGATCATTCTTCATGTTTTCCATGTTGTCTTTCATGTCATCCATCTTAGCTTCCATGCCAGATTCCATGCCTTCCATCTTAGCTTCCATGCCTTTATACAAACTTTCCATCTTCACTTCCACGCCTTTCTTCAAAACTTCCACTTCATTTTTTGTTTCTCTTTGTGAGAGCGAAATTTTGTGCACTTGCTCTTGTAATTTTGATAGATCATGTTGCAATTCTTCATCTTCATGAGTCATCGTAAAGCCTTCTGAAGGCTTAATGGCTATTGAATTATTTTACGGGGAATATTTTAGAACCCAATACTGATATCTATTCTACAATATGCCCTTGGAATCAATTCAAATTGATTCTTTAAACAAGACTTATGCAATTCGGAAAAAAAATACACACCTTTTTCTTTCTTTTGAGGAGCTCAATATTGAAATTACATTATCTATATGATTGTAAGACTTCAATATTTGAATTTAGGCACCAACGTAGCCCTCTGAATTCTCTTTTTAATGCCACAGGTTTGACCTAATTTGGATTCTCCAAGACAAAGTTGTGTCCAATCTCCCACAATGACCTAATTATGGACTGGTTCAGTAGAGCGAAATTGTACGACTTGGCACGTGTCACTGTTTCATCCTTCGGATCTGAAATTGATAGCCAGGAAACTAAATTATGTTTGATTGTGAACAATTTTTACGGCACTCCAATCTGATGCTCAGAGAGAGAGTTATGAATCTTTTCCCACGATCACCTCTTTGAGATGAAATTCGGGAGCCTGAAAGAGCACTACCTTCCACAAATAATATCTTTGAAAATATTGCGAACCAAGCTTTGAATTTTTTTGACGAGTTTCCTCAGGATTTCAGCTTAGCACCCTAAAAATTTCAGATTCTAAACCTTCGTAGAAAAAAATTTATAGGGAAAATTCCACGATGACCTGTTTAGAGCAGCGAAACTCTAGAATCCAAACCTATGATACCAAATGTTGTGTAACCAGCTCCAAAAATAGAAGAAAAGAGATATCAACGCCTTAGAAATAAGAAACTTCGAGGGGGGAACCTCCAATACATTGCATAAATGAAAAATTCTTGGATGATACAATTTACAAAACCTCCTTTCTATATATAGGAGTCCATGGGGCCATAATGTAATCCTAGCCAACCTAACAATAATAATTTAAGGGCACAATAATAACAAAATGGGGGTTAAAAGGGTACAATAATAACAATAAGGGGGTTACAATAACAATAATAAGGGACTATACTAGTAATATAAGGACCTAACAGTCACAGTTAATCTAACCCATATGTGAGGAGATGATGAGCTACATGAAGACATGGAAATAGACCAGTTGGGGGGAGATGTTGGGTACCGGATTTGTATACTTTTTTCTCCCATTCTCGCCCGCCTTTCTATTTATTTGTATCATTATTGTTCTTAAACACATGAGGTAAACCCCTTTCTTTTATCTTACATGGGATATTTGATTAAATAATTAATATTCAAGGAGGTTTTACCTTTTTCAAACATTAACTTCGATATTTTTACAGATTTGGGAAAAGAAGTAATACTACAACTGTAAGTCGAGGAGCAGCTCCTAATTTCCAACATTACCTTCACTTTTTGCTACAACGCAACAAACTCGATTTCACCCTAGCAATATTTCAAGCTTTTTCATGGTTTCCTTTTGGCAACTAGGTTTTTGTTCTAATGAATTGTATAATTGTAGATATGTAGTTGTTAGAGGAAATCTGTGATTTCCTAAATAGTTGTATAAAGAGGGCTTGCGGACTATGAATCGGGTTTAAGCAATGAATATAAAGATTTTGTAATAGAAATATTCTACAGTTAATTGAATGCACAACACTATGTTGTTTTACCTGCAATTTTTGAGTTTTTCGTAGCCTTGATTAGAGAGTTGGGCCCACTCTTCTGATCAAGTGTTGCGTTACCTTTATTTCCATTGATTTCATGTTTTAGTTTTTTTTTACTGTTGTTCCAGTATAATATTTTAATTGTTGTGAATGACTTTTTAATTCTGCAATATATTTAATTGATGTTACAATAGTCTGCGTGTTCGTTGATTTAGGCCTGTGATCCAATAGCAGGTTGTGTGATTACTCTTGCATATATTGTGTGCATTAGTCTTGAAACAACTAACGCCCTCAAGTTGATAATTTATGTGGAAAAATGGTTTGAATATTCTTCACATCTGGATATCAACACATGCAATTCCCAATTGGGTGGTTGTAATTAACTATCGAAGGGACTGTGTAGCAAAGAATGCAAGGGTTTGAATATTGTTCACATCTGGATATCAACACATCCAATGCCCGGTTGGGTGGTTGTAATTAATTGTCGAAGGGACTATGTAGTAGATAATGGAATGTTGAATATGGATTTGTTTTTGCCATTAGCATTTCTAGATGGAATCATATGCACATTGGGATTCCATCCTGGACTAATGAGCTAATGAATGTTCATTCAAGGTACACTAGCATAGGAATGTAACACTGGAAATTGGATGCAAATTTGGCTCTGAAAGTGGATTGTGGACATCCCGGGAAGGAAGTGAACCCTGGTAGTAATTTTAGGGTGGAGGTGTGAAATTCTGGATTCCCTTTTTGTTGATACAAGCATTATGTCCTTTTATTTGATGGTTTAGAAAATGTGCATATGGGTATATTATTTTAAATATTGTATCGAGTTGGATTTATAAAGCTATATAGTCAGTATGGTTGTATACATGAATGCTATTGTAAATATTGAAAAGGGTTATGTTATAAAGCTCCATATAAAATATGTTTTATTTTTAGTGGTTTCTTTGTTTCTAGGTGCCATTGAACACCGAGGATGGTTATCTGAAAAGGGGGAGGGTTATGTGACAAAACCGAGTCAAAATTTCTTGCAATGAAATTTAATAGAGAAAAAAATAAGACGATTGCTAAGGGAAACTTATTCCAAGTTGAATCACAGGAAAAGAATCCTAGTGGGTGCTCATTTTAGTTGTTATGGCTAAAGGAAATTGGCAAAGGCAATGGAAAAGTCTTTGGAAAGGAAAGAGGAATTCTTGGCATTTTATTTATGAAAATAAAGAAAATTAGGAGAAAATGAAGGTGAATGGTAACAAATTGCATGTGAGAAGGATGGAATTATTCTCGGTTTTGAGCTTTGGAATTATCGAATGGTTTTCAGAATCTAGGGTAGAGGTTGTCTCAGGAAATTCCAAAATTCCTAGGAATCCTTTAACCAGTTTTGGCACGATACATGGTAAATCCTGAGGGTGGTGTTTCGGTTTAGGTCCTAGTGATCCGATGTGGATTGCAGCAAATCCTGAGAGTCATGGAGACAAGAAATTCCTCAAAGATAGTGATGGATTCAAGAGGAATTCCAATCTCAATTTAGTTTTGTAATCTCAACACTGATTTAGGTGCGATCATTGTATGGTCAGGGTGGAGGTGGTTTAACCTCTAAATTCCCTTAGTTTTTTTTGGATTGGTTTATTCATGAGATCCCACATTCATGCTTGGAATATGGGGCGACTGACTAAAGAAATATTTGGCTTAGCCATGCCTATGGGTGGTACATGGAAGTCCCAAAACTTGTCAGTTATTTCCCATGTTTAATAAAACCTAAGTTATTTTTCTTTTGTACTTAGTAATGTGTGGATTTAATGGTTATTATCTAATTGTTATTCAAATGGTTTTATGTTGGTTATAAGCATTTTGGTGATCCTTCTTGTCACATCCAATAAGATTTTTATTTCATTAATGCTATATCTTGTATCAGAGACCTGTAGATTTCATTAATTCCAAGTGTTTGACAGAATGTCATTCCCGAATGGGGATGGTCAAGCCTAGTCCTGAGTGAGTTTTTGGTTCATTACCCTTGCAATAATGTGTTTTATGAATTATGGAAGCTACGAGAAGCTATGGGTAATATCGGGATTTTGGGCTTAAAATGTGCCATAAATCTAGGAGACACTGGCATAGTTTTGTGGGAAAAAATCCTTAGAAGCATGCATGCCCATGCTGTGGGAGATTCCAAATCCTCCCAGATAGACCCTTTTCCATTTCAGGTGAGCTTCCATAGGTTTAATTTTATAAAACTCAATGGTACCTAGGGGAAAGTCACGTGGATGACTCAGATAGCCTCTACGGGTCCTGTAGCAAGTATAGGATATGTGTGTTATGGTTTTACTGTTCGATTCCACTTCCTTAAAGTCACCAAGGAGGTTGAGTCTTCTCATATCTACCCCTCATCTCATGTTTACCCCAGTTAGATGGTTACTTGGGTGGAAGTGAGGGGAGGTATATGTTACACAACAAGCATATAGACAATAAGGATGATTAACACATGTGCAACTGACATGAATACATTCCCATCCCATCCAAGGGGTGAACCATGCTCTTATACCACTTTGTAAAACCCACCTCCCACATCTACCCAAGTAACCATCCAACCAGGGTAAACATCAAACAAAGGGCCACTATAATGGGATTCAACCTCCTAGGTTACCTTATGGAATTCAAATTGATGGAAACACATAAAAAAAAACCTTCCACATTAGTAAAAAAACTCACAAGAGCTATCCCACCCACACCGGTAACCATCCCCTAGGTTCCACTAAGTTTTTAGAGCATTAATCCCATGTACGATCCCTTGATATTGACAAAGGTGTGTCCAAGAGGATCTAGATGATCCCACAACATGGGTGTGCATATGTGTGTGGGGAAATTATCCGTCAAACTTGTGCATGTGTCCACGAGATTTGTGCCACTTTTTCAGGCCTAAATCCCAGGCCACTTCCCAGAACTCAATGACAAGTTCATAAATGAATTTACACAACAGAAAAATGATATGTTTGCAAAAAAATTGACAAGGTCTAGACTGGACCCCTACTTATAGCCATGACATGCATTTCATTAAACATGTCAAAAAAATGTAATCTACAGGTTTAAACAACATATTTGAGCATATGGATATCATTCTTATCTTAGAATCGCTAAGTAGCTTCATTACCTTATATCATTAGTTACATTATAATCTATTAGATTATAGATACATTTTTCATTAATTTACAAATCAAAACATGAGTAGGGCCATACATCATCACTGTCATAATACATTCTTGTAACCAACATAATAACAACAAAAATATCAAGGATTAATCAACCATAGAATCCAAATATAAACCAGTACATTTACACATAATATGTCAAGGAAAAAACCTCCTATAAATTAATACAAATTCGAATCCAAGATGGGACTACCATATTCCACCCGACCATAGACTGCTTGAGCCAAATATCTCTTCATCCAATTACCCTAGTTCCATATTCCAAGCATGAATTTGGCACTCACACCAAAATAACTAACGAGGGAGTCCCGAGGCTAAACCAACTCACCCTCATCAATACAAACTAGACTTTACCACAATCCATCCCAAATCACTAGGCTATAAAAAAATCACGAATTCCACCATATTTCTCCACCTACATCATGAGGAATTTTCATGTCTCCTAGTCTCTGAGGCTTTATTGCAATCCACACTGGATCAGTAGGCCCTAAACCGAGACTCCACCCTCTATTTACTTTATATCCCTCCATTCATCGGTAATTATTACTAAGCCAAATCAAAGGAAAAAACTCTAGGATTTACCGTATATCCATCCTTTTACCAGTCCAGGATTCCTAGGCCCACTAGGGCACACAATACTTGGCTTTACCGCAAACCAAAATTCGATTCAGGGGTCACTCGCCCAGTAGTTTGATTGCAATCCATAGTCTAGTTAAAGGATCACTATGCCAAGTGTTCTTCCATTCATATATCCACCTCACTCGTCTTTAAATTGATCCAAAAATCCACCTCGGCCAAAACATGAGAACCCAATCACACCATGGCTATCCATAAATGGAAAGGCTAGACTGAAAACACTGTCACACTTGGAAAAACTCATGCCATAACAACAAAGAACCACATGAAATACCATGCATGGAAAATATAGAAAGGAAATCGTACATGAAAATTGATACCTGCAAAGAATCCTATTATAGCTTTTTGATCCTCCTCTTCCTTTCTTTCTCCTTCCTTCCTCTTGCCTTCTTTGCCTTTCTTGATTCAATGCAAAAGTGCTTGAAGAAAAATCTAACAGTGAGAGAGAGAGAGAGAGAATAACAAGAGAGATCCAAAAATGAACTTGCAAAAGGTACCAAATAATATTTAGAATCCTTTTTATCAATTAGGCCACTATTGTCTTCATTTTCCATTATTTTCCTTCATTTTCCTCCTCACATGCAACATCTGACAGTTCACCTTCATTTTCTCCTATTTTCCATTATTTTCATAGATAAATGTGGTGAAAATTCTATTTTTCCTTTCCAAATCCTTTTTCATTACCTTTTCCAATTTAGTTAGCTATAATAAACCAATTAAAACCCTCACTATGACATTTTTCCCAAAATTATCCTTGGAATAGGTGTCCCATCAACCGTGCTTATTATTTTTCCTTTATTAACTTTTATTACATGGAATTTTCACTAGGGTTGTTACAATAACACAAAGCTATTAGCGCCATTAAAATAATAACAATTAAACATGTATATTACCTTAAATACTTCGTTTTTTCCTATTTGTATACCATCCTACATGTTTATCTTTGTGCATCAAACTCAAGTTCGTATTCAAATAACATTAGTGTATTGATATATATAACAAAATAATTTCTCATAAGTAAATGTGCATGAATAAATATTAATTCAAATTTTAAATTGCTTCTTATAATTGAGCTCATATAGGTTTATTGTTGAACCTTAGCTATGATACCCATGTAACATAGTATTAGAGCTCCTAGTTCATATGTTCTAGAGACCATTGAGTTCCAGTGTTGAACAACACTTTGATACCACTTGTAGCATAGTATAAGAATTCCCATTTAATTTTTTCTTGAGCCCATCAATGTCCAGTGTTGAACCATGCTCTAATACCATTTTGTAGCATACTTGGTTCCTTAATTCCCGATTAAGGATATGAGGTATCAATTTTTTTCATCTTCCCAAGCTTAACAACCAGCTCTGGTACCACTTTTTAACACGTCCAACCCATTAACCAATCATTAGGGCTATGAAGAATCACATTTTATGTAAATAATATTATCAAAGAGTTCCCACACATTATCTAATCACCATCTAAAAAACCATATTTTTTTGGGAAGTTTAATCAAGTTGTTTGTGTGAAACGTTTATTTCTCTTGAAATTTAGTATTCCATAGGGTATATCTCCAAACTTATAGAGAAGAAAAATCTAAAATTTCTATCATAGTTAGCTTGATATTTTTTTTTACGTCCTCCAATTTTTAGAGCCTAGAACCTTTTATAAAGAGAGTTGGGTGATGTAATGTCTCTTCCTTTCCACCCCAAATTGTTTTTCTAAGACTACCTCTGATAATTTACTTCTGTTCATTTATCAACCATAGATATTTAGATCTACCTTTGAAATCTCTTATTTAATATAATTATATTAAACATGGTTTTTTATGTTGATTCAAAATACTCACATATAAAATTTGATAACACTTATGGTTTTGTTTTTCATGAGATTTCATATGTCTAATTTTCATATATATACTATACATATATTCCACACCCTTCCCCATATATAAAATTTACCACTTTCGTTCACAACATTCATTCGACCCTTAATGCTATAGGGTACCTTTCTCTTAACACCATATATCCCCATATATATATTTTGGTTTTGTGTGGTCAATGGTAACACCTAATTCGATTCCTTTGATATCTTAACACGTTCCAATTGTCATGATATCATATAATGTTTCCTATGTATAATAAAGATTGTAAAGTGGTTCTCTTTTTACATGGAATCGTTATTCCTTCCCGACGATTTGATTATATCCTTGAACCATTCGATCCAACGCTTGCATGAAATTTGGTTTTCGTACAAATCATGAATATGCACTGTACATCTAGTTGGAATGAACGTTGGTTGGATTAAGAGGTATCGACGTGGTTGTACTTCGTGTTCTTTGTTGGCAAGTTCGAATTAATGTTTTTGTGACTTGGAAATCAAATCGTTTCTTCCGTGGTAGTTTGGTTTGATGGACCACTGGTGTATTAAGTTGATTTGATCCCACGATAGAGAACTTAGATTGATTTTATACGCAAGGGTCTTGATTTATATTTTTTTATTCTACAACGTATACCTTGTCATTTATGATGATTGACCATATGATATGTTTAGGTACTTTGCAATTAGATTTTTATGAATTCACATTAAAGTTTTTAGGAGATAACATTGTAGTCTTGATTTCCCCAAACTGATCCTCATCTACACCATCGATCGGTGGACACATGGACAATTGGAATAATCCGAGACCAATTAGGGCTCTTGTATCAAGTCGTATTTAACAACTAAACTAGTTCGTGGATTTTTCTTTGGCCTTTCATTGTTATCATGGCCTTTTGAAGGTTGAGACACTGCTCATTCCAGTGGAGTTACGAGCCATGCGTTCTAAGCCTTTCGATGATACGACTAATTGCTTATGATTCACTTCCAGGTACCTACACATTGACGTTTCCATTGTTTGGTATTTATAATTTGATTTATGTGAGTAAACTCATGTATTCGCTTTCCTCGGCGACATATACCTTTTATTCAGTCATTCACATGATTTCGATTTTATATAAGAATTTCGTAAAAACTCTTAAGCCTGTCGTGGCCTGGTTTATATTATTTCCAGAGTTAAATGGGCTCTATTGTATTTGATATTTAAGCTCAGTCTCTGTAAGTAGAGATATGCCCTTCATCTAAAGGAAAAGAGGTCGTTCCATTTGTTTTAAATTCACATAGTTAACCTCTCTTATTTCATTTAGAACCTCCTCTGTAATTTTTTTTTTTGTTTAACGCTTGAATCGATTTCTGATAGGAGTACCTCGTGAGGTTTCCTGTGACCCTTCTCATATTGTTTCGGGCCAGGTTGTGCTGAGCTCTAGGAGCCCCACTTCACGTGCCCATCTACACTATAGGTATACCCATCATCTCGAGTTTTTATTTTTAACCATTGTTTCCATCATTTCGATTTGACTTCATGATCTTCGGAAGTTGTATTTATAACCTTGCAATCAATTTGTTTGCAGCTCGATTGGGATGAGGATTTCATCTTACGAGGTAATTTTTTTTTTTTTTGTTATTGACCTGTGTTAGAATTAGTACTATCTTCCTATAAAATCTATTCTTACTATTTATAACATCATTCTGACTTCGTTCTTGTCTTATCTCAGGTAATTCTCGAATCTGCTTCTGAGCTAATTCGGAATTGTGTTTGGATGGCCTGTCTTTCGTTCGAAGTTAACTTCGTTTCCCCATTTTAAATTTTCAGGTCGGTATCAACATTATCTTCGTTGGAGCATAACCAGTCTTTCGCATGTTTAGTTTATAAGTCATACTGACAATTCCAATCATATTGTCATAGAATTAGTATTTGTAATAATGGACTTTTTAACATAGACTCAGTTGGATTATAAATCCAGTTTGTATAAATTCAGGTTATAAGAGTTTCTCTATATATAATTTTGCACAGTATATTCTCGTTTACTTAGTTTAGTTTCAGAAGCATACATATCCAGTTTCTGGTTCCTATCAATAGATTTATGATAAACTTTGTTTGTCCTCAGATCTCGATTTAATGTTAATATACATATCATAACTTCTCCCTGCTGTAACTTCCTACTTTATGTTACACACTGGAATTGATAATTTTTCCAGTCATAGCTTACCCTTCTGTTATTTCCTTTTTTTAGTAATATATATATATATATATATATATATATATATATATATATACTAAATGAGTTTACATAAACTCTTTTGTTTTTTTGTTTTTTTGCACAGTAACCTAATAGTTGTGTATCATTAATTTGTATTATTACATGTAGTTCTACATAATCCCTCCTCTTCAAGATACAGGTTTTCGACTATGGATACTTTCTCATGCATTTCTTTGGGGTTATGCGGACTCACTTTTCATTCTATCTACTTACCCATTTATATTTTAATACTCCAGAAGTATAAATTCTCGTTCTATATCTCAATTTAGAATTGTCATATTTATTTACTTTATATCAGCAATAGGAGGCTCTAGATTTTTTAAAAGAATTGATATAAGATAGACAATAATTCTAGTTTTAATAAGTACCTCTAACCAGAATTTATTAATGCTTTGCTAGTGTATCTCTGTTATTCCAAGCAGCTTATGAGTTCTGTCTAAATTTTATCTTAATTTTCTTATCTGTGTTTTCCTGTTGATTATTCAAACTGAACATGTTATGAGCAGAGGATATCATCAATACCATAGTTCATGTTTATTTCACAAAATAGAATTATTTCCAGGTTCATTTATAGTGCAATTAAACCAACTCCTTTCTTCTTGAATATATCTAGTTCTGGTAACTGAACTTATTTCCTTTTCAATTCACGTCTTTCCTTGTTGTAGAAGGTTACAATATATATAGACATGCACGTCAAAAAATCTATATCTGCAATGTTTATACAGTACCCAATGTCTATAAATTCCTCCAAATTCATAGATGTTTTTTTCTCATCTTCCAAGTCTGTTTTCCTAGCTGATACATAATTAGATTTATACTTTCATAGAAGCATATTAAAGTTACACTTTAATTAATTATGGGAGTAGTATAAATCTCCAGATTTAAACCAATAGCATGTTTAGAACTTCTGGATGATTTCCCCCCTAATTCCTGTTCCTACAACTGTGCAGAATTGAGAGGATTAAATTCTTCTAAACAATTCTGTAAATGTATGGAATACAAGTTTCAAAATTTTAATGTAAAATAACATCTACATTCATTAATCACACTATACAGTAACAATTAATTCAACCATTCATAAAAAATATGGGCATATCACTTCTACAATTTTCTAGTCCTCCCAACCTTAGAGTTCCTTTGTCTCTAGAACTCACCCCCAAGCTGAGATCATCTCCTAGAACAGACCAACCCAAATCTGTTCTAGAGTAGCTTATTTAAGCCTATGCTCCCCAAAGCCTATTTCTAATTCTGCATCCAGAATTACAGGATGCTTTTCTTCCTGTTTGCCTAGGATTCCCTTATTTAGGGATTTTTTTAAAGCTTCTTTCTGCTTTTCCAGCTTTTTACCTCTTCCCAACTACTCTCCACCTCATTATGGAAAGCTAGATTTTTCCTTAAAAATCTAAATTAGAAACAAATTCTTTCAAGGATTTTTGAAAGATTTTTGGGGAAAGTCTTAGCCTCTTTCCATACCTCATGGATTTGGCAAGTGATCTCACAATTCTCATTTGTTCAATATGCACAGAATTATTTTATTTATTTTTCATAATTAAGTAATTAATTACATCCACACAATACTTATCCATTGGGGTCCACTCCCCTTTGGATTGAAGTTCAAATGTCTAGCTTGAAAGAAAAACATAAAATTAGGGGTGTTACAGATTCCCCCTCTAAAAACAAACACCGTCCTCGTTGTTGACAACTAACTACCAGAGTTCATTTTGAAAGTAGATATTGATATTTTTCAATCATCTCAGCTTCTCTTTCCTATGTAGCTTTTTCAGCACTAAAGTGCTTCCATTGCACCTTTACTCTTGCTACTGTTCGGTTTCTCAATTCAATTTCTTCCCGCTCCAATATTTGAAGCGGCTCTCGAAGGGACTCTCCTTCTGGTTCCACCTGTATCACATTCCAATCAACAATGTGAGAAGCATCATGTACATATATTATTAATAGTGAAACATGAAACACATCATGAACTTTAACATGGGGCGGTAGGGACAGCTTATAAGCCACCGGTCGCACCCTTTCTAACACCTCAAAAGGCCCACAATATCTAGGAGCCAATTTTGCACAACTTCCAGCATAAAGTGTGCTCTTTTTGGGTTTAATACGCAGGTACACATGATCACCCACTTTGAACTCTTGATGTTCCCTCTTCTTATCAGCATAGTTTTTCTGTCGATCCTGTGTTGTCTTGATGTTTCTTTGTATTTTTTTGACAATCCTTTCCATTTCTTGTAAAGTATCTGGTCTCAATACTAGCTTATCTTCCAGTTGGCTCCAAATTAATGGAGTGCGACACTTCCTTCCATAGAGTGCTTCAAATGGACTCATTTTTGTGGAGGATTGATAACTATTGTTATAAGCAAATTCAGCTAAATGCAAGTAGTCTTCCCATTTTGATGGCCTATCCATCACATACATTCTCAGCATATCTTCCAAGGTCTTATTTTTTCTCTCTGTTTGACCATCCGTATGAGGGTGATATGCAGTACTAAAATTCAACTTAGTGCCCATGCCCCCAAACAGACCTTTCCAAAAGGAAGTTGTGAACCTGGCATCTCTATCTAAAATAATTCATCTTTGGGACACCGTGTAGCCTTACTATCTCTTTTAGGAACACATATGCTACTTGGGTTGTCCCAAAAGTAGATTTTACAGGTATGAAGTGTGCATATTTTGTTAAAGTGTCCACCACAACCATCATTGAATCATGCTAGTACTTTGTTCTGGGTAACCCATCTGGTTTGTCAAGCATTCAAATATGTTTGAGAAAAGAAATAACTGAGACTAATATGATCAGTCAACAATGTAAATTTTTTTCCAAGAAGATAGTGTCGCCACATCTTCAAGGCATGAATTATAGCAGCCAATTCCAAATAATTTACATTGTAGTTCTGTTCATGTTTCTTAAGTTTCCTACACTCATATGCAATAACATAATTTTCTTGTAACAGAACTCCTCCCAATCCCTCTCTGCATGCATCAGTGCATACAACAAAATCTTTGTCAGGATCTGAAATTTTCAGTATAGGGGATGTAGTGAGTTTTAGTTTTAGTTGTTCAAAGTTGTTTTGGCATTTTTTAGTCCACTCAAATTTGGTGCCTTTTCTCTGTAATGAAGTTATGGGCTGTGCTATTGTAGAAAATCTTTCCACAAACCTTCTATAATAACCTGCAATCCCCATAAATGACCTTACTACTGAAACATCAGTGGGCACTGGCCATTCTCTAATAGCCTTTATCTTCTTAGCGTCCACAACCAATCCTTGTTCAGGAATAATATGCCCCAAGTATTGAATCTTGTCTTTATAAAATTCACATTTACTGAACTTGGCATATAATTGGTTTTCTTTCAAGGTCTGCAAAACTATCCTTAAGTGCTCTTTGTGCTCTTCCTCACTTTTTGAATAAACCAGAATATCGTCTATGAACACTAGTACGAATTTATCCAAGTACTTGTTCAAAACGTTGTTCATTAAGCACATAAAAGTGGCAGGGGCATTTGTCAAACCAAAAGGTAGGACTTCAAATTCGTAGTGACCATACCTGGTTCGAAAAGCTGTTTTACTAATGTCTTCCTCCTTAATTTTGAGTTGGTGATAACCAGTCCTCAGATCAATCTTAGAAAATACAAAAGCCCCTCTTACCTAATCAAAAAGGTCATCAATTCTGGGCAATGGGTATCTATTTTTGATTATCAACTTATTCAGTTGATGGTAGTCAATGCACATTCTAAAGGTTCCATCCTTCTTTTTCACAAACAACACCGGTGCTCCCCAAGGAGACACACTCGATCTGATATAACCTTTCTCCAACAATTCTTGCAACTGCATTTTCAGTTCCATGAGTTCGGGGGGGCTCATCCGATAAGGGGCTATGGAAACAGGTGTTGCTCCAGGCACCAAATCGATTGAAAAGTCAATCTCTCTTTTGGGGGGAAGATGAGGAATCTCATCTGGAAAAACTTCCATAAACTCTCTTACCATTGGCAGAGTGTCCAACAGATTTTCTTTAGGTTGTTGTCCTAATTCTTCAACATGTACAACATATACTTGATATCCCTTCCCAGCTGTTCTTTTTAATTGCAGAGCTGATATTTGTCTTACAGAAATTGGTTTTGGTTTTCCTTTGAGTATAAAGGTTCTCCCTTCCTCATCTATGCAATGCGGAGTTTTATCCCAACAGTTCATCATAGTATTTCTCTTTTCTAACCAGTCCATTCCTATCAGCAAGTCATATGAGCCTAAGGGCAGAATGTTTAAGTTTACTTCTGTCTAAAAATCATTCAATTTAATTGTTGTTTGGGGTAACTTATGAGTTACCTTTCACTTGGTTCTAGTGGCTAGATGGACCAACCAAGACTGCTGAAATTTTTCAGTTTTGAGATTGCATTTCTCTACCACTTGTGGACTAATGTAACTCAAATAAGCACCTGGATCAATTAAAACTGTAACAGATTGGTCAGCAATATTACCTTCCATCTCGACCATGGTAGCCTGGTGTTCTACTTGTCGGTTCTCCAAGGCTGCACTGATAGTAGGTATGTTTCTGTCTATATCATTCATTGTGGTAGCTTCTCAATCCCTCATAATCATCTGAATGTTTCGGTGTGGACAATCTCTCAACAGATGAGGTTCTCCACAACCCCAACATTTCAAAGGTTCCTGCATTTTGACTGCTCCCTCCTTCTTATTTTCTCCATCTATTTGTTTTGAACCAACTTGGGACTGAGCAGTTTGACTGTCCTTGGGTTTGTTAAATTTCTTCCGCTGATGGTCCTTGCCAAAGTTCTTCAAGTAAGATGGTTTATGTTTCTTTCCTTTGCATTCACCCTTATTTACCCATCTTTTTCCATGCTCTCCTTTTCTGTTAAACTGCTGGTAGCATAATATAGCTTTCCTGACCACTTCATCTATAGTTTTTGGATTATCCAATTCTATTTTCTCCTTGTACACAGCAGGAAAACAATTCAAAAACATTTTCAGCTTTGCCTTCTCTTCACGAATATAAAGAACATACCTTAGCAGATTTGTAAACTTGGTGACAAACTCATCGATGGTGAGTTGTCCCAACCTGAGTTTATGGAATTCCTTTACTTTATCATCATAATAACGTTCGTTCAAATAGCGGTTTGTAAATTTGGCTTGGAAGTCTTCCCAAGTCACTGTTTTTTCATCAATGGCATGGACCATTTTCGTCTCCTCCCACCACAAGGTAACCTTACCCTGTAATTGGTAAACAACTAATCTAGCCTTCATGTTGCTTTCATATTCATAGACCTAGAAATACTTAATCATATTCAACAACCAAGCCTCAGCATCTTCCTCCTTCTCCCCATCATAGGAGGGAGGTTTCATCTTTCGGAATTCCCCCTGTAATTCCTTTCTCTATTTAGACTGATGTCTAGTAGTTTTATCTTCCTCAGAATCATCAAAGAACTTGCCTTTCTTTCTCTTTGCGGAACCTTCACCTTCTTGGCTGTTCTGCGAAGTCAATTCTCTAATGAGATTTTCCTGCTCCTCATTGGCTAATGATAGCCTGTCATTCTGGCTTCTTAGCTCAGCGATCTCCCGTTGCAACCTATGCAACATAGCCATCAAAGTAGTGTTGGGATCTGGCGTGTTATCTTCATCATGAAGATCAACATAAATTTCATCACCTTCAGTCATTTAATTTTCTATTTTAGTACCATTGTACACTAAACAACACATATCAGTAATAGAAAAAAAAAATTCAACAACAAATAATTTATACAGTGAGCACAACAATAGCCCAGTTTTTATAACACGAGCTCTGATACCATTTGTAATGTCTCTTCCTTTCCACCCCAAATTTTTTTTTCTAAGACTACCTATGATAATTTAATTTTGTTCATTTATCAACCATAGATATTTAGATCTACCTTTGAAATCTCTTATTTAATATAATTCTATTAAACATGGTTTTTTTATGTTGATTCAAAATACTCACATATAAAATTTGATAACACTTATGGTTTTGTTTTTCATGAGATTTCATATGTCTCATTTTCATATATATATACTATACATATATTCCACACCCTTCCCCATATATAAAATTTACCGCATTCGTTCACAACATTCATTCGACCCTTAATGCTATAGGGTACCTTTCTCTTAACACCATATATCCCCATATATATATTTTGGTTTTGTGTGGTCAATGGTAACACCTAATTCGATTCCTTTGATATATTAACACGTTCCAATTGTCATGATATAATATAATGTTTCCTATGTATAATAAAGATTGTAAAGTGGTTCTCTTTTTACATGGAATTGTTATTCCTTCCCGACGATTTGATTATATCCTTGAACCATTTGATCCAATGCTTGCATGAAATTTGGTTTTCAAACAAATCATGAATATGCAACGTACATCTAGCTGGAATGAAAATTGGTTGGATTAAGAGGTATCGACATGGTTGTACTTCGTGTGCTTTGTTGGCAAGTTCGAATTAATGTTTTTGTGACTTGGAAATCAAATCTTCCGTGGTAGTTTGGTTTGACAAACCATTGGTTTTTTAAGTTGATTTGATCCTGCGACAGAGAACTCAGATTGATTTTATACGTAAGGGTCTTGATTTATATTTTTTTATTCTGCAACGTATACCTTGTCATTTATGATGGCTGACCATATGATACGTTTTGGTACTTTGCAATTAGATTTTTATGCATTCACATTAATGTTTTTAGGCGGTAACATTGTAGTCTCGATTTCCCCAAACCGATCCTCGTCTACACCATCGATTGGTTGACACATGGATGATTGGGATAATCCGAGACCAATTGGGGTTCTTGTATCAAGTCGTATTTAACCTCCAAGCCAGTTCGTGGATTATTCTTTTGCATTTCATTTTTATCGTGGCCTTCTGAAGGTTGAGACGCTGCTCATTCCAGTGGAGTTACGAGCCATGCATTCTAAGCCTTCTGGCGATACGACTAATTGCTTATGATTTACTTCCAGGTACCTACACTTTGACGTTTCCATTGTTTGGTATTGATAATTTGATTTATGTGAGTAAACACATGTATTTGATTTCCGCAGCGACATATACCTTCTATTCAGTAGTTCACATTATTTCGATTTTATATAAGAATTTCGTAAGAACTCTTAAGTCTGTCGCAGCCTGGTTTTTATTATTTCCAGAGTTAAATGGGCTTTGTTGTATTTGATATTTAAGCTCAGTCTCTGTAAGTAGAGATACGCCCTTCGTGTAAAGGGAAAGAGGTCGTTCCATTTGTTTTAAATTCACGTAGTTAACCTCTCTTATTTCATTTAGAACCTCCTCTATAAAAAAAAAATTGTTTAACACTTGAATCGATTTCTAATAGGAGTACCTCGTGGGGTTTCCTATGACCCTTCTCATATTGTTTCAGGCCGAGTTGTGCTGAGCTCTAGGAGCCCCACTTCACGCGGCCATCTAAAATATAGTTATACCCATTATCTTGAGTTTTTATTTTTAACCATTGTTTCCATTGTTTCGCTTTGACTTCATGATCTTCGGAAGTTGTATTTATAACCTTGCAATCAATTTGTTCGCAGCTCGATTGGGATGAGGGTTTCATGTTACGAGGTAATTTTTTATTTTTTTTTGTTATTGACCTATGTTAGAATTAGTACTACCTTCCTATAAAATCTATTCTTACTATTTATAACATCATTCTGACTTCATGCTTGTCTTATCTCAGGTAATTCTAGAACCTGCTTCCGAGCTAATTCGGAATTGTATTTGGATGAATTCTCTTTCGTTCGAAGTTAACTTCGTTTCCCCATTTTAAAATTTCAAGTCGGTATCAACATTATCTTTGTCGCAGCATAACCAGTCTTTCGCATGTTTAGTTTATAAGTCATACTGAAAATTCCAATAATATTGTCATATAATTATTATTTGTAATAATGGACTTTTTAATAGAGACTCAGTTGGATTATAAATCCTGTTTTTATAAATTCATGTTATAAGAGTTTCTGTATAAATAATTTTGCACAGTATATTCTTTTTTACTTAGTTTAGTTTTAGAAGCATACATATATAGTTTCTGGTTCCTATCAATAGATTTATGATAAAATCTGTTTGTCCTCAGATCTCAATTTAATTTTAATATACATATCATAACTTCTCCCTGTTGTAACTTCCTACTTTATGTTATACACTGGAATTCATAATTTTTCCAGTCATAGCTTACCCTTCTGTTATTTCCTTTTTGTAGTAATATATATATATATATATATATATATATATATAACTAACTATTAAATGAGTTTACATAAACTCTTTTGTTTTTTTTTTTTTTGCACAGTAACCTAATAGTTGTGTATCATTAATTTGTATTATCATATGCAGTTCTGCATAATCCCTCCTCTTTAAGATACAGGTTTTCAACTATGGATACTTTCTCATGTATTTCTTTGAGGTTATGCAGACTCAATTTTCATTCTATCTACTTGCCCATGTATATTTTAATACTCCATAAGTATAAATTCTCGTTTTATATCTCAATTTAGAATTGTCATATTTATTTATTTTATATCAGTAATATGAGGCTATGGATTTTTTAAAAGAATTGATATAAGATAGACTATAATTCTAGTTCTAATAAGTACCTCTAACCAGAATTTATTAATGCTTTGCTAGTGTATCTCTGTTATTCCAAGCAGCTTATGAGTTCTGTCTGAATTTTATCTTAATTTTCTTATCTGTGTTTTCCTGTTGATTATTCAAACTGAACATGTTATAAGCAAAGGATATCATCAATACCATATTTCATGTTTATTTTGCAAAATAGAACTATTTCCAGGTTCATTTATAGTGCAATTAAACCAACTCCTTTCTGCTTGAATATATCTAGTTCTGGTAACTGAACTTATTTCCTTTTCAGTTCAGATATTTCCTTGTTGTATAAGGTTACAATATATATCGGCATGCACTTCATAAAATCTATATCTGCAATTTTTATACAGTACCTAATGTCTATAAATTCCTTCAAATTCATAGATGTTTTTTTTTCATCTTCCAAGTGTGTTTTCCTAGCTCATACATAACTAGATTTATACTTTCACAGAAGAATATTAAATTTACTCTTTAATGAATTATGGGAGTAGTATAAATCTCCAGATTTAAATCAATAGCAGGTTTAGAGGTTCTGGATGATTTTCCCCCTAATTCCTGTTCTTACAACTATGCAGAATTGAGAGGATTAAATTCTTCTAAACAATTCTGTAAATGTATGGAATACAAGTTTCAAAATTTTAAAGTAAAATAACATCTACAGTCATTAATCACACTACACAGTAACAATTAATTCAACCATTCAAAAACACTATGGGCATACCACTTCTGCAATTTTCCAGTCTCCCAACCTTAGAGTTCCTCTGTCTCCAGAACTCACCCCCAAGCTGAGGTCATCTCATAGAATAGACCAACCCCAATCTGTTCTGGAGTAACTTATTTAAGCTTATGCTCCCCAAAGCCTGTTTCTAATTCTACGTCCAGAATTATAGGATACTTTTCTTCTTGTTTGCCTAGGCTTCCCTTATTTAGGGATTTTTT
Source organism: Pinus albicaulis (assembly GCA_034641835.2). Taxonomy (NCBI): domain Eukaryota; kingdom Viridiplantae; phylum Streptophyta; class Pinopsida; order Pinales; family Pinaceae; genus Pinus; species Pinus albicaulis. Next base: position 1,163,969,560 of record CM076570.1, on the reverse strand, counting down.
TTTAAGCTGCTTTCTACTTTTCTATATTTTTACCTCTTCCCAACTACTCTCCACCTCATTGGGGAAATCTAGATTTTTCCTCAAAAATCTAAATTAGAAACAAATTCTTTCAAGGATTTTTGGGGAAATTTTTAGCCTCTTTCCATACCTCATGGATTTGGCAAGTGATCTCACAATTTTCATTTCGTCAATATGCATAGAATTATTTTATTTATTTTTCATAATCAAGTAATTAATTACATCCACACAATACTTATCCATTGGGGTCCACTCCCCTTTGGATTGAAGTTCAAATGTCTAGCTTGAAAGAAAAACATAAAACTAGGGGTGTTACATAATGCCCCCAAAGGATGCTATCTTTCATAAAGGAAATTTTTCTAGTTCTATTTAGACATGTATTATGATGGTTAAATCGTTCATATGGTACACTATCTATTGGTTGGATCTTATAAGAAAAGAGTTGGCATTTTTATTTGTTCCTAGCACTGACATATGATCTATGTCATTAGGATTATACAGGAACTAGCTGGTTTTTCTTGTAAACAATGGTTCTAGGTGTTTTTGGTCACTTAAAGAGATCGATTTTTTTTAATTTGGCCAAGCGTCAAATGGACGAAACTTAGAATATTTTGAAGATGGTTGGGTGTTTAAATGGAGATTTTTTGATACTATCTCAATGAATATAAATAGTAAATTAATAGGTTACCTAACTTTTCATGTAGTTGAAGGAAAAGTACTTATGTTGGGTTGTATGTAAGTGAAAATAAAATTATATGATTTGTAGACTAGATTATGCACAACAACAATTGGTGATGGTGTCTCCCTCTTAGAAATATTTGGTTTCCATGTGCAGTTACTTGAAGGTTTCAATGACCTTATTAAAAATGGAAACTTTTCCTCACTTTTTCCAAATAAGATTCTATTGCTAATATACAACTACTACCTATGGATATCATGATTCAACCTTTGAGACTTCAAAAAGTTTTTTTCTAGAGATTGTTGCATATGTCATGTTTGTTTAATCTTTGCATAGATATTTTAAAGATCACTATAATAAGAATTTGGACTATCTAATGAAAGAAACGTCATGTCGATTTTTCATATTTTTGTTGGAGATTAGTTGTGTTGATTTTCTATTTTACAGATGGAACAATGGACTTCAATGTCAAAAAAATTTATGTATCTATGGATTGTATAGAGTGTTTTTCTATTGCTTATATGGAAATGTGAAAATGATGGTTCTTTGTGTATTGCAATATTCAATATATATGTGTGTGTGTGTGTGTATGCGCACGCACGCGCGCGTGTAATATGAAAGATTCATTGCTAGTATTTAAAGTTATTTAGTATTGAAATTTACTTGAATTGAACTTATTGAATATGTAACATGAGCTGCAATATTGAAAATCAAACTTTCATACAAGTAGTGTAAACAAGGTGGGAAAAACAAATTGCAAAATTGAAAGCAGAAAGAAGAAAACTTGCTAATTTTTTTTTTTTAATGCTTAGGATGAGAAAAAATATATTCACATGAAAGGTGTTAATTTTTCATTAAAGTGATGATACGTTTCAATCTATTCCATGCAAAAATGGAGGTGAGGTTGGATGATTAGAGATCGTGAAAGGTTTTATTGAAACATGTGGGATTGAAATTTGGTAGTTAATTTAAAATAAAGTAAAGAATTGTAAGACAAAATTATTGTTGGCACACAAATCTATAAATAAAATATTTTTTACCTAGTCGGAGTTGAAGCCAATTGGGTAGTCGGAAGTCAACATGGCATAAAATTCAATTTTCTGCAAGCGGTGACACCAACCCCAACGTGCAACGTAGTCGGGGTAAGATGGAGTTGGGTAGTCACGAGGTAGTGTGTGAAGAATATTGTTTTATTTTTTTGCAGTATGGTGCCTAACCCCACTGTAGTAGGAAGTAAGAAGGTTGGGAGAATGAGTTCCGTTTCTGTGAATTACATAGGTTGAACATCCGACATTCATATTTTAGTTGTGTTTTTTATGCTATTAGATTTTTTTGAAAAAAGAAATTGTAAAAAGAAGAAATTTAGACTGTGTTATCACAATACTAGTTAATAAATTTATTATGATAACAGTTTGAGTGTCAGCGCTATTTTTTTAAAAATAGTATAAATGCGCTGAAAATTAAAATATCAGTGTTATTGTTGATTTGTAAAATAAAAATACGGTGACAACCAAAGTAGCAGTGAAAATTTGAGAATTTGTATAATAAATGTTGATAGCTAGAATGTCACTGCTATTTTAAATTTTAAAAGTTTAAAATATCAATTAAAAAAAAACGCTAACAAGGCACACATCAATAAAGGAGTGGGTAATTTATCAAGCAAGCGTGGACAGTTAAATTGTCAACACAACGTATTCTCAAATGACATGTATTTTCAAATAACATGTGGCGCAAATGAATTAGTTGAATCCTAACTTGTGCATTTATCTGGGGCTTCACGGAAAGGTTAATATTTCAAACACAATGACACAACTCAACAGTCAAACGGAAATGGTGACGAAGCATGTTTTTCCTCTACTTGAAAATACTTTTTTTTTTCCTATAAAACACAATACATTTGGGTGCATATTATTAACATTTGGAAATATAATTTTAAAAACCAAAAGTGGTTTTTATTGATAAAAAGTGGATTTAAAAAAAAACTCTTTTATTTTTTACATAGGTGTAATGGTTTGAGCGATTCGAAGGACTCTATGAGCCCTGTTTTTTCATACTTTGCAGATCGATTTTTCATGTTATAACCATTGCCTTAAAAACTGGTTTTCGAAAAATGGAAACGAGTTTTTGAAAACAAAACTAGTAATTTTTTTATTAATATTATTATTATTATTATTATAATTTTTAAGAATATAATCATTAAAAAGACAAAAATCTAACAATTTTTACACATCATGGTTTGAGACATTCGAGTTTATCTTTGAAACCTATTTTACAAGAATTCACCACAATTAGTTTTTTGTATTTTTAGAAAAAAATGCCCTATTAATAGGAAATCCACCTCATCAATTCAACTTGGGGTGAAATCTTATGTCCTTTATTTTTTTATTTAGTAATATATAGATAGATTAATAGGTTCGATATCCACTATTTTTGGATCTTGAAAAATTTGTAAGTAGTTTATAAAGACTATGATTTATGTAATGTACATGGGGATTTTTGAAGAAGAATATTGTGTTCAACTTCGATATCAATATATTGCTATATAAAGTTTTATGTATAAATTTTTTTGAAAAATTAAGCCTTTAGTGTTTGCAAAGAGTGTTATGAAATATAATTCTTAATGTTTGGTCTAATTCAAGTTATATAAATAATTTCTATGTTTTTTTCTATTGCTATATACAGTTTTATGTATCTAATTCAAGTTATATAAATAATTTCTATGTTTCTTTCTAAGTATTTATAACAAAATTATTATTACGCATATTTATTTTGTGTATTATGTCTCTACATCTTGATGGCTATATCTCTAAGAAGTTGTGTCCTACCTTGCCTCTATTAAGAATTGTTTATGTATTTTATGGTTATCAAATTTTTCTACTAGAATCCATGCCCAAAGGTCTTTTTTCTCTTCTTTCCCACCAATTTCGTCATACAAACTAAATCCGGCCAATAAGATTTCAAGCCTACTGCTAAGGTGACAGTGAGTGGTAGAGTTTCAAAGGGAGATCCCTCTCTGACTCAGAATGGTTAACTTCCAAGTCTAAGGTTGTTAGAGGTTACCTTAGTATTTTCCCTTTACAGTCGAGTTTTTTTCTAAGTGATAAAATTTTGGCATCATTGCTAGGGAAAGAAGGTGGAATTTTCACTGGGAGAACAAAATAGATCCAGATTTGATGGTTGATGGTGAACAGTTTTCAGACATAAGAAATATTTGCTTCATTCACATGGTGACTCCATTGTCAAACAATGCAGAGTTCATAATTTTCATGGTGATGCCCCTATGCAAATATTATTTAGCCTGAAGACATTTTCAATGACTCCACTAGATCAATAAGGATCACATATTCACAAGGTATGCTTTGATGAATCACACTCACATTCTTGGTTTTCCAAATTTTATTCCTCACATAGATTGGTAGACATATCTTCCAAGATTTAAAAAGTCAGGATGACGATGATGCTTCTCCTTGTTTGATTATATTTTATATTCATGCACGAAAGCTTGGATTTAATATGCATGATGATTCTTTGATGAAATTTTTTATAGCTACTTTATAGGCAAAGGCGAGACCATGGTATGAAAATTTACTAGCTGCTAGCTTATACTATTTAAAGCATTTTCAAATAGTTTTTTTTTTAATCATAAAGAATTATATTCATCTTTGTTGGTCATTCAATTTTTTTTTGATAATTTCGATAATTTTGTTGAACACTTCAAAAATATATAGGAAGATGAAATTTTATGAAAGAGGAAATTTTAGAAGTGTTCATGAAAACAATTTTTAACATCAAGAGGACATGTTAAAATATAGATGCCATAATATTCAACAAATTTTTTAGCAATTCATAATTTCTCCCATTACTAAAAATGAAACTTATAGAGATCTTGATCTAGACATTCTGATGCGAGGATTCTGGGTTAAATCAAATCATAGCATATAAAAAAGTGTGTTTCCTTCAGTATGAAAACACTCATCTAATTCTTCATTAAGAAAACAATTTACAACTTGAAATATACACACAAGAAAGACTAGAGCTATAAAAACACAAATATACTGATGTACAATAACATAATAAATCCTCGACCAAATATTACAATGAATGGCCCTTTGGCTCTCGGCCCTTTACAAAAAGGTCTCAACCCATTCCTCACTCTCTCTGTATTCCTCACTTCCTCACTTGTTTTTCATCCTTACACAATCCTCCTATTTATACATAAATATGAATTTATTCCATTCCATAAATTTCTCCACACAAATCTCAACAAAAATCTAAATTAGATTTATCTTTTTTTGGATTCAATTAAGTCCTATTTATGGAATTCCTAATCCCTAGATTGTCTACTTAATTCAACTCCACTCATATCCTTAATTATTTAAGTAATATTTACAATAATCCTCACATTTATATTTTCTCTCTCATTCTATTAAAAATGAGAAAAATATTTAAATAAATAATTAAAAAGACCCCCTAAATCACACAAATGAATAAGGAAAATTTAACTTTGATGCTCTTGCATCAGACTCCCCATGTAGATAAGTTTCCATAGACTCCTGTCTATGAGGTCCGTCGCTTTTCTGTAATAATGTGACAGCCACAAGTCCTAATGACTTGCTCCCTCCAGGATTCTAAACTCTTTTTTGTCGCTGATCCTTCAAAGTATCAACTCGATTTGGTAACTCATCACCCATTCTGTCAATCATATTCCATCGGCTTCTCCGACACTTTCTTTTGCCAATTCCTCGAAGTAATTCCTCTTTGTTGAATTCTTTCATCTCCAACTGAGTTGAACACTCAACTTTTTGCAATGAATAATAATCAAGAACTCCTTGATTAAAACTATAGTCTTTTATTTCTTTTATAGAAACAACTTTCTCTTCCAGTGTTGTACCTGCAATCCCCAACAAACTGTTAGTTTTAAAAATATAAGACCTTTCAGTCTCTTTTGATGCTTCAAGTACCAATCTCCCATCATCGACTTTCTGGATTTTAGTAGATTTTGTTTTGAACTGTTGGCTGCTTCCATCTCTATCCTACTGGATCAATATTTCTATCCCATTTTTGTCTCGACGGACATAATTTTCTTGTTGCTTCTGATATTTCATCTCAACTCCAAATAATTTATGTTTAATTCCTCTGATTTTGACATCAGATCTGTTAATGTTGTTTTCGGTACCTACAGTTACATTATTATCTAAAAATTTATAACATTCATTCAACTCTATAAATGTTAAAAAAATTTCATCCCTATCAGTCATAGTAACTACAATTTCTTCTCAATCAGATTCTGCAAGCTTCATCTCTCCCTAAGGTTCCTTAAGTGACCATTCCAAGAATTCGATTTCCATGTGAAATATTTTCAGCACTTCATCACAACCTTCATTCCCAGCTTCATTCTTCTTCTGGAAATCTTCCTAAGTTGTCCTGGTTTATATTTCATCACATTGCAAAATTCTTTTAGTAGTTTCATTAAACAAATACGTTACCTCCTTGGAATATCTCTTTGGCATTTCCATTTTGCTTCTACTCCATATCCACTTCAACTGGTTGCCTTACCGCAAAAAAGAATTCATTTATGATTTCTTCTTGCTGTAACAAATCAGTACCTTCCTCCTCTGAAAGGCATTATCCATCACACTTCCCCTCAAGAATTTCATCCATATTTGTGATGGTTCCATCAGACTGCTCACCATCTCTAGCACATCCTGTAAACATACATAAACTGTGAGATTTAAAAATGCAAGGCTTCATAGCCTCATCTACTTCTCTCAACAACACATCTTCAGATTCTTCCGAACTATTCCAATAGTTCATGAGATCTTCCTCATTGATCTCTTCACCCATAATTTCACCCTGTTCTGGAGCACAAATGGAAACTACCATTTTCAAATCAGCCTCTCTAAGTTCTTCACATCCCATTTGAACACTTATCATCTGCTCGAGCTTCCTCAGATTTTCTACCAGTTGTATGTTTACCTGTTGTTACCTCTTTGTGTGTAGTCTCTTCCAGTTTACCTTCTTTCTCATGGTCCAACCATGTGTCTAGTATTTCACATTTTTTTGCAATAATTCCATTAAAAATTTAAGGTGAACTATTATCTCAACCTTCTCCCGCTCATAATATTCATCAGTCAATTGCTCACATATGCCATTTACCTTGGCATTTTCCTTCTTCCTTCTTCTGCTGCGGTCATTCTCAAAACCTATAAAATGACTATCACTAGTCATCTTCTCCTCCTTTGTGGACTTCATTTGTTCACGCGTGGATTTCATTCAATCCTCTTTTCAGTAAGTCCTCACACTTTCCATTCAACAATGCAAGATTTCTTCCGGCGCTTGACCCCTTTTAGTTCTCTATCTTGGGATCATCTCTGGCAACTTCCTTGCTTCACTTTGCTGCAAAAAATACTTTAGTAATGCTTGCGCTACAATCCCCAAACTTTGTGGGTGTCGGGGTCTACCGATCATGTACCCAATTACATTCAAACCTTTGATTTACCTTACGAATCTTTGACTTCAAAATTCACATCAACTCTTCATCTTGGATGAAAATACTCAATCTTAACTCAAACTATCCAACTTTCATTTAACCCTAACATTTGTTTTGACTTCAAGGCTTGACCCAATAATTATGATAGTGGATAATTTGACTTAATTCAAGTTATACAATCCTCCAACAAACATACACCCCTAATACATTTTAGGGTGTAAAATCTTCACTCTCTCTCATACTTCATTCTTATGAAAGATCATCAGTTTCCCATTATCATTTAACATGATGCTGAAGTCTTTAGTCGAAATGCAATCCATGTTTTCCAAGATTTATTTTGTGGTGAAAATAAATAAAAAATTCAATTTCCAACATTCAAAATGTAACACCTCTACATATTACAATTTTTTTTTTCCCTGTAAAACTTCATAAATCATTAACCAAATTGTTTTTGGTTGGTTCCATATAATTCAGGAATAATTTCTACCACAACCTTAAATTAGAAGGTTTATATTTGTGTACCATTATTCAAAATATATATAAAAAATTTATATTGAAATTATATTTCAACTCTACTTTTCCATTTAATTCTTTTTCCTAATCCTTACTGTTAGGATTTCATACACTTTTTATATGACAAGATCATATTTCCATTTATTAACCTTTATATATATACGTATTCCATATATGTGGAATATATATAATAGTAAGTTATTACCTATTTTCATTATTGAAAATCCTTCATACGTATCAACAAGAGTATTCACGAATTAATAATTCGTTAACCAATTTATACTTTCCATTAAAATTTTCAATTCACTTATCTCATTGTTATTAAACCTTGATCCGATTTTATAACATGATTCACCCTTTTTATTTTTCACCAATGCATATACATTGGGTTGGCATTAGAGTTTGATTTGACTTGTTTGTATTATGTAATGATGAAGAAAAATCTTCATTGGTAGATTCAACGAGCATTTTAAATTCATTCTAAGTACAATTTATATGCGTTGAACCACATTTCGGTACTATGGGATTTATATATATTTTTAACAGAGTTTTTTTTTTTTTTTTTTTTTGTGTTCGTACACGTTACTTAAATGTTTTAAATTGTAATACGTAACAGAGGTACCATTGTCTTTAATGGAAGATTTCTCCAGATTGTCTTCGATGTTTCTATGATTTTAATCTCGAGATATACACATCGATCCCAACACTGATGGGGATCTGTTGACAAGTGTATGATTCAGATGATTCGATTTCAACTTAGGGTTTTTGCCTTTGATTTTTATTTAAGTCCTCTATTCTATGGTTCGTTTCTTTTTACCAGTTCTTTTCTACAGTATGCCTTGTGGTATTCACAATGGGACTTACATCCACTGTTCGAGACATTTGATTGCTCTACGAAGATTTTCTCTTCGTTTTCTTGAACAACTTTCAGGTATGAATACCATCATTTTCCATCCATTATAGGGAAATTTTTATGAATTTTCCATTGAGATTTAGACTTCTATCCTCAATTTGTCTAGATTTTCTTCTCTAAACCTCGTGGTCATAAGAAATACTTCAGATGTTTTTCATTATACTGATATATACTCACAGTAGTAATGTTTATTTATTTCCAATTATTTTCATTTAGTTTCATCTTTATTCTTGGTATTTAAAATTTACTAATAGCATTCTCCTCTTCTTGTCCTTGGATTTTAGAGAGGGTTTCATTATTACAGATTTTTCTATTTAAAAAAGTAGTCGGTCTATTACCAGTCTTGCTCGTAAACTATTTTGTAATGTCATTTTTTCATTTTCTAGAAAGTAGAACGAAAGCTCCATAGTTTGTATGGTGATTTCCACTTCGCTTCTCTGTGGGTTTGATTCTTCCTAAACCGAATTTGCCTGTAAGGGTTTTAGTTTATTTTATTTGAATATCTCTGTTAGTTTATGTGATTTTATATTTCCTCATGTATATATGACTCGGGTTTATTCTCCCTAGATTTCCCTTGTCGTTTTCGAGATATATGTTCTTACCCTCAGGTAAATCTTTTATTTTCTGCGATTTTTAATGGAATGTTTACAGATTTTCCCAAATTAAATAAATATTAACAATTTTTATTCTTGTGATATACATACAAGTATCGACGGTCATTGTATTTTATCAAAATTCCATTTGACTTTGTTGTTCGTTATCAAGGAATATTTAACAAATACATCGCTTGCCTTCCAGTTCTGTTAATTTCGCTTTGACTGGCTTGCTACAACGATTTATCCTATGGATGAAATGTCAAGTTTTATTTCATAAATTTATAATTTTAGATTGAACGCACATTGGTTTATGTCCATAAATGATATGGATTTAACTGAGATCTGGACATTTTGATACTCTGTATAATGATTTTAATTTACACCGATTTTTAAAACAATACGTATACCTTTGTATACATATGGATATTTATTTTAGAGTTACAAGACTTCTAAATCTCATAAGTTTCTAACTCTGTATTTAATTAGAACTCGTTTATTTACTTCAGATTGTCCATATTATAAATGACTATAATACCTTTTCTTATTCCTGTATGATTTCTTCAATTTTCATTATTCTTTCATTAAGAATAATTTCAGAGGATATTACAAAGTTTCTTCTATCAGTATAGAACGTATTCTGCAATTTATATAGTATTTTTATTTCCTATTATCTTGATTTAAAATAGGAAGAAAATTTATGTATCAAAATTTCTCTTGAAAGTATTACTATTATTAAATAGCCAGAACATAGTAAATAACTCACTCTATACAGAGAATTCATGTTACTATGTCATTAATAGCTATAATGTATCCTAGTACTTCTACAGGATTCTTATATAATGACACAACTTAGTTACATATGTATCTGCATGTGGATAAAATTTGGTTAATAAAATTTTATACTTTCCATATTATAACAGTAGAGCAATATTTATTATTCTATAATTTACTTCCACTTCCATATTACTTTTAAAGTACAGAAATATGTTAAAATTTTCCTTTGTACAATTCTTGGGGACACAATATCCTCATATTTACACTAGTATTGGTGTAGAGAATCTTCTTGATATTTCCCAATGAACTATTCCTACTACGATATAGATTTCTAAGGAGTTCATCTTCTAACAATTCTGTTAAATGTATGGATTATTATGTACTACTTCTTAGTTTAATTTATAACTTACAGTAAAACACATTATCAACTCATAGTAAAATCTATAACAAAATGTCATATATGGGTGCATACCACAGTTTCTCTATCACCAATCCTCCCAACCTTAGAGGTCTTCTGTCTCCAGAACTCACCCCCGAGCTGAGATCCCTCTCCAGAACAGACCAACCTCAATCTGTTTTAGAGTAGCTTATTTAAGCTATGTTCTCCCCAAAGCCTATTTCCAATTTTGCGTCCAGAATTTCAGGATGCTTTTATTCCTGTTTGCCTAGGCTTCCCTTATTTAGGGACTTTTAAAGCTTATTTTTTCTTTTCTAGATTTTTACCTCTTCCCAACTACTTTCCTTGTCATTGGGAAATTTATATTTTTCCTCAAAAATATAAATTAGAAATAAATTCTTTCAAGGCTTTTTGAAATTTTTTTGGGGAAAGTCTTAGCCTCTTTCCATACAGCATGGAGTAGGCAAGTGATCTCAAAAATCTCATTTGGTCATAGTGCACACAAAACATTTTATTTATTTTCCATAAATAAATAATTAACTACATCCACACAATAATTATCCATTGGGGTCCACCCCGCTTTTGGACATATGTTCAAATGTCTAACTTGAAAAACATAAAACTAGGGGTGTTACACAAAAATACCTTCTCGAAATTATGTATCATACCTTATGCTCCTATTAAGGTTATCAATAAACCTTCTTTTTGAAATTGCAACTCTCTGGAATCCACTCTTTTGTGTTGTCTTTTTCAATGTGAATACTCGCACGCCCTTCATACCATAAGCTCGTCATTTTAGTGAAAACATTTTCCTACACTTTTATGCACCATACAACATCAATTCACATCTCTTCACCTGTGTACAGAGAACAAGCTATTCATATTTCAACCTCTTTAATGAATGATGTACAACTCGTACATCGTGTCCATCCTAAATAACACCTTCTTAGAGGCTGCCACATGATGTAAAATAAAGATTCTACAACATCAGGAAATTATGTTTTCAACCTTAACACAAATCAAAAGAATTCTCCGATTCCAACTACAAGCTTTGGTCCAAAATGACTTAGCCAAAACTATGAAGAATCCACATTATGCATAATAAACCCCCTCATATAAAATTGCATACCTTTTTTTCTATCACATAGGATTAGCACATTTTTTCATTCATTTTCCATTCATTTATACCTCCGCATTTGCAGCATTTCCACTCTTCCATAACGTTTACAAAATATCATCTTCTCGAGTGTGGCAAGGAAATTTAATCATCTAGATTTTAAAATAGCTATACTCAATGAATATTGATTCATTCAATGAGCACTTACCTTGAATCTTCTCGTGGTTGAAATAATCCAACCCTACTCTCGTGTCTTATTTTAGGAATACATACAAGCCTCTACAAACTTACTTTGGATGCACAAGGTCCATTTTCTCCCCAGCAAATAAATCTCTTCCCAACAAATTTCTAACATAAAGCCCCATCAAATAATGTTAGAAATCTTCAAAGTACACACCATCTCCCCTCTTGGCTTATGTCAAGTTTCCTCATCTCAATCTCTTTGATTTCAATTTCTTGCTTTGAAAACATGAAACCTTAATGTAACCAAGTATCTTATCAAGATTACATTCTCTAAAAAAAACATACATGAATTAGTTGCAAAAACATTACCTCAATCAATCCCAGTGACATTTTCTTATGCTAGAAGATGGTACCATGGAAATACTGTATCCATACCTTGAATATTCTACTACAGCTGCACTTCTTTCACAAGCCCCACACATGCCTTTTTGAGAACAAACATGCACTTTAGTATGAATGTGGTAAGAAATTATATTATATACAAGTCCACATAATTTGATTTCTCGATATTTGATTGAGTTCAAGATTTAACTTTCAAAAATGTGCAACACCCATTTTTCTAATAATCACAAATCATAAAGGTATAGAGGCAATTGTTAACATTTATCAAACTTTGGTTGCATCCGCAACTCCACTATTACAAATGCCATCACATTATGGACATCCCTTCAGAAATTATGTTATATGTAGTTCCCATCAGTTTAAAACATATAACAATGATACTTCTATCCAACTTTGTAAGTATCATTCCAATGCACTAATTCTCAACATAATGATGCAATTTCAATGTCATCAATAATATGAAATGTATGCATAAAGAAGAGAAAATTTTGTACGACATTTCTCTGCACTGCTTGAATTCTTTGCCATATTGGAACCCATTTAAAAAAAAATCAACGTGGAATTTTGTCGTTTAACCCACGGTTTACACAACTCAACACCACTATTAAACAAATGTGATACAGAAATCTTCAAGCTACAGTTTATATCAACCCAACACTAATATTAAACGAATGATGTTGCCAATCAAGAGACTCAGGTCATCGTATATAAATGACATGTAATATATGTAAAGACTCAAGTCGACTCACGCAAGGATGTTGACTTACTGATGTTGCGGACTCATATTTATGATACCATACCTATTTTAATATGTTTATTCCACTTACTGCATCATAGTTGTGATAAACAACGTCGTGCAAGGATTTAAACAATGTCGTAGTGTTTATTCCCATGTTATCAATGCTTGAGACGGATTCAAAAATTTCCATGGACTTCTATGTTTCTTAACGCGATGGCTATCAACAATGAGCACAAACTCCCCAAGCTCGACCTCCATGTCTTCCATGCAGCTCAACCTCCATGCAGTGGCAGCCACTTCATCCAAGCACAACAGCTTCTGGGAGAGGAATTTCTCCTCTTTTTTCATAAAATTTAGGATTGGCCTATACAGGCAATTAGACACAAAGATTCAAACCCGCTTTTGGAGTCAGAGCCACCATAAGGTCTCATAAACAGTGAAATTATGTTATCAACAGTTGAGAAGCAAGTAGGCATTACTCTAAGAATGTTGGCTTCCGGTGAGTCTCATGTTTCTGCACGAGAATTTGTTTGGTGTTGGTCAATCAACAATTTCGTTGGTGACATGGAGATTCATAGAGTCAATGGAGGAATGGCAAGGCACCATTTGACATGGCCTGATGCCAATGAAATGGACCAGATCGGAGGATACATTTCATAAATTTAAAGCAGGAGAGCATAAGAGACCGCCATTTCAAGGTCATTTGTTGTACAATATTAATACTATTTGATCGATGCAATAGGAAAACAATGCATTCTGATGGTTAACTGCACTATGGAGTATACAGCCTTATATCAGCTTCAATGGGAAACACTCTTCTTAAGCATGAATTTTCTGGAAAGATTCTTGGCTAACGGGGCTTTCAAAAATGATAGAAATATACAGGTCTTTGGTGTCACCTACATGACATTTGCAATCAGAATTGAATAAAATCAACCTATGAATTGTATAAGGAAACAAACATTTATAGCCGAAGATAACGTATATAAGCGATAAGAAGTTTTTGCAATGGAATGGATTTTCCTTAAATTTTTGGACTACCAATGCTCCTCGCCTACGACCGCTACCTTTCTCTGATACCAAATGATGCCAGGATTCTGGGTTAAATCAGAACCTAACATATAAAATAGTGTGTTTCCTTGAGTATGAAAACACTCATCTAATTCTTCATTAAGAAAAAAATTTACAACTTAAAATATATATATATATAGGAAAGAGAGCTATAAAAACACAAATATATTGATGTACAATAACATAAGAAATCCTCGGCTAAATATTACAATGAATGGCCTGTCGGCTCTTAGCCCTTTACAAAAAGCTCTCAACCCATTCCTCACTCTCTCTGTATTCCTCACATCCTCACTTCCTCACTTGTTTTTCATCCTCACACAATCCTCCTATTTATACATAAAATATTAATTTATTCCATTCCATAAATTTCTCCACACAAATCTCAACTAAAATCTAAATTATATTTATCTTTTTTTGGACTCAACTAAGTCTTGTTTATGGAATTCCTAATCCCCATACTGGCTACATAATTCAACTCGACTCATACCCTTAATTATTTAAGGAATATTTACAATAATCCTCACATTTCTTTTTTCTCTCTCAATTTATTAAAAATGAGAAAAATAATTAAATAAATAATTAAAATATATCACCCCCTAAATCACACAAATGAATAACGAAAATTTAGCTTTGATGCTCCTGCATCACATTCATATACCCTATCCTAAGTTTGATGAAGATATTCAGCATTCTTGTCATATCTTAGGTGACCAAGAGAAAGTTTATGATAGTGAATCAATTTTTCCAGCAATGCTTGTATCTCCTGAATTACTGATGGAAACATGGGTTGTTTTAGATTCATTGGAAAATGTGGAAAGTATTCAAGATTTTACACCATTTTTAGTGAAAATTTCTGAAATTTTTGAAAAGATAGATGAAATTTTAATTCGATCATATGAATATTCACTCCTAAACAATCTTGTTACATATGAGGCGTTTATTTTATCTGAAAATCCTTAAGGAAAGACAATTGTTTTCTCCGATGAGAATGAAAGAAAGAGTGAAAAGAATGTTTTTTTTTTTAAATTTTATAATGATATTGAACTTCAATACATAGAACACGTAGAAGATATAAACGAATACTATCCTTTTCTTTTGTATTATCAAGAAAGACTACTTTTTTTTTATGTTATGAAGATTATTTTACTAGTCTACTAGGAACATCAATGCAAGAATACTTTTTGTTGTCTATGGACCATGCGTTTCAGTTTCAAATGGAGTTTGAAATTCCATTTTCCAAGTTTTTTTCTTTTTTGAGAACAATGAAAACATTGCCTAATCATTAATCCAGCTACTTGCATGGTTGCATTGGTTTTTTTATTTCACTTTATTTGGTAGTTCATTCATCACTTAGAGTAGGTAGGTGTGATGAATAAGTTGAACACCTCGAGCATCATTTTCAGCAGTGTATATTTCCAGTTTGTAGTTTCTTCAATTGAACAATAATTTGCTTTAGGTTACAATTTTGTTTTAGTTGGAAATGGTCAAAGGTTAGTTTGCAAGTTGCAGGATTCCAAGGGAGAGTTACTACGTGGAGGTCTAGTAAATGGGTAGTTTTTGAAACATTACATTTCTTGAGAAAACAACATTCCACTATTTCATTCTATATATCAATAGTATTTGAAAATTTCCAGGTTTATATAAACATTTTCAATGAGTTTAAGCCCGGGGAGAAGGACCTAAGGTTATGATCAATGGTTATCATAGAATAAAAGTTTTTTTACTTTATTTTTTAAACATTTGTTTGAGGAATTACAATTTTGTTACAGTTCCAAAAGTGTTTGTAAATGGATAAGCTTGAGAAAGAATCTTCCTTATCAAGATAGAGTTAGTTAAAAAATTTATTTAAGAAATTCCATTGTCATAAATAGGACTCTTGACTATAGGGGTTCTTGCTGCTTCATGAGCCCTAGTATTGCAACAAGAATTATGTAACTCCCAAGGATACCAACTTAAATGATAAACTCGATGTTCATACAAACTTAAGAGTTGTTAGCATTGTATGTGCCACATGAAATGTTTCATGTTTCATTGATCTGATGCAATGAATTTAATATCATGGAATCAAGCTTAAAATAATTTCAGAAATGGAAATGTTACTCTATTTTCAAGAAATGGAAATTCTACTCTCTGAAATGTAAACATTAATCCTAATTGCAAGAATGTTAAGGTTATGGTATTTGTAGCAATAAAAAATACTTCTCTATTTGATGAATTTAAAACTTGTGCTACTTTGCACAGTGTGAATAATTATTCTAATTGTATAATGTGAAAAAATTCCTTGAAAAGAAACTAACCCTATGCAAGAAAAACAATTTGTAATTGAAATCAGAGCAGGAATTCAAGGAAATATGCCTAATCTAATTTGTAAAAAGGAAAGTCATAAGTGGTGTTTGTTCTTCCTTAATCATGTATCTGGAGCCTAGGGGTAATTATTGAAGCCTTAGAGACAAAATCCAAGTTTTTGGAGGAAATATGGTCAAGTTTAAATGTCTTATAGAACTACTACAGGAGCTGATATGTTTTTCCATAGGATGAGATAACTTGCCGAATTTCGAAGTAAATCAAATGAAAATTGGATGGGGATTTTTTATTATTAATTAGGATGTATTAAGACTCCATTACAAGTAGAATCACTCAAAAATACCCCTGTTAACACGTGCTAAAAAATAACAGAAAATTACTAGTCTAAAAACTGGAAATTCAACAACTCGGTGAGCTAGGTAACCTACCAAATTCCTGACCTAATCAAGTGTAGATTCTATGGGGTAATTTTTTTTATTAACATGAATTTTATTATGAGCCAATAAAATTGGAATAAAATAAAATTAATCTCATTAAAAGGTTTTAAAAAATAGCATAAAATTACCTCTATTTTTCTACAAGGGACTTCCATAAATTGTAGATTTGTGAACTATTAAACCATCCCAGGTAGCTCAATTATGAATATTACTTTTCAGAATTTTTATAAGGATGCATCATCCTTTTAAATATATAGATAACCTTAAAAATAACTCAATTAAATCATTCAACAAATATGACTTATAACAAAATAAGTATGAATAATAAATGTAGAAATAATAGATGCAAGTGAAAAAGACATTCAAAGGAAATAAAGAAATTTTACAAGAGGGCTCTGAGGCTTCTGTGATGGACAAGCCCAAGGGAGCTCAAATTCCTATGAAATAAACCAAGGTTTAGAAGCTAAAATGTCACCCAACTTTATTATTTGAATCAATACAAGTACATCCCAGCTAGAAATGAAAGTTGAGCTACTAAACAACAAGTTTTTTCCACAAGAAGACCAAAAAATACATGTATATAGAGAAAAATTCGAATTTTTACTTATAATAATTTATGGGGAATCATTCTCCTTGAAAGGAGGAATCATTCCCCTTGAAAGTTCATCAAATAGTGGATTTGGTTGCCAACACTAGGAATTTGCATTAAATGATAGGAAACACATTCGTATATTTTCTCAATAACTGGAGCTCCATAATTTTTGCAATAATTTCATAAAATATTGCTCATTTGTTATACAATATGTATACTCCTATAGCAAGGATAAATTCCCTAAACAATCTCCTCCAAATAATCATAATCTGCCCAATATTCTCACAATATTCTACAAAAATAACTAATATTAGGCAAAACTGTGAAATTATGTATAAACTTTCCTAATGAACATATTAAAAGTAAAAATATGCCATATAATTCAAAAAGTAAAGGTTTAATGTGTTGAATAATGGTCAAATGTGCCTTAATTTATGTCTAATTTAGACGCCCATCATACCCCCCTACTGAAGGTGTTTCACATCCTATGAGAAGCTTAGTGACCTAATTGTGCCTCATTGATGGCCCTCATGGATTCTCTCTTGTACATACCTAATTTATTTCTCTCAATAATATCGGTTGTAGGCTCTGCAGGGACAAGAACAAAAATTTAGTTGTTCTTTTCATGATTGTTTAGTTGTCTTTGAAGCACAAAAACACAACTTTCCTATTTGGAAGTGAACTTTGTTGGCTTGTAGGTCTATTTAATTCAGACCCTATCCCAACATTTTCCAGGAAAAATAGGACCTTTGGGGCTATTTTCTTAAGTTGGTCACCCTCATCTAGTACTTTTGGTTATTCCTATGGATTTTGAGGGCAATCTCTTGTAGCCGAATTGTTTTATTCATATCTCTCAAACAATATGCTGAATTGACATGAAATTTTCTAATAAATTTTCCATCGTCATAATGTCTTTCCCCATAAAACATTTTTTCCAATGGACGCATTAATCGCAAGAAAAAATAAAAATGGTTGTAGGTGATGGAGGCCAATTTCTCGAAAAGTGTACCATGTGTTTTGCTGAAATTCTTTGAGAATGTTTTCATAAACCATATTCATCTCCCCATAAAACAACATGACCAATGGATGCATAATTTTTGAGATATCGTAAAAAAAAAAATTATACCTTCTGTATTTTGGCCTCCTTTAGCAAAACAAAAGCTTGCTGTAGCATTTTAGGACATCCAAAGAAATGAATGGGAAAGGATTGGTAATGATGGGTGGATATTGGAAATGGATGAGGGTGATGGATTGAAATGGACTTGGTCCTATTGCAGAATCTATGAAAAGGAAGAGAAAGCCCAAGTTTGACTTCCTTTGACTAGGTCTTAGATGAATTGTTTCTTATGGTGCTAATTTTTTCTTGTTTCTAGCAAATGTTGAAGAGCATATGCATTCATCAAAGAGAGATACATCAAGAAAATAATTTTTTCCTTTTCATTTTTCATTCTTTTATATTTTTTTCTAGGCCTACTAGCTGCCTCAATGAGGTTTTCAACTAGTCGATCTGCCTAGGCACCCCAAAGGAGGTTTTCACCTAGGATCTTTTTTCTTTTCCTTTTTTTCTTTCCAAACCACTAACCTCCTCAAGGAGGATTTTAATCAGTGACCCAATCTTAGGTTCCTCAAAAGAGGTTTTAACCTAACATTTTAATATTTTCCTCTTATTTGTTTCATTTTTAACTTTTATTTGTTTTTATATCCTACTCTACTTGAAAAAAAAATTCTTTCAATTGTATGAATACTTCAAATCTATCCATGTGCATAAAAATATGACAAATAAACTCATGTGTAGGCTTGAAACACAGGCTTTGACATGTACCTAAATATTAGAGACCAAATGCTTTGACTTTGATGATATCAAGCACTGTTGAACAAGACAATGATGCTCCATCGTGTTGATTTTATGGAACCAAACCAAAATATAGCTATAATCCCTTGGTTGACTTGTTCATATGGCTCACTTTATGTGTACTCTTCTACCATGATATTCAAATGTTATTATTTTTTCTAATTAGTCTTTGAACACATAAATAATATGATGGTAAGCATAACATAAATTCTTCATTCTCAGGCTCCAATGGATGCTCTTCATTAAATCTGGTCCATGATTCCTTGGTCTTCTCTAGATCTTCCTCTTCTGGATGTTTTTATTCAATGGAATCAAGAGAATATATTTTTTGAAATATACCTCCCGATCTAATTTTAATACCATTCACATTCGAAGAGGAGTTGTTTGGAAGTGTTGTACCTCAACATTGTTAGTGGGTTGGGTTAATACATTGTTGGGTTTGGAAATGGTGGTACAGGTTCTTAAGTGGGAATGGATCTTTGAGATGGATGTGGTTGGGCTTATGGTTGTGGTGGAGGTGGATGGTAGGGATAACATGGAGTTTGGTATGTAGGAAAATATTGTGGATATTGTGGATTTCTCCCATAAGGCTCTTTCCAACCTTGTTGAAAATAATGTTTATGTATCTTAAATGGCCAAGGTTGATAAGGAAAGGGCGTGTTATAATTAATTTGATATGGACATGCATGAACTTGAAATTTTGAATTAGGTTGTTGCATAATACTAGATTTACTAGGCTACCATGGTATTCTTGAAGCTACATAAGATAGTTTCTTTCCCGATTGACTTTATTAACTTCCTTCAACCTCAGTAATGATGGGAAACATTTAATATCTCATGATTCTGCATGCACAATGCAAATTAAGAATATTCATTTTTTTCATCTTGCATTCTGAACATTTCTACTTCTTCGCTTAGATTGCTAAGAATATATGTTTTCAAATTATCAAAAAAAATTACAAGTTATACTTCACTTAGAGATATTGATGTTGAATTTCTTACTCTTTCCCTTCCTATTGATATACTCTTGCATGTTTCACAAATTTATTTAAATGATAATTGGTATACATCGCCTCTACTCATGAGATCAAGGAGATCAATCCACTCATCCCTAATTGTTCTAAGTAAGAGGATTTTCAGTGTGTCAAATCCTAAATGACACAATTTTTCCCACTTAACATTAGACATAGATATATCTATTATATCCTTAAGTATCTCATATTATTTTTTAGTCATTCTAAAAATTTCACCTTTAAGATCGTGATCTTTATATTTTCCTATATATATATTTTGTATATCATTCCATGATCTTATTGAATTAGTCCCTCAACTCATGAACCATTTAAGAGCTATATCCTTCAATTTTGTCGAAAAAAATCTAAAATTTTGAGTTTTTTTTAAGTAACCATAAGATCTACAAAGGATTTCAAATTCAAAGAGAAAGGTTTTTAGATCCTCTGACCTCATACAATGCAAGTTGGGAAGGAAATATGGTAATATTTTCTTCATATGCACATTGACATCAGTATCTTGAATAGGAAATCCAAGAGGATATTCATAATTTTTATCATCTCCATCCATTTATTCTACCTTATCTATCACCCCTTATTATTCTACCTGAAAAATTGGATGATGATGTGTCTCTTACTGCACCACATGATCAAGTGGGGGGGTTCAGTTTTGGAGAAGTATTTTCTTATAATGTTTTTTGAATAATAATTCTAACACAATGAAATTTTATTGTCTTTGAAATGAAATATGCCCAATGAAATTTTTGTTATTTTAGAAAGTAAAATTAATGAATCAACTATGGAAGAAAATAATGCACACTTTGACACCTCCCTAGAAATGGCACCAAAAAGTGTTGAGGCTGAGTATTGTAACAAGAATTATACAACTCCCAATGATAGCAGCATAAATTATCAACCCAAGCTTCGTACAAACTTTAGAGGTGTCAACATTGTATGTGTAACATGAAATGTCTCATTTTTTCATTTATTTTATGAAATTATCATAAAATCAAGCCTAAACTAATTCTAGAAATGGAAATGTTACTCTATTAGCAAGAAATGGAAATGTTACTTGCCCAAATGTAAACATTGGTCCTAATTGAAAGAAGGTAAAGGTTATGATATTTGAAGGTATGAAAAGTACTTGTCAAATTGAAAAATGTAAACTTTTTGATACTTGCAATAGTGTGAATCATTACTCTAATTCTAGAATGTGAAATGTTTCCTTGAAAAGAAACTAATCCTATGCAAGAACAAATTTTTGTAATTGAAATCCTGAGAGTATTAATTCAAGGAAATAAGCCTAATTTAATTTCTAAAAAGGAAAGTAATAAGTGGTGTTTATCATTCTCTAATCATATATTTAGAGCCTAGGGGTCATTATTCAAGCCTAAAAGACAAAAATAAATATTTCAGAGAAAATATGGTCAAGTTTACACATGTTACAGGAGTGTTACTAGAGGTGCTACATGAGGTCATGTTTCTCTATATGAGGAGATAACTTGACGATTTCCCATGTAAATCAAATCAAAATGGGATGGGAAATTTTTATTCATTAAGTAGGATGTCTTAGGACTCCATTCCAAGTGAAATCACTCCAAAAAACTCTTGTTAACACATGATAAAAAATAGTAGAAAATTACTACCCTAAAAACTGGAAATTCAAGAATTATTGAGATAGTTAACCTACCAAAATTTCCAACCTAATGATCTGCAAATGATATGGGGTAAAATTTTCTATTAGATTGAATAATTTTATAACATAATAAAATTTGAATCAACTCAAATGATGGTCATTAAAACGTTCTAAAAAAATAGCAGAAAATTACTACTATTTTGCTATAAGAGACTTCCATAAATTGTAGATTTTTGAACTAGTAATTTAGTAAACCAATCCAAGTAGCTAAATGATAAATAGGAATTTTAATTTTTTTCGAAGGATGCATCATTCTTTTAACTCTGTAAATCTCCTAAAACAAAACTCACTTCAATCATTTAATCAAAATGACATACAACAAAGGAAAAATGAATAGTAAATGTAGAAATAAGATGCAAGTAAAAAAGATATTCAAAGGAAATAAATAAATTGTAAAAGAGGGAACTAATACTCATGGCATGAAAAAACCCATGAAAAATCAGAATCCCATGAAGGGTACCAAGATTTGGAAGCTAAAAATGGCACCAAACTTCCAAGTACATCCCTGATAGAAATGAAAGTGGAGCTACTAAACCACAATTTTTCTCCACAACAAGCATAAGAAATACATGCCTATAGAGGAAAGTTTTAGTTCGTACTTATAAAAATTCATGGGGAATAATTCTCCTTGAAATAGTTAATATTTCCCCTCGAAATTCCATCAAATATTGGATTTCGTTCTGAATGCTAGGAATTTTCATTAAATGATAGGTAAGACATTCCTAGATTTTCTTAGTCAATGTAGCTCTAGAATTTGTGAAATAATTTCATAAAATTATTTTCTTGATGGGGCCTATACCAAGGTTCAAATTGACTGTGCCATCCAAAAAAACCCACTATTACTAGCCCTTTCGACAATGACCTTCTTGCGTAGATGGAAGTCTCACCGAAGGCAATATAGGGGGATGCTAGAACGAAGTTTCTGTATCTAGAGGGATAGAGGATCATGGATTTAGAGCTTTTCCTTATTATCAGATCTTCGCAGGATAGATATATCAATATTACAGGTGTTTTTCAACACATCTGTTGAAATTTCTCACAGACTGCGCAATCTTTATTATTCATGCATTAAACCAAGGAAACAACCATAAACAAGAGTGCACTATTCAATTGCAGATAAAAGCCGTTATTCATGAAAAACATTCATAAACAGTATGTAAAATAAAAAACATCAGTAAAACTCATATATATCCAACATTTCTTTCATTAATGGTTAGATCCTTCTCATACATTTATTTTTTCCCTATGCACACAGCTGCAGGGGTCTATGCACATAGCAGCATACTTCCTAAGGTATTCGCGCACACAATTGCAGGAGGTTGTTCCTGTAACAAAAACACATAATCTGACTTAAAAAAAAAAAAATTACATCCAAATTCATCTCATTAGATCTACCATTTAAGCTTACTTTCCCTTTTTCTTACCTATTACTTCTATCTAGACTCCTCATATAGGGTTTTTGTTTACAATACCATGGCCCAAAACCATCGGCAGAATCCAACATTCACAAAATAATCCCATCCCATTACATAATAATGGGCTTTGACCTACCCCGAAGCCCATACGACTCAAAATAGACTCTGTGCTACCCGCTCTGCTCGTCAATCTGCAGAGTCTTTCTCTGCTTATTTCTTCGAGGGCATCCCATGTCCAACAGCCCCCCAAAAAAAAACTATGACTCATACCTAATCACAAAAGTGGTGTGTCAGCTATATTCACTTTCATGTTGCTCAAGGAATCCTTAAATGGTGGAACTTATTCGACGCACTTCACTTCAAACTCCACAAATTCCCCGAGCAAAATGTTTCTAACTTTGTTAGCTCCCTTCCACTCGAATCCTCTCTACGTTGTGCAGAGTTCCTTCAACTTCTTTTCTATAGCTTGGGAGAGATGGTTAGCCTCAGCATGTCATGGTTTTTGTTTGTCTGTAAGTATTTGCTCCTTCTTGGGCAGCTCATCAACCTGCTCCTGTAATAATTTACCCTCTTGGATACGAGTAAGTCATTGCACTGGTGCTAAGGTCTTAGAAGTGACCTTAATCTGATACATTTTTTTGAAGATTTTTGTGCACTTAAACCTTGAATTTTTGCACCTGATGGTCCTCTTGCAATGAGGCACATACATCAAGAAAATCCCAAAATACTTTCTCACACTCTTGTATATAGGACTCAACCTGCTATGTGGAATCTTTTAGCTCTGTTGTGCGCTGGTCCCAGACTTCTAGTGGAGTGGCAGGTTGCAACTACATATGAAACTAAACTACTTTTATCTGCATTTCTAAGTGCACTTCATAAAATTTGGCCTTAGACACCTTAACTCTGGTGGAATGTTTAGTCACTTTCTCTATTGGCGTAACTCCAACCTAAATTTAGAGCTTGGGAATATTGCGGCAAGCTTTAGTGATAGCCTCCATTCGCTTTTGTCTGTGTGTTGCCTGAACGATGCACTCTTGGACATCAATATTATTTTTCTCAGCCATGCTATGTTTTTTTTTCTTGACATATTGAAGGATCATAAGGGTGCGTTCTTCGTGGATCTTCAAATATTCGTCGATGCCCTAGCGGAATTCATATAATCCTGTAGTGGCAATGCGACAAGATTCAACTTTGTATTTTTCTAGTGGGCCTCTTTCCTTAGCTTCTCCACCGTTTCAATACTCAGTGTGCCTGTAGGGACAGGCACCCCGCTGATATCAGAGGTCAATGTGAATTCAGATGTAGTTGTGCTTGTAATTATCTATGCACTACTCGGTTGGACCATGCTCACTTGCAACGCGCTCATGCTCGCCTGAACAATACTTGACTATACTTGCAAGTCTTGCAAGACCTTCTGAACATCTTCCAACACTTTCTTCTATTTTCATGAAATATTACCCCATAAGTGATCAATGGATATTTCACTGTGTCCCCAATTTCATCGAGGTCCCCTTTAGTAATGACCATGGCATCTAGGCCAGCAGAATTATCAGACTTCACCTTCTTTCTCATGCCACCCTTCTGTGACTATGTTTGCTTGTTGGTGAAAGGGGAATATGGATCTGTTCAAGATCATCACCAAGAATATCACCCCGTCTATTCTCTAGAGTCTCTAATTCAAGTTATTTCTCAATCATGAAAGTGACTTTAATGTCCTTCTTTCTTGTAGCTGTAGTGGGCTTCACACCACTTGTCCCTACATTTTTCATGCCGTCAGGAAGTAGAGTTAACCAGTCGCTCATCTAGTGGCCAATGATGGCTTCCACATCATCTTCTTTGACTATGTACGACATCTTGTACCAGACCCCAACGAGGTCCTTATTTGTCTGGATTTGTATGTGATGGAAGTCTCCTTTGAACTCTTCTACTTGTCAATCTTACTCCACAATGCTTCATGATAATCAAGGCTTTTCATTAATCATTGTCGGAAAACTCATCTCAAATCATACAGAGAAACATTTATTGGCCATAACCCTCAATGGCTCTGTCGAATGCCACATTGAAGCATATATGATTTCTTTGCATAGATTAGGGTCTGCGGTGTTGAACTGCGACTCCTCGAGTTCTCTTCACTCCATCAATGCAATGAAAAGAAAGAACCTCTCATAGTTTAATTTCTTGCCCTCTTCTTGCACTACTTTAGCAATCGAAGAGGAATTCAATACATAGATATCCTGCCTAGCTATATACTACACCCTTGGCGCACTACGCAGCTAAGGCTATTATAGGCATCAAAGCCACGTCTCCAGAACTTCTCCTCATAATATTTCTGCCAAGAATGTATGAGGAAAAGTGCATAGTTCTATATGAAATGGATTTAATTAAATACCCTCGGGTTTCCTTTGTCATCTCGTAGTCATTATTCATCTTATCCGCAAGCTTCTTGTCATGGCTTTTTCCCATAAAATCTTCCATGGGGTCTGACCCAAGACAAGGAAGGGCCATAACTATCCTTATGATATTATCGGTAATGAGGATATTCTTTCCTAGCCACAAATAGTCATCAGGAACTAAGGCCAGTAATTTGTGCACACAAATACTATTTATAGGACTCTGCTCGAAGTGTGGTACATATAACATGTTGAGTATCCTGCCCTCCTAGTTAAGCTTCATGCATCTCATCGGCTCCAATCTTATCACACTTCCTATATAGGTCTGGTTGTGTAGATATCTACTAGGCTCAAACTATGGGTAGTTTCTCCGATCATTAAAATCCCAATCTTCCATTTTCATCTGAGGCACCTTAGAGAGTAAATCTTCTTCAAATGACACCGCATATGGAATAAATGGTGTAAACACCTTGTAGTTCACTACGACAACGTATTTCACCAACATATTAGCCTCGGATTTCCAAGGCGGAATATATGGAGGAAACCTAAAGATAGGTTTAATCTTCTCAGATCAATGTCTTCTGGGACTTATTCTACTTCATCATCATATGATTCTATTTCCATGGCCTTTTTCTATCAATATTGAGTTCTCTTACTCTGTTGTTCCTCTGGGAGTTTCTTCTAGGGTGATGACCTTATGAATGGTTTCTTATTCTTCATGAACATTGTTGCACCCACAACTATCTACTTTCTAGGAGACCTCAGCCATATGGCGGTTACTGGTTGTGTGTCTGTCACTGTGTGATATACTCCTGGCATGAATATATGGCTGAGCCATTATTTGATCAAGGTCTCTCAAAATACTTCGAAACTATACTCTGACATGAAATATCTCACTCGACTCTCTTGCAGACAAGACCTCTTACTTTTAACACTTAGCACACAAATGTTTCGAATGGGTAGTGGGATCCTTATTTCATAGGTAATTTCAAATTCAACTTGTATCATAGCCTTTAGATACTCCTTATAGATGCTAATTTTTTGACAGATCCGCCTAGATTTCCCATTAATTTCATCTCTCCCACCCCTTTTAATAACCAATTCATTGTCCAATCAACATTTACTGCTCCAATGGTCATATTTTGGATGAACTCCGTGAGACTCACCCTCTAAGAGAATTATTTCCTTCCTAGGCACAGTAACTGTTGGAAATACTGCGAGGGGGGGTGAATCAATATTTCTTTCAACTAGAGCACTAGTTAATCTTCAATTATTATCAGTGTTTGTAGAATGATAGTAGTAAACAAAAGGAACACAAATGCACACAATTTTTAAGGTGGAAACCCACTCCGGGACAAAAACCACCTAATACTTTTCTAATAATTCTTCAATATTCAACTCCAATTGAAAGTAAAGCTCCAACTTCCTAGAATGTAGAAAAGAATTCTTCTCTAGCTCCCACTGGATGGATGCTCCAATGCCCGAAATTATTCAGTAGTCAATTGAATGGATGCCCCAACACCTAATTAGCTACAACTCACCCTAGCACCACCCTACCACCCTATAGAAGAACAAAACAAGAATGGACTCATGTACCAGGGAAAATGGTCCACTTTACAATGATATAGAATGATGTAGAAGAAGAATAAATACTATACCATAACCAGAACTATGACACAACCACCTAATGATGATCCTAGACCTCCCGACACTGCCTCTTCAACTCTTGGCAGATAGACAATTGTACAATTTTTACAATGACTTAGTACAATGGTACCTTTACAATGGCTGTAGGAAGTGCTGTCCGCTTGAAGACATCATATGTTCAACTTCTTGCTGATTTTCTACACTTTGGTTGCTTCTCTTGTCATGCTACCCTCTACTGCACCTTGCTTTGCTTTGTTGCCCTAGAAAGTCTGGTTCTTTGCAGCCCTTGACAACACATGATGTAGTTTTTTCTTGCCTTCTAGGAGCTCGATATTGAATCTAGTGTATCTCTATTATTTCAGATCCCAAATATGTGATTTTTGGCCCTGTAGTATTCCACTGAGTCTTCTTTCGAATGCCACATTTTTGACCCAATTTGGATTCTTCAAGGGAGAGTTATTCCCAATATCTCACAATTCCCTAATTATGGACTGTTTCAGTAGTGCAAACTTGTACGACGTGCCACATGTAATTGTTTCTTCATTAGGCTCTAAAATTGATATAGCGAAAACCACAGCCCATGAAATAATTGAAACTTTTTACAGAATTCCAATCCAATACTCTAAGAGAGATTTATGAAAATTTTCCCAAGGTCACTTCGTTGAGATGAATTTCAGGAGCCTGCAAAAACACTGACTTCCATAGATCATATCTCCGAAAATATTTTGCACCTTGATCTGAATTTTTTACAGGAGCTTCCTCAAGATTTCAGGTTCACCTCATAAAGCTTTTAGCTTCTGAACCTTCGTAAAAAAAATGTTAGAGTGAAAATTCCATGATGACAAGTTCTAAATTGCGAAATCCCTACATAAGGAGGATATGAGGATCACAATTTATATAAATGCATAGGTTGATAGGGGCTTCAACAAGTGAATGTGGGAGGGATTTTAGGAGCTTAAAAATTATTAATTATTGACTTTTCAATGACCCATGCCACAACTCCATGGGGGTTTAGCCCACTAACTAGGGTTACAAACTTCAAACATGAATATCTCTCAAACCGTGAAGAATTATGAGGCGTGCCATATATCAATGGGAACATATAGACAAGTAGAAACCATAAAAATAATTCTTGACCCAGAATATAGTAATTTGGTAGGTAAAAATTCCCATGCAATATTGGGGTAGGCCCTGGTGCTACTTGGGTTGACATCAATGGCAATCGTTGATCAATAATGTCCCCCTTTGGCATTCATGGCAACACAAGTACTCCCCCTACAATGATGACACCTCTTCCTACAACATTCTCTCCCCCTTTGACATCAATGGCAAAGGGTAACTCCTCCTGACACATAACCATCTTATGGACCTGTACACACTTCCACTCCCCCTGACACACAACCATCCTCAAGACCTGTAATCTAATCAGAACTTGGGAGAATCCCAAGCTTCTCGCGAAGATATTCAAATACTTCACGAGGTAAAGGTTTAGTGAAGATATCAACGATTTGTTGTTTTGTACCAACATACTCAAGTTTGATATTATTTTCAACAACTTGTTCTCTAACAAAATGATGTTTGATTGAAATGTGTTTTGTTTTTAAATGCATGACAAGATTCTTGGAGATGCTAATGGCACTAGTGTTGTCAGAGAATATGGGAATAGGCTCACTGAATTATGCTTGAATATCTTGCAAAGTTTTTTCTATCCAAAGGAATTGAGTACAACATGATGTCGTTCCAATCTATTCTGCTTTCGCTGTAGATAACGAGATTGAGGTTTGATTTTTGCTCAACCATGATATGAGACAACGACCTAGATAGAATGCTGCTCCACTAGTACTCTTACGATCATCAATGCTTCCTGCCCAATATACATCTGTAAAGGCTTGAATAATGAGATTGTTACCCTTGGGATACTACAAGCCATATTCTTCTGTGCCCTTTAGATATCGAAGAATTCTTTTGACAACAATAATATGTAATTATTTTGGTGCTCCTTGGAATCTTGCTACTTTTCCAACTGCTTGCATAACATCTCGCCGAGAGGCTGTTACATATAGAATATTACCAATCATAGATTTGTACAACCTCTGATCCACATCCTTAGATGAGTTGTCTATGCTCAATTTTCAATCTGTTACCATCAAAGTAAGGACAGGTTTGCAATCTTCCATTTTGAATTTCTTGAGCATTTCCTTGATGTACTTGGCTTAACATATAAATATTCCTTTCTCTTGCTGAGATATTTGAAGCCTTAAGAAGTATGTCAACTCACCAAGTAAATACATCTCGAACTCACTTTGCATATTTGTAGAAAATTTCGTACTTAGTTGATCATCATTGCTACCAAATATTATTTCATCCACATATACCTCAACGATCGTTAAACTATCTTTATCTATTTGTACATAAATATTACTATCAAAAGTACCTTTCTTGAACCCTTGTTGACGTAGATATCCATCAAGACGAGCATACCATGCTCTAGGAGCCTGCTTGAGACCATATAGAGCCTTCTTTAACCTGCAAACATAGTCTTATTTTTCTAATAGTAGAAAACCTTCAGGTTTTTTGACGTAAACTTATTCTTCTAATTCTCCATTCAGAAATGTTGACTTAACATCCATTTTGTAGACTTTGATTTTTGTTGAACATGCATAGGCGAGAAACATTCGGATGGCTTCCATTCTGGCAATTGGTACAAATTTTTCGTCGAATTCAATTCCTTCTAGTTGT
This sequence comes from Pinus albicaulis, assembly GCA_034641835.2. Taxonomy (NCBI): domain Eukaryota; kingdom Viridiplantae; phylum Streptophyta; class Pinopsida; order Pinales; family Pinaceae; genus Pinus; species Pinus albicaulis. The sequence continues at coordinate 1,163,939,586 of CM076570.1, read as the reverse complement.
GCATAGCCTTTGCAAACTAATCTTTCTTTGTGTCTGGCAGCTTTTCCATCGTCTTTCAATTTGTTCCCAAACACCCATTTAGTCCCAATGACATTTTTATATTTTTGTCGTGGAACTGATTCCCAGGTTTTATTCTTCTCGATTTGATCCAATTCTTCATTCATAGCTTCTACCCAATTTTCATTATGGTTGGCTTCCTCAAAACTACTAGGCTCAACTGTTGCTAGAAAAGCAATGTGAGCTTGTTGTGATGAACGAAGCTGTCGACCTTCATTTATGTCACCAATGATTTTATTTGATGGATGGTTCTTTTGAATCCATTATTTTTTTCTCTTTGGAGGAGCTTCTTGTCGTTGTTCTGGTATATCTTGATGATCATTATTTAATTCTTCCTGGTTGATAGTTTCTTCTGGTTCTATAAATTTATCTGTGCCCTTTTTAGCCTCAATCTCAAGTTTCTAAAGATTCTAGATCCTCATCATTATTCGTTAGAACACCATCTTCGTCAAGTGTAACATTTATGCTCTCCACTATCTGTTTCTGTCTTAGATTATAACATTTATAGGCCTTTATTTTGCGTGAGTAACCAACAAATATACCTTCATCAACATGTGATTCAAACTTACCCAAATTTTGATCTTCTCTTTTGATATAACATTTACTTCCGAAGATTCTGAAATATTTTAAATTTGTTGGTTTTCCTTTCCATAATTCATATGGGGTCTTGTTGCAATTATTTCTAAGAAGACTTCGGTTAATAATGAACACTGTGGTATCAATTTCTTGAACCCAGAATTTTTCATCCAATTTTGAGTCCTTCAACATTGTTCTACGCATTTTCTATACAGTTCTCTTCTTTCTTTCAGCAACTCCATTTTTTTGAGGTGTTCGTGTTGTTGAAAATTGTCTTTTTATTCCATTTTCATCACAGTATTGCTAAAATAATTTCAAAGTGAATTCTCTGCCATTATCTGATCTTACACACTTTACTTTCAGATCAGTTTCATTTTCGACCAACTCCTTGTAGATCTTAAAGCACTCAAATGCTTCATATTTTTTCTTTAGGAAACTAACAGCTGTCATCCTGGTATAGTCATATATCATTAACATGAAATATAATTCTCCATATAAGCCTTTTGTTCTCACAGGACCACATAGATCGGTATGTATATATTCCAATGGATGTGATGAAAAGTGCTCTTTTGTTTTAAATTAGACTTTTGTCTACTTGTTGTGCCGACAGGCCTCACATAGTGTGTTGGAAGGTTTTGAGATTTTCGACATTTCTCGTACTACTTCCTTTTTTCTTATCTTGACAAGATTTTAAAAGTTTATGTGACCCATTCGTTTATGCCATAACCAAATTTCATCTTCTTCAGCTAGTAGACATGCTTTAGTTGCTTCATCCATAACATATGTGTCATTCGGAACTTGACTTTCTGTAGCCCAATTTTACCATACCTGCCTTTCCTGATTTCACATTTTGTGGAGTTGAATAGCATTGTGTGTCCTTGATCACACATTTGTCCAACACTGAGCAAATTGTGATTCATGTTTTCAACCAATAGAACATTCTTGGCTATAACATCTTTGCTTCCGAGAGTGATGGTACCTGATCCTATAACATTTGAAGATCCATAATTTCCAAAGGATACGGTTCCATCCTTCTTCTCTTTAGAGATACAAATTTCCTTATATCTCCATTCATATGCGTTGAGCAACCATTGTCAACATACCACATGTCTTTGTTGTTTTGAGCCTTGAGAGCAAGAGCACCATTATTAGTCCTCTTCTTCTTCCATGTTTGTTCATTATGTGGTTTCGAAGATTCTTTTGGAGGATTTTGAAGTCTGTAGTCTCTAGCTATGTGTCCAAAGTTCTTACATTTGTAACATTCCATATTATTTCTTAAATGTTCAAATCTATTGATGTTTCATTGAGCCCTGGGAGGTTCATATTTGAAGGATCTCCTGGAATTGTATTAGTTCCTAGGGCACGTGGGAAATTCTACAGCTTTATGACCAAATTTTCCACATGAGTAACAATAGCCATGAAAAGTATGTTGATACCTGAATGGAAATCTTCGTCGAGGAATTGTCTTCCAAGGATGTTCTTTCGAATCTTGTCCAATGAAGTCTACATGCATGTCAAATCTCATAGGTTCATTGTATTTTGTTGTAGAAGGTCCTGCTTCTTATTCTTTATAACCAAGGCCAATTCTGTCATTGTATGATCATTAATTGTTGATGAGTTCTTCCAATGCCCTTGATTTGTTGGCATAGTTTTGGATAGTTTTTCCTTTCTTCACTTCCTTACGCAGTGAGACTACTTCGGCTTCTAATTCTTCCCTTTCTTGGTTTCTTTCTTCCAAATTATTTTCAAGTGACTCTTCAATGCATTTTTGTTCTTAAAATTCAATTTTGAGACCTTAAACTTGTTCTTTAAGAGTACCAGAACAGATCTTCTCTGCCTTGAGCTCTTTTATAAGCTTGATTGCTTCCTTAGAAAATTCTTCTATGGTCAATCCTTCTTCTTCGTTTTTTGATACCTCTTGTTTATTGTGCTTGGACATAAACAATACTCTCTCATTGGCTTCTTGTTCGCTTTCATTGTCTTCATCGGATGATGAGCTATCTTCTTTAGAGAGAAAGTTCCTTTTGGATCCTTGCTTGTTGAATTTATTAAAACCTTTCTTTCCTTTTGAGTTGACATCAATTCTTTTTGGACATTTTGCTGTGAAATTACCAACCTCACCACAGCTGAAACATATCAATGGAAGTTTACCTTTGAATTTTCCCTTACCAATTTTAGTTTTCTCGTAAAGTCAGCATATTCTTCATCTAAAAGACCTTCTCCATCATCTCCCTTCTCTTCACACTTGCAGGTGCATGTCTTTTCAATTGAATGTTGTTTTTCCTTATATATTTTCTTAGATGAAATGAATGTACCTTCTAGATGTGAAGTACCCTCTTCTTCATCGAGCCTCATTTCATATGCTATGAGAACTCCATGTAATTCCTCTTTGCTGAGTTTGTCTAGATTTGCACTGTATTCTAAGACTGATACCTTTGGGTTGAATCTCCGTGGTAACATTTTAAGAATATTTTGTATAATAGTCTTCTCATCAACTGGCTCTCCCAATCCTTCCAAAGTATTGATTATTTCATCAACGTATTGGAAGTATGCAGCAATGTTGCAATCTTTTTTCATTCTGAGTTGCTCAAATTTTTCTCTATAAATTTGAAGCTTTGCTTCTTTGACATTTGAGTCAACTGCATATATATTCTCAAGCTTATCCCATACATTTTTTGGCAGTTTTACAACCCAACACCTTATGATAAGCAGATTTAATAAGTCCACTGACAATAATATTCTTTTCTTTTGCATCATTTACCAAATTATTCTTACCTTGTCCATCCGCGGTTGATGTAAATCCATTTTTAACAGTGTCCCATACTTCATAACCTTGCACCAAGAGATATACCTCCATTATTCCTTTCTAGAGTGCATAATTATTTTCATTGAACAAAGGTACACCATTCTTGGTCTGATCCATGACCTCCTTCCAGCTATTAAACTTCTATTGAAGGAACCAAGCGCTGAAACCAATTGTTGGAAATACTGAGAGAGGGGGTGAACTAGTATTTCTTTCAATTAAAGCATTAGCTAATCTTCAATTATTATAAGTGTTTGTACGATGATAGCAGTAAACAAAAGGAACACAAATGCACACATTTTTTAAGGTGGAAACCCACTCTAGTACAAAAACCACCTAATTATTTTCTAATAATTCTTTAATATTGAACTCCAATTGAAAGTAAAGCTCCAACTTCTTAGAATTTAGAAAAGCATTCTTCTCTAGCCCCCACTAGATGGACGCTCCCATGCTCGAGATTATTCATTAATCAACATAATGGATGCCCCAACACTCAATGAGCTATAACTCACCCTAGCACCATCCTACCACCCTATAGAAGAATAAAACAAGAATGCACTCCCGTACCAGGGAAAATGGTCCAATTTACAATGATATAGAATGATGTAGAATAATAAGAAAGACTATACCATAACCCCAACTATGACACAACCACCTAATGATGATCCTAGACCTCTCGACACTGCCTCTTCAACTCTTGGCAGATAGACACTTGTACAATTTTTACAATGAAGCATTTACAATGACTTACTACAATGATACCTTTACAATGGTTGTATGCAGTGCTACCCACTTGAAGACTTCATGTGGTGAACTTCTTGCTGCTTTTCTACACCTTGGTTGCTACTCTTTTCATGTTACCCTCTGTTGCACCTTGCTTTGCTTTGCTTCCCTATAAATTATGGTTCTTTGCAGCCCTTGACAATGCATGATGTAGCTTTTTCTTGCCTTCTAGGATCTCGATATTTAATCTAGTGTATCTCTGTTATTTCAGATCCCCAATATGTAATTTTTGGCCCTGTAGTAGTCCTCTGAGTCTTCTTTCTAATGCCATAGGTCTGACCCAATTTGGATTCTTCAAGGGAGAGTTATTCCCAATCTCTCACAATGCCCAATTTTTCAACACGTGACAATAGTCTGTGGAATAATGGCCTAAAACTTCACATAAGATACACCATACATGGGAACCTACCTTGGCCCAACATTCAATCCAAGCTTCAATGGACTCGACATCCTAACATTTAAATATTCTCTATAACCAAGGCACTGCTCTTTATAGTGACCCTCTGCTTTGCACTTGATACACCAGACATCCAACCTTATATTAGATTGAACCTCCTTTCTCATCTTTATATGTTGGAATTCCATATGCAAGATCTCCAACTCTGTTTGAATTTGTTGCACCCCTACGCTTGTATCAAATATCGTCGAAGCCTCTAGCTTCATTGTTGTCTCCAACGCTTCATCTTGAGTAGAAATATTCTGTTGTTACAATGATAATCTGAGATGAGTTAACAATGTAATAATGAACTATTATCTATGATGTTCATCTAGGATCTTGAAAATAATTTGGCTCAATTGCATCTTAAATCATTGATCTAACTCCCATACAATCTCAGTAGCCAACTTCTTAATCTCTTTGATCTTCGTCATACACTAGGACTGTGACTTTCGTTTCTTAAATTCAAGTTTCAACGTGGTATTTTTCTATGCTAAAGAAGAATTTGGATCCATCGTAACATATTTCATGTACCGATACAATGCTCTATCTTGTAGCACAGTAAGCAACTGCGCTTTCTTCATGTTTTCATTTGTAACATTATGCGAACTCCATATCCCTTCTACCACAAACCATAAATGTTCAGGACCATCTGTTCCCTTGAACACATGCATCTTCGAGGGTTGGGCCATGGTGAATGGGAGAGGTGGAAGTGGAAGAATATAATAGGATGGAGTGATGATGGGAGTGGAAGGATAGGGGGATCTCCGCAGTGCTTTCTTGACTTTTAGATCTCAGACTTCTTAGACTAGAGGGGTTTCTCTGTCTTTCTCCAGACCCAAACAACATACTATATTCCTTTTTAATGTAAATTTCCCAACTAGTCCTAAACCATTTTCCACCTCGCGTAGCACTAGGTTCTCATTATTCAAACATGAATTTCAACCCATATGTAGTATACCCTTTTCACACAATAGAATTGTAATCTGAAACTTCAATTAATTTAGGTACTTACCTCTAGGGCCTTTGAAGAACTTGTGCTCTGCTTCGTTATAAGACACAAAGGTATCAATCTTGAAATCAGTGATAAACCCTCCATGGATACTATATATCAAATAATAAATAGTCCTAGTGATCTCGTTATTAGTCCCTTTCATCTTCTCAATCAGATATTGGGTCCAAGAAATTATCTTATTGAATCGACCCGTCTGTGCGGCTACTCTTGATATACAATCGTACAACTCACTAGAAAATGATGAGAAAAATATCTCATATTTATATGCATAGATATACTTCTATAACTAATGTTCAGTACGAATGCGTAGGTTTCTATTTTCTTGCACAACAAACTAAGGTTCTTTCAAACCTACCCAATCTTCGATCTCTTGGTTAGAAAGATTCCACATCCATCTATCCATCAGTCAAATCCCGGTCTCGATAGAATAACCATTTTTTGGCTTCATGGGGCCTAGACCCATGTTCAACGTGACCATGCAGTGCAACAAAACACATCATTAATAGCCCTTTCGGCAACGACCTTCTAGCACAGATTGACATCTCACCTGGGGTAATAAAGGGTGATGCTAGAGCCAGGTTTCTACATCCAGACAGATAAAAGATCGTGCCTTTAGCGCTTTTCTTGTTATGAGATTTTTGTAGGTGAGATATATCAATAATATAGGTCTTTTTTAACACATATGTTAAAATTACTAACAGATTGCACGATATTACTTATCCATACATTAAACGAAGGAAACAACCATTAACAAGAGTGTGTTATTTAATTGGAGATCAAAACCGTTATTCTCCATAGACATTGATAAATAGTATGTAAAAAAAAAAAATTAGTAAAACTCATATCTATCCAACATTTATTTCATTAATAACCAGATCCTTCTCATACATTTAGTTCCACCCTACACACATAGCTGCAAGGGTCTTTACACATAGCTGTAGAATTCCTAAGGTCTCCACACACACAACTACATGATCCTTTTCCTCCAACCCAAACACATACTCTGACTTAAAAAAATCTTATATCCAAATGCATCTCATTAGATCTATGATTTAAGGTTGCTTGCCCTTTTTCTTATCGATGACTTCTATCAGGACTCTTTATATAGGTTTGTCATTTAAAATACCATTGTCCACAACTATGGGAAGAGTCCAATGATCACAAAATAATCCCATTCCATTAAATAATTAGGGGTTTTGACCCACCCAAAAGCCCCTATGACTCAAAATAGACTTTGTGCTCCACTCCTTGATTTGTGGAGTCTTTCTCTACTGCTTTCTTTGAGGGGATCCCATGTCCAAGAAATATCTTGTTCATTTTTTATGCAATATTGATCCTCCTTTACCATGGAGAAATTCTCTCAATTATTTCCTCCTCTAAATCTTCATAATATACCTAATATTATCAGAATATTCTACAAAAATAAGTAATATTAGGCACAATTATGAAATTATCTCTAAACACTCTTAATGAATATATTAGATTTAAAAAAATTGCATACAATGCAAAACTGAGAGTTTTAATGTGTTGAAGGATGCTCAGATGGACCTTAATTTATGTCTAATTTGGAGGCCCATCACTACCATCTATGATCGAAAACATTCTCGTGTTAATAATTTTAAGGCTATGACAGTTTTAGTGTCCACGCCAATTTGTAAAATAATAGTATAAACACGTTGACAAATAAAATATTAGAGCTATTTTGGATTTGTAAAATAAAAATGCACTCACAACCAAACCAACCATGCAAATATGCAAATTTGTAAACTAAATGTGGATAGCTAGAATATGAGTTCCCTTCGAAATTTTAAAAGTTTCAAATTTCAATATATAAAAAAAATGATGACATGGCACACGTCAGCAGAGGAGTGAATACTTCATCAAGAGAGCACTGAAAGTTAAATTGTTAACACCACCTATCCTCAAATGACATATGGCATCCATAAAATAGTTGAACCCTATATTGTTGAATTTGGTATGGGATTCACGAAAAGGTTAATATTAAAAACATAATGGCACAAAATCAACAGTCAAACTGAAAGGGTGACAAATCATGTTTTAGTTTTAATTGGCAAAACTCTAATTTTTTTTTTAACCCCGTTTTTTCCTATAAAACACAGTAACTTTGGGTGCATATTTCAAACAAATGGAAACTAAATTTGAAAAACCAAAAGAGATTTTCATTGGTAAGCGGTCCATTTAAAAAATATATTTCAGTTTTTACACAGCTGTAATGGTTTGATATATTCAAAGGAATATTTAAGCTCTATGTTTCTAGATTTTGGAAATCATTTTTTTCCTATTTTAGCCATTGTTTTAAAAAAATAGTTTCCAAAACAATTGAATGAATTTTTGAAAAAAAAAGGGTTGTTGTTAGGATAAGACCCATTAAAAAAATACTCTCTTATATTTTACACAGTTTTCTTTGTTTTATATATTTAAATTGATATTTGAAGCCTATTTTTTAGGAATTTGCCAGATTTTTTTTCTATTTTTAGAAAAAAAAACCCGAATGAGTTGGACAACCACCTCATTAGATCGACTTGGGTCCAGATATTATATCCTTTGTTATTTTGTTTAGTAAGTTATTTATATACAAATATGTTTTATATCCATTATTTTTGTATCTTTAACAGTTTGTAAGTAGTCTATATAGACTATCATTTCTATAATGTGTACGGGGGTGGGGAAAGGGGAGATGGATTTTTAAGAAGATTGTGCATTCACCACTGATATAAATATATTTCTATATATAGTGTTATGTATAGATTTTTACAAATAGTCATGTGTATATAATTTCCTGATTGTCTTTCCTCATGTTTTTTTAATTTATCCTCATATTACATCCCTGATTCATTACGTCTTCAGTTTTTGGAAAGGTGTTATGATATATAATTATTCATGTATGCACTAATTCAAGCTATCTGAGAACTTGCTATGTTTTTTGATTAAATATTTATAACATAATTCTTATTTCTCTGTTGCAATATTTATTTTATGTTTCATTTCTCCACATATTGATGGTATCTATTTAAGAAGTGCCCTATTTTTCCATTGTTAAGAATTGTTTATGTATCCTATGGTTAGATGCTTTTTCCACCAGACTAAAAATTCAATGGTACTTGTTCTCTTCTTTCCCAACCAATTTCATCATAGAAAATAAATATAGCAAATAAGATTACAAGCCTACATCTAAGGTGACAATCAGTGGTAGATTTTAAAAGAGAGATCCCTGTTTGACTCGTAAGGGCTCACTTCCAAGCATAACGTGGTTAGAGGTTAGCTTAGTCTTTTCCCTTCCTAGGCGGGGTTTCTTCCACATGATAACAAATCTATTAATGAAAACATAGTAATGTCAATTCTAATTTGGATTGTTTCATGAAAACTATCATTGTTATATTAATTTGGACTGTTTGTTGAAAATTATCACTATTTATCTATCACTGTAATATGAATTTGGACATTTTAATGAAAACATAGTCATCTAAGTTATTCATATTTTTGTTGGAGATAATTTGTTTCAATATGCTATTTTTCAAATCAAACAATGAACTTCAATGTTAATTTTTGTTATGTATTTGTTGATTCAATATATTGTTTTTCTATTGCTTATATTAAAATTCAACTACAACAAAAAATGACATTGGTGAGGGTAAAAACATGTCACCATAAGCTCATTGGTGATGGTAAAAAGAGCCTTTGTCACCAAAATTGAATGTCACCGAAGGTGGCATCGTAAAAAATATAGGTGTTGCGGTGAAATTCAAGTTCCATCACCAATAACTATTTATAATGTCGGATAGTGGCCGTCACCATTTCAAATGAGATTTGGTGATAGACCTTAGCCTTCGTCATCAAGAAACTAAACACCCCAAAAGGTGGTGTCGCCAAAAGCATAGGTGTATGGAGACATTCAAAGTTCTTTATGAATAATGATTATAATGCTGGCTAATGACCATCACCATTTCATATGAACAATAATGATTTATTGCGATGTATCTTTAATAGTCATCACTATTGAATCATATGCATATATATGGCGATGTTCATTTCCCATCACAATTTCATATTTTCTGGAGGGTTGAAAAATGTCACCACAAGCACATTAGTGATGGTGAAAAGAACCTTTGTAATCAAAAAATGAACGTCACCAAAGGCCACATCACCAAAATTATAGGTGTTATGGTGACATTCAAGGTTCATCATAAATAATTATTATAATGAAAAATATTGATCGTCATCATTTCATATGAACAAAAGTGATTTATAGTGATAGACCTTTCATGGCTGTCACTATTGGTACATATATTTGGTGGAATTTGTTGACCGTCACCATTTTATATTTTGGTGAGGGTCGAAAAATGTCGGCATAATCTCATTGGTGATGGTCAAAAGAACCATTGTAACCAAAAACTAATTTTTGTCATTCCATATGAATATTAGGGCATGATAGAATTGAACCACAAACCTCCTTCCTATAAAGTAGGTTCTCTTCCATTGAGATATCATGCTTTAAATAATTAGACCTTGAAAATTTATAAATTGTAAATTCTACAACATTCAACAAATTAAAATTTTTTGTAAAGCCTTCACAAATATTTTACTAGACAATAAAAATAACATTGAAGTTGTAGGTCCCTACGTAATGGTTATCCAAGCTATGAAAAGTGGGTGGAGGGAAAAATAGTTACATATATGATACTCAATATATTCACAGTCTCATATTTGGCCTTTTCCTACAAGTCATCTCAAAAGAAATCCATGGCATCTTAGGTCTATTTATTTTCAGTTAGATTTATCTTGTTTAGGGGGGATGATAAAAAACACCAACAAGAACAAAGCTTTTTTGGATGTTCTTGTTTTTCTTTTCTTTTATGTAATATAAAAGAGATATCAACCATTAAGTTTTGGATTTCAGAATCATATGAATGTTGGTCTCATTTTTTATGCCTAAATTTCTAGGAGGGTTATATTTAAGCTTCTAAGCAGTGCACAGGACATTGTGGCATGCTAGGAGTTTCCATATGGAGAATATTTTCCCCCCTTTGTGCTAGAATAAAGTGTTCCATTTTCCCATGCCTCGTTTCCCTGGCTAAGGGTTTTTGTTGGAACTGGAGGACAAAATATCTTGATAATTTGTTCATAAAACATGAAGGAAAGGCCATTATGTCCTTAGTACAAATCTATGGAACAATATCAAAAAAATATGGCGTGAGCTTAGAAATAGGTTTTTCTCATGAAGTGGAGAAATGGAATCAAATAAATATTGGCGGGAGTGATACATTTCAATATAAAGATTACAAATATAATTTTATGAATATTCCCATGGGGGATCATCAGAGTCCCAAAGGTTATTATTTTCTAAATTATTACGATGACTCTAATTAGATTTCTTACAAATTTATAATTTTTATGAGGGATTGAATTTGCACCACGTGAAAACCTTGCACTAAGAAAATTAATTCACATGACATACACATATAATTATGAATTAGAAGGTTATATAATTTAATGTGCAAAATCTCTAGAGAAATCACCATAAATAACATCAACCACTTCAAGCACAGAATGGCATACCATACGATGTCTCAATACATTAATAAAATAAAATACTAATTCATTAGCACAAATTTTTTCAACAAAAATATTGAAATATCCTTCCATTCAAGAATTTTAGTAGTTATCAATTAGGGCTGGAAAAATTATATAAAAAATAGCCATCTTGAAAAACGAGAACTTAACTAACTCCCTTATTCTTGGACTCTTCTTAGATAAAAAAAACAGCAACATAAAAGTTGTGTAATTGTGAATATAAATAGATAAACACTCTGAAAACTACTGAATAAAGTCATATCAATGCAACAGGAAGAGAAAGAAAGAAAGAAGTAGTGAAGTTTAGCTTAAGGACTAAAAAATAGAAGAAAATTCTCAAAATTATGTCACACAAATGAAGCTCTGAGACAGTAGAATAACACATACAACAAGAGAATTGAAGGAAACTAAAAATATGAAGCAATAAAATCTACCTACAAAAAAGTTCAATTATTGAACAAGAAATACATGATGTCTTAACACTAAAGAATACATCCATAAAACTAAACAACTTTCATACTTCCCAAAGGTTACAAAAACTTGGATTAAAAATACACATGCGCTATAAAAATTACAGAACAACGTTAAATGCGATACAAATGTGAGAAATGATTAATAGGTTGCACTCACCTTTACAAATTTTACATAAAGGACTAAACGGAGGTCTTTAATGGTGTTGTCGGCTCAACTCCTCAAGTAAAATATAAACACCACCGCATAATATAGAAATTTGTATTGTTGTCAATATGTTTTCTTAATTTACAATTCATAAGAAATGATTCTAATACAAGGCTAAAACTGAAAATTATCTAAAATGCTAGGATGCATAGTCAAGAAAGCCTTAATGCTATCAATATATTTTCTTAATTGATGATTAAGAAGCATATAATCAAATGAAAGTATATGATTGAAAAATATCAAAAATGGATTTTAATCCTAGGTGCTTGTTAGGATTTCCTCATTATGAATAGGATATAGCCTACCCTCATTAGACCAGAGAATTCAGTACATGTATTATTTCTCATTTTGCAAGTAAATAGGTACCTTGAATACCAAAAAACATTATTTTCATTTCCATAAATGAAATACACACACACACCAACACACACACCAAACTCCATGACAGCTAGGCCTATTAGAGTGGTAAAACTCTGTAAGTATTTTTCAGGATTCATAATACTTTGCCACGTTTTATTTTTAATATGTGACCAATGTAACCTTAGATGTAGTTATGGGTAACAAGTAGTGGTTAGGAGTCAATAATACATTGTTTCATTTTATTTGTAATATGCAACCAACATAATGTTATATGTTGTATTTAGCAGCTATGTACTAAAACCACCTAGCCAATATAAATGCGATATATAGCTTTCGACAGTGTGTGAGATGAATATATGCTTTCAATGTAAATAGTAAAATAAATATTTATTCTCACTCACCAAGGTGCAGAGGATGTCTACACCCTAATGCCTACCAAGGCCTTTGGGTTTTGAGAAGTTTCCAACACATTTATGTTTGCATAATTCCATTTAGTATTTATTTCCTTGGGGTGAAAATATGTGATAGATAACCAATTGTCTTCCAAATATTGGTTTTATATCAAAAAATCAGATGACGTCATTAACATATGCATGAAAACCATGCTGTTGAATTCCATGATATGAGAGGACATGAATAGGATAATCTCTTAAAACCTTCTCTTCTTGATTGATATGAAATTTTATATGTGATGTATGAAATAGTAGGTACATTGGAAAAGTACATGTGATGTGTATATGTTTAGTTTAAGTTTAATTAGAGCATGTGTGTGATGTTGAAAGTAGACTGAGAGTGATATGACGATGTATAGGTGATGTGTCTAACATGATGAATAATCATGGTTGTTGTTTTAATAATGATGCATATGATCCAAACCATCAACTACATAGATAGAATGAGAAGGAAGAAGGAAATATGGGTTTTCTGAGGGCCTGGAGGGTATGTGGAGGCCCCAAAAGAGCAAGAGAAATTATTGGAACCATAGATTGTAAATCGTCGCTATCCAATAATAAGCCATCCTGGAGTTGGTAGCATGAGACCCAAAGGACCACTAGGTACAAAGAAGTGGTGCACCACTTGGATGCAAGTGGCTGGGGAGCATGATTCTATACGTTGGAATTTCGTTTGGGTTGGTGCCGCAACGAGTTGAGAGCACTAGGAACAACAAAAATACTCACATGGATAAGTATTTGGCCGAATTATCTTGTGTTATGAGTGTATGTTCTTTAACTATGAATTCAAATTCTTCTAGATAGAATACTTGTTGTATAAATATGATGATAACAGTATGTTTAATTGTTGAATGCTGTAGGTTTATTTTTAATAACGAAGACCTTGGGTGCATATCGAGGTATCCAAAGGAATGTTATGAGGAATGAAGATAATTAAACTGTAGACATAGTGAAGAGAAATGACTTGATAGTATGTGTGTATTGTTGAAGACAAAGGAAACTAGTGATGGTGTTATGCTAAGGGGGAAGGGAATGTAACACCCCTAGTTTTTTCCCGAAATAATTTATGTAATAACTATGTATGATATGTGTTAGCTGGTGAGCAAAGGACTTGTGAGGTTAGTATGCCTCCCTATATTCACATGTTAGGCTAGTGGAGTAGTTTATGAATCTGATTAAGGGAAATGCACCTATGTAATGGTTCTGAGGAATGCAATTATTAGGCTAGTGAGTCGAGAGTCACTTCTAGGGTGATACACCCTCGTGCATTTGTGTTTATGCATTGGGGTCAATATTCCTGAATGATTATGTCTTATATGCATATATTGGATGTGGTAAACATGTTTAATTTATGAATATTAATAAACACATAATGGTTGTTGGAAGACAGAGATAGAGTATGAGGGTCCCATGACTCCACTATTGAAATTATGATATTAGAATATTCAATAAAGGAGAAATACATTTATTAGAGGTGCAATTGAGTCTACATGACCTATGTCAAGGATTCATAGGTGTTGGAATCTGGAACTATCTAGGGTGCAGTTAGTAAGTTAACCGCACGGAACTAGATGCAACATTTTATGATGTGAACCCCTATGCTAGATCGAGAAGCCTAGTGCTTAGAGGTTTTGTTGGCCTTGTTTATGGACTGGAAAATTCTTGGAACCTTGGAGCAACATGGTTGTTGGGTTGGAAACTTTGTAATTAGACTAGAGATTTCTTGGAGCCTTGGTGTTATGAAACAAGCTCCAAAAATAGAATAAAAGGGAGATAAATGCCTTGTAAATAAGCCACTTCGAAGGGAAAAATAATTTACATTTCATAAATGAAAAATTAGTAGATGATACAAATGAAAAAACCTTCCTTCTATATATTGGATTCCATGGGGACACAATATAATCCTAGCTGACCAAACAATAATAATGTAAGGGCACAATAATAACAATATGGGGGTTACAGGGGTACAACAATAACAATAAGGGTGATCCAGATTTATGCAGGAACACAATGAAACATAGAGATGCAATAGAAATAATACTCCATTTCATTAATATCAAATAACTGAAATATGTTTAGACACAGAATGGGAATAACCAAGCTAGGGATATAGTAGCTTATCTATGCGAAGAGATGTGGTGGCTACATGCCTTTGAAATATGTTACAATGAGGCTTGAGTGCCTATTTATTATTTAGAAACAATGGAAAACCATAAACATCCAAAAACCTAACTGTAGGAGATGAAGCACCAAAACTATGGGCCACGTTTGGGTAAATCTGTGTTTCAACTTCCTGGGGATGTATCTTTGGCATACGATATTCGTTTGATGCACACCATACCACATTAGAAAGATATATCCAAGGAATAAAATTTTTTATGAGAGGTTAATGGACTCATGTTGCTCTCATTTTTCCCAGAAAACGTCATTTAGGGCCTCAAAATGGCTCCAGAAGTTTCGGACCCAAAAAAATGCTAAAAATAGTAAGTTGTGTTGAAACTAAAAAACTAAAAGAACCGATGGTGGGGGTTCAAATGGAATAGGTGGGTGGACACCAATATCCACTTAGCTCATTAGGGCATCCAAACGACTCTGAAAGTTCAGGAGCCGAAAACCTGTTAAAAATAGTAAGATGTGTTGAAAGTGAAAAACTAAAAGAACTGATGGTGTGGGTCCAAATGGAATAGGTGGGTGGCCACCAATATCCACCTGGATCATTCCTGCCTCCTTAGGAAGCAATGGTCCCCATTGCATTAAGTTCCTCCATGAGAGGAAAATTATGCTGAACTTGGTATTGGATTCATTTAGGATGTCGTGGACCTCCTAGTGGACGTGTTGGCGGACATGCTGGATGCATTCAATATACTTGGTTGCCTTAGACAATACATGCATGGATTTTTCCCATGTAACCACATGAGGTATGGAAATATCAGGTGGCAGTGCATCGTGGGTTAGATCAATGGAGTGCTTTTCCTGACAGTGTAGAGGAACCTCTGTGGGTGAGGAGAAAATTTCCTTGTATTCCTCCATGACTTTTTCCATATGCTGTAGCCATGCAGGGGAGCCCTGTTTCGAGCCCGTGGCCACAATATTCTTATTTCCCTATGACTGATTTGTAAGGAAAATAAATTTCTTGTTTTGGGAAACAATCCTACTGCGTTGTTTTGCAGTAGTCAAAGAGATGGCATGAGGCGATAATACCTTTGGTATCCTGTACAATTTATCTCCCGAAGTAATAATAACAACACGAGGCCTAGACTCATACAGAACATGTTGCCTCCACAAGTATGGTTGG
Source organism: Pinus albicaulis (assembly GCA_034641835.2). Lineage (NCBI taxonomy): Eukaryota > Viridiplantae > Streptophyta > Pinopsida > Pinales > Pinaceae > Pinus > Pinus albicaulis. The sequence goes on along the minus strand of CM076570.1, from coordinate 1,163,923,539 downwards.
CCCAATAATATATCAGCTAAATCAAGAGGAGCAACATCTCACAATACCTTATCCCTGAATGGCTTGATGATGTAGAGAAGGCGACACTGCTGGTGGATGTGGAGATCTATCCCTGGGTGAAGCTACCTGATGTTATATGGCTATGGGTGTGCTATGGTCGGTAGGCCAAGCTGCTTCACGAACTTTACTGAAATGAGGTTCTTTTGGCTTCTGCTATCGATAATAAATTGTAGTGGAGAACCCTTCACCCACATTTGCAAGTGGAAGAGGGGCTCCCCCTCCTCTGGATCCTCTGGATCCTTCCTCCAGAGATTGGTCATGGAAAAAATGGCACTAGTGTCTGAATCAATGATCTGCTTCCCTTTTTCATCTCCCTTGTCTGGTTCTAGCTTAGGATCAGAAGATGCGTCTAATTCGGGTGCCTTTAGTTCGGACACCAAGAACTGTTTGGCCCAACACTCATTTTTGTTGTGAGTGGAAATGTTATGAAATTCACACCACTTCCCTATGTATTTCTTTGGATTTTTGGTGGTGTTCTCAGTCACCTAGCTTTGTCTCTTCCCCTTGTTCTGTGGATCGGGGGTGTCTTTCCCTGGCTTTGGATTCACGGATCCAAAGTCTCATTTCTTCTGGTTAAATTTTTGCTCAAACTTGGTAGCATAACAATATGCTGTGCCAAGCGAGGTAACGTCGAGGAACTCCATATCCCCTTGAATGTGTATGTGTAGAAAACTATGGTAATTGAGCACGAAATGTCTCTCTGAATATTTAATACCCAATTTGGTGTGCAGGCTGTGGAACAAATTTGTCAGTTTGTGCACATCTTGATCTCGTTGTTGCCGCAGCGTGGTCCATTAGATGTACTTGTCCTCATAGCTCCCCAAGGGGTAATATTGTTCCTTGATGCCATCTTGTAACAACTTCCAATTGGGTGCGGCCAAGAAGAGAGAGGGTTCCCCCTCATCCTTTTGCTCACAGTAGGTTTCCCACTAGTATTTGACATGGGGGGAAGCTTTGAGGAGTGAAAAAAATAATCTTTTCTCAGTCAGAAAAATCATGGACAGAGAATTACCCTTCTAGAAAATTCAACCATCTACCTAACGCGTCTGCATATATCAAGCCTTAAAATACATGAATGTAAAATTTTACATGTACCTTGAAGGGAGTGGTGCCTCCAGAGTTGTTGTTGGATGCAGATGCACCGTAGGTGGGTAGCCATTGAAGGATCTGAGAAAATTTGTCCATCATCGAGTTCCTTTGTTTCTCAAGAGACTCCTCGAGCAATATTTTGATAGGATATCCTTCCCCCTTTTCTTTTATCTTCTTCCATGGGAGGTCATTAGGGTTTATGAGACTGATATTGCAAGGGTTCACCCAGATGAAGCCCTAACTCTGTATACCCTGACCTCGTTGGGGACATGCAAATAAAAATAGAGAAAGAGCAGATCACTTTGATACCACTGATCTAGATTTATGCAGGAATGGAATAAAACATAGAAATAGACATAAACACAAACATGGAGTGGAAACAATAGTTCATTTCGTTAATATCAAATAACTGAAACATGTTTACAGAGAGAATGGAAATAAACTAGCTAGGGCGATGGTAGCATATCTCTGAGAAGGGATGTGCCAGCTAGATGAGGCTCAAGGGCCTATTTATTATTGAAAAATAATGGAAAACCCTAAACATCCAAAAACCTAACCGTAGGAGATGAAGTGTCAAAACTATGGGTCCCATTTGGGTAAATTGGTGTTTCAACTTCCTGGGGACATAAATTTGGCATATGATCTTCGTTTGACGTGCACCATACCTTGTTAGAAAGATATATTCTGAGGACTACAACTTTTTATGTGAGAAACATCGGTCCATGGACCCATGTTTCTCCAGGTTTTCCCAAAAAACATTTTTTAGGGCCTAAAAAAGGATCCAGAAATTCAAGACCCAAAAAACTGCTAAAAATAGTAAGTTGTGTTGAAACTGAAAGACTGAAAGAACCGATGGTGGGGGTTCAAATGGAATCGGTGGGTTTCCACCAGTATCCACCTAGCTCATTAGGGCCTCCAAACAGCTTCAAAATTTCAGGAACCAAAAGCCTGCTAAAAATAGTAATTTGTGCTTAAAGTGAAAAATTGAAAAAACTGATGGTGCGGGTCCAAATGGAATAGGTGGGGCCACCAATATCCACTTGGATCAAAGGTGGATACACTAACAACAATAAGGGACTACACTAGTAATATAGGGACCTAACATGCCCCTCTCCCTCAAAAAAGCGTTTTCCTCAACGCTTGAGTAGCTTTGGATGCTTCTGCATAAAATTCCCATCCTCTCATTTAAAATATTTCGTGGGTAAGTTCCTCCACTTAATGAGATACTATGTAATTGATCAATTTCTTAGTTGTCAAGTTATTTTTTCTGTGACTGCTTTAGGTTCCAATATGATTTTTCTTTCTCATCAAGTTCTCATAATATTGTTTTAACTGGAAGTTTGTCACCTATAACCTTTTTTAAGGATGCAACATGGAAAAATAGATGCACTCGAGAGGAAGTAGGAAGTTAAAATTTTCATGCCATAGTACCAATATTTTGCGACACCTTATAAGGGCCATAGTACTTTGGTGATAATTTATTATCCTTCTTAGCTTGCTTAAGGGACATTTGTTTATATGATTGTATCCATAAAAATATTGAGTCTCCTATATCAAAACTTCTCTCGTTTCTATGTTGATCGGCCTATTGTTTCATTTGATTTTGTGCCAAATTTATGTTATCCTTTAAGAGTTGGAGAACTTGTTTTTCATGCTCGATGTGATCTTCCATAGCTTGAATCTTATAATTTTCTCTTAAAGATGATGTGATGGATGGTGGTTGATATCCAAAAGTGCCATAAATGGGGTAATTTTTGTTACAGTATGGAAGGAATTGTTATACCACCATTCAGCCAGAGGTAACCACTTGACCCATTGTGTTTTTCTATCTGATACAAAACAACAAATATATCCTTCCAAAAAAAAATTCACTATCTCCGTTTTCCCATCAGATTGAGGATGATGAGATGATCTATAAGGAAGTCGAGTACCCAAACAAGAAAATAATTCCGTTCAAAAATTTCCAGTGAAAATGGGATCTTTGTCACTTAAAATAATATTTGGGTTTCCATGTAGCTTTTGAATTGTTTCCATAAAGGCAATAGCAATAGTACTTTCTTTAAATGGATGAGATAATTCACAAATTGTGTATACTTGGTAACTCTATCAACTACCACCATCATGACACTCTTTCCTTTGACCTTAGGTAAACCTACGATAAAATCCATTAAAATTTCCTCCCAGCATTGACATGGAATGGATAAAGGTTGTAGAAGACCCAGGGTCTTAATTGTCTCAACTTTATTTTGCTGGAAAACCCAACATTCTACCACAAACATTTGAATATCAGATTTAAGGCCTTCCCAAAAATATTCCTTCTTCACCTAATGGTAAGTTTTTAAAAATCTTGAGTGTCCTCCTAAGGGAGAAGAGTGCAATTCCAAAATATCTTTTGTTTTAGTTGGGAATTATTAAAAATATATAAGCGATATTTGTACCATAAGGAATCAATTTTCCAACTAAATGTACCAGATGTTGTAGGATCTTGTTGCAAATTTTGAATGAGTGCTAACACTTCTTCATCATGTTTCCATTCATCCCTTGCTTCGGTTATCCAATCTAGTTGGATAATAGAAATGTCATAAAGCAATGTTTCCACCTCTTCATCCTTTCTTGAGAGTGCATCTGCAACAACATTTAATTTCCCTTTGATGTAGATGATTTCAAAGTCATAACCCAACATCTTTGTGACCCAAATTTTCTTCTCTTCTAAAGATAAACTTTGTTCCCAAAAGTATTTAAGACTATCATGACCAGTTTTTACCTTAAAGTGTGTTCCCATTATGTAAGATTTCCATTTCTATAGTGTATGTAGTATTGTTAACATTTCCTTCTCATAAATAGCTTTCTGTAAATACTTTCCTTTCATTGGACGACTTTCAAAAGTAATGGGTCTTCCTTCTTGCATTAAAAAAACACCAATTCCATTTTCTGAGGCATCACATTCCACAATAAATGTTTTTGTGAAGTTTGGCATAGCTCTGACTAGTGCTAAGAACATTGCCTCTTTAATATGTTCAAAGGCCTTAGTTGCTTTAGGAATCCATGAAAATAAATCTTTCTTCAGTAACGTTGTTAGAGGTGCTGCTATTCTCCCATAATTCCTAACAAACTTACGATAATACCATGTTAACCTGAGAAATCCTCGAAATTTATTTATGGTTGTGGGGACTTTCCTTTCCTTAATGGCTTTAATTTTTTTAGGGTCTACCTTGACACACTCGTGAGATACAATATGACCCAGATATTCCACCTCTTGTGCTCCAAAGAAACATTTGGAGGTTTTTGGATATAATTGTTTCTCCTCCAATAGTTTGTGCACTTTGTCAACATGTTGAACATGATCCTTCCAAGAATTTTTGTAGATTAGTATATCATCAAAAAATATAAAACAAATTTCATAAGGAAGGGTTTGAAAATGGAATTCATCATCCCTTGAAATGTACAAGGTGCATTGGTAAGGCCAAAAGGCATGACCAAAAATTCATAATCACCCTCATGAGTTTGAAATGATGTTTTTGGAATATCTTTAGTCTTCATTCTGATTTGATGATATCCTGAAAGAAGATCCAACTTGGTAAAATAAATTGCTCCATGTAATTCATCAATCAAAGGAATGGAAAAATGGTCTTCAATAGTGAATTTATTAAGCTCCTTATAATCCGAAAACATGTGCCATGATCCATCCTTCTTGTACACCAATACTACTGGAACAGAGAAAGAAATTTTTCTTGGTTGATTATACTAGCCTCTAACATTTCTGCAATCATACATTCAATTTCGCTATTTTGGACATGAGGATATCTGTAAGGCCTGATTTTTGGAGGAACACTTCCTGGAATAAATTGAATAGCATAATCATGATCACGAATAGGTTGTACTCCTTTGGGAGTTTTAAACACCTTGGAATGATTGTCCAAGACATTTTGGAGATCTGGAGAAATATTTTTTTTTGATGTTGGAACTTCCATTGTGAAATTAGGCCTTGTTCTTTTTTAGAATATTTGTCATGACATTAGAGCTTATTATCTTTCCTGGCTTCCATGCGATACCCCATAATTCAAATTCCTTTCCTTTTGAAAAAAAATTCAAGAAAAGTTCTTGAAAATTAAAATCTATTGTCCCCAAAGATTGCAGCCATTGTACTCCTAGTACAACATCAACACCTACCATTGGAACGGAAAGTATTAGACAATTCAATACATATGCGCCCATAGTTAGCATGATATTTTGGCATTTTCCAGAGAATTTATAGTTCCCCCATTTTCAACCATCACTTTACATTCTGGTGTAGGGTATAGGAAGAAATTCAATTCCTTGGGTACCTTACAATGAATAAAATTATGGGTAGTACCCGAGTCAATCAACACTACTACCTTTTCCTTCTTGATATGTCCTTCTATCCTGAGAGTTTGAGGAGTGGTAATTCCTGCCAATGCATTACGGGATATGGTCAGACTCATTTCTTCTTTATCTAGGGTTTTTTCCTAGTGTATATCCTCTTCTTTTAAAGTTTCTTGTTCATTTTCATCCTCCTCTTCACAATCTATGTAAAATAATTTCTTCTCAGCACACTTATGACCTTTAGCGTATTTGCTATAACAACTATAGAAAAGACATTTTTCTCTTTTTTCTTCCAATTTTTGTGGTTTCAACCTTGCAGGTTGTGGGAGTATAGGAGTAGCAACACTTCCATATTTATAGATGTGAGTGGTAGGTTTCCTTGTTGCCATAATTTTACATTAAATTTTTATTTCCAACCGAGATTCCTTCTCCAATGAATCAATTTCCCAAAGGTGAACCTCATGTTGGATGTAATCCTTTAAGGTCCCTATGAAGACATCAATCATGTTTTCCTTTGGAATATCAGCTGCCCTTATATTCAATTTTTGGAAGTCCTCAATGTGCTCCACCATTCAACCCTTTTGTGTGAGATTTATCAATTGGATAAATAAGGTGTTTCTCTTTGTATCCTCATAATGTGTTATCATTTCCTCTGTAAAAATTGACCAAGTGACAATTATTTTACAAGAGAAAAGCCATCGGTACCATACAAATGTACTTTTTTCTAAATTTAAAGCTGCAATGTGTGCCTTTTGTGTGTTTTTCACATTATGGAGATCAAAATATTGCTCAATTTGGAGTATCTATGTTACGGGATCCTTGCCATCAAACTTCCTCATATCCATCTTTGGAATATGGTGGGTCTTCCATCCAACATTAGGGTTTATGAAATCACGATTAAAATTTATTTTTTTCTCAGCATGAGTTTCCTCTACTATTTTTTCTACCTTATGAATCATTTCTTGTATCAACTTTGTGAAACCTTCCTTCAACCCTTCAATGTCTGCTTGTAGATCATTCTTCATGTATTTCATTTTTCTGTCAATTTCACCCATCTTAGCTTCGTTCCATCCATCTTAGCTTCCATGCCATTCATCTTAGATTCCATGAATTTCTTCAAACCATCCATCTTAGCTTCCACGTCTTTGTTTAAAACTTCCATTTAATTTTTTGATTCTTTTTCGAGAGAGAAATTTGGTGCACTTTCTCTTGTAATTTTGATATATCATGTTGCACTTATTCCTCTTAATGAATCATAGTAGAGTATTCTCAGGGCTCAAAGGGTGTTGATTTATTTTTAGGGGGGATTTTACAACCCAATACTGATATATATGATTCAATATGCCCTTGGAATCACTTCAAACTAATTTTTCAAGCAAGACTTATGCAATTTGAAAAAAAATACACACATTTCTCTTGCTTTTGAGGATCTCGATATTGAAACTAAATTATCTATAATATTGTTTATATTCAATATCTGAAATTTGGTCCTGGACAAGCCCTCTGAATCGTCTTTCGAATGACACAAGCCTGACCTGATTTGGATGCTTCAAGGAAAAGTTATGCCCAATCTCCCACAATGACCTATCTATGGACTAGTTCAGTAGAGTGAACTTGTAAGACATTCCACGTGCCATTGTTTCCTTCTTCGGCTTTGAAATTGGGACATAGGAAACTGAAGTCCGTTTAATTTTTACCGCTTTTTACACAATTCCATTCTCATGCTTAGAGAGTGAGTTATGATGATTTTCCCAAGGTCTCTTGTTTTAGATTAAATTCGGGAGGCTGCAAAGACCCTAGCTTCCACAAATCATATCTCTGAAAATGTTGTGAACCAAGATCTAAATTTTTTACACGAATATCCTCAGTATTTTGGCTTCTCGTGGTAAAAATTCTAGCTTACGAACCTTCATAGAAAACAAGTTATAGTGAAAATTCCATGATGTCATGTTTGGAGCAGCAAAACCCTAGAATCAAAAGCTGATGTTAGAAAATTCTACTTTACACAGAAATGGAACAAATAAAATATATATGTGGAAACACAAACAAAACAAACACATAAAAGCAGAGAGACACAGATATACGTGGTTCACCCAGTTTGGGCTATGTCCACCCTGAACAACCAGTCCTTCCTTTCTATTATCCACAAAAATGAAGAGACACAACCTAGAACAGATCTGTTGTGATATCCTATGTTCTCTCTCACAGTCTCCCTATCTATTTATCCCTCTGAGAATACACATACAATAGAGAGTTGCAATACAATACCCTCGTACAAAAAGAGGGGTTTCCTTCTAGGTCAAAAAACCATAAACTAAACATAACTTCTAGTGTGAGATGATCTGCCTAATGAACTACCCAGATTGACTACAAATTGCAATACTTTTACAAGAAAAATTTACATCTGTTTTTAGCTTCGAGGGTGTTTTCCCCGAAACCCCCACTAAAGGGGGGCTCTATAAACTCGCAGTTGTCCCCCCCTGGACCCCCTAGGAAACGTTTAATTATGGCCGGTGTTGCCGCCCCATTAAGGTACATGGGTCCAACACTATCATACAAAATAAACAAGATAATCAGGCTCCACACCCAACATCTCTAATACCAAATTTTATGAAACCAACTCCAAAAATAGAAGAAAAGAGAGATCAATGCCTTATAAACTAGCCACTTTGAGGGGGAAACCTCCTTTACATTACATAAATGAACAAATCTTGGATGATACAAATGACACAACCTCCTTTCTATATATAGGAGTCGATGGGGTCACAATATAATTCGAGTCAACCTAACAATAATAATGTAAGGATGCAATAACAACAATATGTGGGTTACATGGGTACAACAATAACAATAAGCAGTCTACACTAACAATAATAAGGGACTACACTAGTAATATAGGGACCTAAAACCTGGAGAAACACGTCTGTTGGGTTTTCATCTTGGCCTTGATATTTGGATGTGTTGCAGTTATCATTTCTCGTGTAGTTGCAACCCTAACTCGGGGGTGACCGATTGTTGAAAGATAAGAAAGAATGCAATCTATGGTTGGGTGGAGCGCCAAATATGTGCATCAAGTTGAAAATGTTCAAAAGTGAGTAATTGAAAATATGTTTTATGTTTATTCCATTGCATATACGTATGGTTTTGTAATATTGTGGTTATATGTGATCAAGCTATGAATTATGGTTAAGTTATGGAAATATTTCTAGTTATGCTTGGTTTTGTTCAATGTACTTGGTCACATTGTATAGATATTTCTACATTAATTTTGTCTATGATTTTGAGTGAAATGATAAAATTCTAGGGTTGGTGTGAGTGGAATCACCCACGGGTGGCTCAGGACATTAAAATAGATTCCCTTTGATGAATTATGTTGATCATAATCAGCCCCTCACCACATTTTCGCAGGCCAGCCTGGCCTAAATCATTCAACCTCCTTGTCCCATCTTAAAAAGTCCTTTATTTTCCTACCGTTGCTTTTCCCCGCTCCAAAATGCATTTAAAAAGGCCACAAACACGTATCCGAAAACATATATAAGGCCTAGCCCCTTCGCCACTTCCCCACATATGCCCTCAGCATGAGACCGAATGCTGACCCTTAAAGCGCTAATCGCACCATCGCAATCGCAACATTCCATGTTTATCACCCCACTCCATCTCCCGATCTGCGATATTGCGATTGCGATCAGCCTCCGGGCCCCACCTCTTATTTCTCCCACCGGTTCATACATTTAAGGGATTTTCCCTTTGCAAATGAGAAATTTGTTAAGTACTGGGTTTGCAAAGGATTGCTCGTCGCATCGCAAATCCCATGTTTATCACGCTGCTCCACCTCGTCTCCCAATTTGTGATTTGCGATCATCGCAAATCGCATCCATCACAAGTTTTCCTTTGATCGCACCATCGCAAGTCCCTTCCCCATCGCAACATTTATATTAACCCCTCCGATCAATTCATCACAAATACTTGCGATGCGATTGATCGCATCGCATATCCACCTCCAATCCACCTAATCGCACCATCCCTCTCAATCGCTCTGATTGCAACTCCCCTCCAATCACCGTCCCTTGCGATTGATCGCATCGCACATTCCCCAATTTGCGATTACGATTAGTCCCCGCTCCCAATCGCCGATTGTGATTTGCGATTCCATATGGGTCCCACCTCATATACCCCATTTCGTTGCATTTCATACATTTCATTTATATTTCCTCCATAGTCCAAATTTGCGTATTTTTCATTAAAATGTAAATGTTTCACATGTATTCCGCCATGTCCATAAGTCACTCCGCTGACCAATCTCCGTCTTTGATCTATGCCTCTGGGTCATGATCGAATGGTCCACGATGCATTTCTCCGTCAAACCCTATTTTTCACCGTTTACACCATATTATTGCATTGTCCACCTTTTTTCCGCATAAACCACTGTCCCACCACTACCGCGCCATTGTTCTCCCATCCTCCATAATCACCCCCGCACGCATGGTTTTCTTAACAAGTTTGCTGATTTTTGTAGGGTTTTAGTGATGGAAAATTGTTATAATGTACTGCCTTGACTGCAGTAGCAGAGCACATCAAAGGGCTATTCTACAGAAGCGGTAGTTATGAAGAGAAGTCCCGGGAACTATCACGACATGACATCCATTGAAGAAATAGGGTTCAAAATCTACCAAACCCTTCAGAACCATTCAAGGAGCAGATTTTTGTAGATAAAAAAGAGTTAATGGCGAGGATAAAAAATATCAGTGAAAGATAGAGAGATTCAGCAATCGGCATTAAATTTCTCGAGCCTTAATTCAAATGTTAGAAGGCAGAGGTTACCCAACACAGAAAACAATACCCTCCAGCTGACAGCCGGTAAAGATACACTTAGCTCGCCAACCAGATTGCCAGCTCATCAGCGAACATCCCACCATCTGCATCAACAACGGCCTCAACCCTTCCACACCTATGAAATCATGTCAACTCATGATTCGACCTCAGCGGCCCATTTAGTTTTTACTGAATTAGTTACTTTTAAGTTTCGAGTGGGCTGTTTACTCCACTCCAACATTTTACTGTTACCAGACTTTTGTTTAATTTCCTGTTTTAAAAACGGCCAAGGGCCTGACTATCCATGATGGGAGGCCTTATTCCTCATCATAAGTTTTCTTGTTCTGATAAGGACCTTTAACATATTTTGGTCATGCGAAGAAGATATTTTCTCAAAAATATCTTCTCGCTGAGATAGGAAGAGGTCTATATAAGGAAGATCTAATGAGAAAAACAGGTTCCAAACTTTCTTAAGAAACTTGCAGTGTGAATAATTTTGTATGCTTGTCGTGGAATTATCAATACAAATACACAGAGCCCGTGGGGTCTCAGCGAAGAGAAGTTCTACTCATATGTGAGGATTCTAGTCTTGGTGTTATATGGTCTGTGTGACTCTTTCTTCGTAATATTGTCTCATTGTTTATTTCACTGTCACCAATTTCCTTATATTATGCTTTGGAATGCGAGTGACTCGCCAGTTTGGGTATGAATTTATCATTTTTTGGTACTCATGCTTGATTGGTCTATGTCACTTCAAATATAGCCCATGCATGATATGTTGTTTCGCTTAATACATCATCCGCATTTCCTCCGTATTAAATACCATGGAAGGTTATTTTGCCTGAACTGATTGATATGTATGGAGTCTTAGCTTATAAGCCCATATTATGTTGAAATATGTTTACCGAGTATCATTTCATTGGTAGTTAGTATTCTCATTTCACCCTCTGCGTGGCAAAAACTTTTCTGTTAAAAATACCTATACAGCATTGAGAAACTGGCCCTCCTTGATGAAAGTTGTCTCTAAGTTGTCTGAAGTATATATGTATTGAAGATTCCCTTCTTGTCTTTACAGTGTCTTTGTAACTTGCTAAATCTGAAGGTAGTTTGGTCCCATTCATATGATGATGCTTTGCACGTGAAAAGGTAGAGAGTCCTAAGCTGATAATAAGCCTGAAATATACTTTATACTCCCTACTGTTTAATATGTCCTAGGCACTGGTCTTTGGCAACTCAAGGCTGTCTCTAGGAGCTACAACATATTTCTGGCGCCGTTGCCGGGGACGAAGTTGAAATAAATTAAAATCCCTGGGCCTCGACAAACCTATTCACTCTTCGGTTAGGTGAGCATGAAGAGTTGTGAGTTGTACATTCCTCACCTTGGCGACTCCACATTTGTGTTGTAAGTTAATTTGTTTGCAGTCCTGGCTCCTCGTAAGCTGCACTTGAGGTTAGATACATCTCAGCCAAAAACACCTTCTGTGTCTGACCTGGAAAGGATCCTACATAGAAGGGGCTGGAGGGAAAGGCAGTCAGTTCATACCGAGATTCCTGAATTCTCCCTAGAAAAATTTCCATATCTTCCGTCCTCTTCCTCTCAAATAGCCCAAATACAAGGCCCTGACTCAATCATAAGAGATACTGGTTACTATTCAGAGAGCCCACCTCAGGGAGGTGTCCATATCAAAGACGAAGCCGAGTCTAGCAATACTTCGCATTACTCTTTCCACCCTACCCCTGAAGTTGAGGAGATTAAGGAAGTTACTGAAGTATCTGCTGCTCAAAGCCCGACATTCTCATCAACCCCTCAAGCCATTGTTCACTACATCCCCATCATTATCCATACTTCACTTCCACCTTCTTCTCCTCCTCTTACAGCTCAGATTCTTGCATTACCTCCACCTCCTCCTCCAATGGCTAACGTCCCCAGTTTCCTGTTAAATAAATATGCCCCTCTAGCTTTACCTAATGTGCTAAATGACATGCCACATGACTATTTAAAGATCTTGCCCCGTTTCAATGGGGAAAATGAGATCGAAGCTCAGAAGCATTTGGAGGTCTTTTGTTCTTTCGCAGAGAATTTTAGTGTGGAACATCTGGATGTGGTCCTAAGGCTGTTCGTGAAATCTTTAGATGGTGAGGCTAGAAAATGGTTCAAGACACTGGGAAACCATTCTATCACCACCTGGGATGGAATGGAAGAGAATTTCCTCAGAAAATGGGGAGAGAAGAAGGACCATGGACATTGTCTTACTAAGTTTAATACACTCAAGAAAAGACACGATGAAGGGGTGGCTGATTTTATTAAGAGATTTAACAAATTATACCTTAGCCTCCCTGGAGAGATGAAGCCTCATCAGACCGCTGCCAAGGTTGTGTTCGTGGCAGCTTTTGACTCAGAGTTCAGCTTCTCTCTGAGAGAAAGAAAGCCAACCACCCTCGATGATGCTCAGACAGATGCACTGGAGCTCGAGGCAAACTTTGCCTCCACTGGTAAGTCTAGGGGGGAATCTGAGCAAGATATAAGAAGAAGGGGAAAGGAAGAGGTATCCACCTCAGGCCAAGATAGAGATTCAGCAAACGACAGGATTGAGGAGATGAAAAAAATGATCAAGAATCTCTCAAGCAAGCTAGTAAAGCTCGAAATGGAGGCAAAGAACTCATCCTCCAAGAATTTCCAAAATGCTCCTAACAGAGGTTTTAACCCTCAATACAGAAAGCCACCCTTGCAGATACTACAGAGGGGGCAAAAGGAGCAGCAAGACCAAGTTCCACACCCCCTGTATTTGGAAGGGCAAGTAGAGGGCTCTACTGAAGATATGGCTTATGAGCAAGAAAAGGCTTACCTTGCTTTCTCAAACAGTGATGAAGTTGAATGTCCTTTACATGAAAGTAACGAAGTAGAGGTGTAGGAACACACAGAGGGAAAGGCTAACGAAGAAACTGAAGATCTTGAGGTTGAGGATTACTGCAAACAGTTCGTCGACTTCATGCAAGCTCAATTCAATAGAAGATATGACCTCAGATCTTCCAGGAAGAGAACTCGCACTCAGGATCAGGAGGAGGACACTTCGTAAGAAGAAGCACCTGCTCGAAAGGAGGCAACACCACAAAAGACCCTAGACAAAGGTAAGAGGCCCCTTAAGCCATCTCCGCAGTCTGATAATCAAATGCCTTCATCTTCACAAGTAGCTGCACACCCTAATGATAAGCTTACCGAAAAAGAAGTTAAGCCTCCCCCTCAAAGTGAAGAGTCAAAAGATAAAGAAACAAAGGAAGTGGCAGTAGATAGGTCCTCCTCCTCTTTTAGTTTACAGAAATAACTTGCAAAAGTGAAAATCCCAGTTCCTTTGACTGAGTTGTTAAAACAGCCAGCATATCAGTCCCAAGTCACATCCTTCATGCTTCCCTAGAAGTAATACACATCCCTGACAGTCTCAACTTACAAGAAGAAAGACCTATGGTAGTGTTTGGTCCACATGTCGAAGAATTAGACCCCTCTACGCCTCCCTTTTACATGTGTTTGGTGATCCATGACCTATTACTCCACAATTGTATGTTAGACTCTGGAGCCTCCCACAATCTAATGCCTTTTTCTGTCATGGAACAATTAGGACTCCAGATCACTCGTCCATATCAGGACCTGTACTCATTTGACTCCAAAAGAGTTAAGTGCTTGGGCATGATTAAGGACCTGGTGGTCAACCTGGCCCAAATCCCAGCTAAAAGTGTAGTAATGGACATCGTGGTGGCTGACATTCCAGCCCGTTTTGGTATGCTACTATCAAGGTCCTGGGGAAAAAAAATTGGCGGGTCAATTAAACTAGATCTAACATATGCCACCATCCCAATTTTTTGAGGGCAGGAGAGGAGATTGTACAGGGAGACCAGATTTGTAAAAACGGTTACCAAAGCTGACTGTTCAGAAAATTCACCGGTCTACAGCAAGGATAGAGATTTTTCGTGCTTAATGTTAGAAGAAGATTACAGTTATGCCCAGGGACCCTCCTTATGTAAAATAAGGACTCAACAATCCCCAGAAGGTCTCAAAACAAGGGTATGGACTCTACATTTCGATGGGGCAAATTCAAAAGAAGGTAATGGTGCTGGAGTTTTATTGATTTCCCGTACAGGCCAATGGGTCCCACTGTCCTTAAAATTAGAGCATGAAGCCACCAATAACGTGGCTGAGTATGAAGCACTTTTGCTGGGGCTACAGGCAGCCAGGAATATGAATATACAAACCTTGAAGGTCTTGGGTGATTCAGAATTAGTGGTCCGACAGATCAGAAATCAATGTCAAGCTAAACATCCTCGTTTAAGAGCTTACAGGAATGAAGTATGGGACATGGTGGAGAAATTTTTCTCAGCTTTTAATATTCATTTCATGCCCCGGGAACAGAACAGGATGGCAGATTCACTTGCAGTAGCTGCTAGCACCTTCCAGCCACCCCAAAATCCCCTCCTGAGGTATGAGATAGAAGTAAGGTACCGACCTTCGATTCCAGATAATGTCAAACACTGGCAAGTGTTTGAGGATGATGAACAAGTGAAAAGGTTTCTAGAGACTGTTGGGGAGTTCTCTAATATGGAAATCGACTGTTGTGAGGGGGATGATGTTGAGAACCAATCAGAAAACAAGTGGGAAGAAAAAATGGCCGGGAGCAAAGTGTTATATCTGAAGGGAAATGTCATCCCTAGAGGCCTGGTGCCCGTAGAAAGGCTCTTTGAAAAAAACGATGTCCCCAGGCAGCCCAGCAAAATGACAGACGAAAACCAGGTAGAAGACCTAAATCTGGGTACTGAGGCTGAACCCAAAATTGTGAAATTATCCAGAAAGGTCCCGGACGAATATAAGGAGAAGTACCTACAATTATTTCAGTCTTATAGGGATGTATTTGCATGGTCCTATCAAGACCTGAAGACGTTTGATATCATCTTTTTGCAGCATGAAATTCCCCTGAAGGAAAATGCAAGGCCTCACAAGCAGAAGCTCAGACAAATAAACCCTCTACTACTCCCCTCCATTGAGAAATAAATCAAGAAGTTGTTAAAGGATAAAATAATTGTGCCATTGAAGTAATCTGAATGGGTGGAAAATCTAGTCCCTGTCCGAAATAAAAATGGAGAAATAAGGTTGTGCGTGGATTTCAGAAATTTGAATGGAGCCTCCCTGAAAGACAATTACCCATTACCAAAGATGGACCACATTCTGCAGAAAGTGGTGGGGGCCTCTAGAATGTCTATGATGGATGGTTTTTCGAGTTATAACCAGGTGGCTGTACTCCCAGAAGACCAGAAGAAGACTGCTTTCACCACGCCCTGGGGTACATTCATGTACGCTAGGATGCCTTTTGGGCTGATTAACGCAGGAGCCACATTTCAGAGGGCTATGGACATAGCTTTTGTTGGGGAACAAGATAAATTTCTGGTGGTCTATCTGGATGATATTACAGTATTTTCGAAAGATGACGCCAAGCACATTCAACATTTACAGAGAACTTTTGAGAAATGCAGAAGGTATGGTCTTTTCCTAAATCCTCCGAAATCTTTGTTTGCATTAGAAGAGGGTAAGCTCCTAGGACACATTGTAACTAAGGATGGGGTCAAGATTGATCCTAAAAGAGTGGAGGTTATCAATGGCATCTCCCTCCCCAGGAATAAGAAATAAGTCCAAGTGTTCTTAGGGCGTATCAATTTTCTGAGAAGATTTATCCCTAACTATGCTGAGATAGTTAGGCATATAACAGATATGTTAAAAAAGAATAATGAGGTGAAATGGTCACCAGAATCAAGGCAGGCCTTTGCCAGGATAAAGAATGAATTTTCTGAGGCTCCTGTGCTGGCAAGGCCAGATTTCATTGAACCATTTATGATTTTCTCTTTCGCATCACCTCATACGGTAGCTGGAGTTCTCCTACAGAAAAATGAGTATGGGCATGAACAACCCATTGCTTTCTTTAGTCAGGTGCTTCACGACGCAGAATTGAAATACAATATATTGGAGAAGCAGGCCTATGCCAGGGTAAAGTCCCTCAAGGCATTTTGCATGTATATTCTGTAGTCTCACATCATTGCATTTGTACCCACCGCAGCAGTTAAAGATATCCTCGTTCAGGGTGACAGTGAAGGAAAAAGGGGTAGGTGGATTGCAAAGATACAGGAATATGATCTGGACATCAGACCCACTAAGTTGATTAAAGGGCAGGGGCTAGCAAGAATTTTATCAGATTCAAATCACCAAGCTTTGGGCATCAATTTATCTATGATTGCAAATGAAGATTCTGAGGAACAGACAGGGCAGCAAGAAGTGGAAATGGCTACTCAGAAAATACTGATGAAGTATCTT
Source organism: Pinus albicaulis (assembly GCA_034641835.2). Lineage (NCBI taxonomy): Eukaryota > Viridiplantae > Streptophyta > Pinopsida > Pinales > Pinaceae > Pinus > Pinus albicaulis. The sequence goes on along the minus strand of CM076570.1, from coordinate 1,163,906,885 downwards.
ACTAGTCCTTGGTACAAAGAAATAGTTGAGTATCTCCTAGCACTCAGCTGTCCACCCAGCTGCGATAAATCAAAATACAGAGCACTGAGGCTGAAATCCCAAAAGTATATGGTTGCCAATGGTCAGCTATATTGGAAATATCTTTCAGGCATACTGTTATTATGCCTCACAGAAGGCAAAGTGGAGAACATAATGACCGAATTTCATGAGGGAATCTGTGGAGGACATTACAGCTGGAGGAGCACAGCTCAGAAATTCTGAAGGCTGGTTTCTACTGGCCTAAATTGTTTGGGAACGTCTTTGCTTGGGTTAGAGCATGTGACAAATGTCAGAAATTTGCTGAAAAACAAAAGTTAGCGGCTCTGCCCCTGATTCCTGTACACGTTGATGAACCTTTCAAACAGTGGGGAATTGACTTCATAGGCGAGATTCACCCGCCCTCAAGTGGATAGCACAAATGGATCCTGAATGCCACGGATTATTTCACAAAATGGGTGGAAGCCATACCTACGCGAAATGCTACAGACACAGTGATAATCAAATTAATGTAAGAGAGTCAAGAAGAACCTGATAACATGACTAGAAGAATTAACCAGCTGGTGGAACTCGAAGAAACACGTAGTCAAGTAAATCAGAGGTTAGAGGCATATCAGGAGAAAATGAAAGAGCTATTCGATCAACATGCCAAAGACAGAAGGTTACAGGCAGAAGATCTAGTACTCACATGGGACGTACGAAGGGCTGATAAAGGAAAGCACAGTAAATTCGACCCCCTTTGGTTCGGCCCTTTCAAAATTGAAGAACAAGGTGGCAACAATACTTTTAGGCTGGAAAATTTGCGGGGGGATTTGCTGGACGCCCCTGTCAATGGTCGATTCCTCAAGCCTTATTTTCAGTACTGATCTGGGCCGAGAGGGCCTGATTGGATCATATTGTATATTAGTAGCTGTTTACGTTTTTGAATTGAATAATGCATGAGGCATGTTAATATGTGAACAAGGAAGTTAAAAGTGCAGAGGAAGGATGATGGATGGTGTACACAAGAGATAAAAAGGTGGTCTGCGTAGTTCTCGACACGTTCGGGAGTAAACGTGTCGTCCCCAGGTGGAGCCAATGTTGATCATAATCAGCCCCTCACCACATTTTCGCAGGCCAGCCTGGACTAAATCATTCAACCTCCTTGTCCCATCTTAAAAAGTCCTTTATTTTCCTACCGTTGCTTTTCCCCACTCCAAAATGCATTTAAAAAGGCCATAAACACGTATCCGAAAACATATATAAGGCCTAGCCCCTTCGCCACTTCCCCACATATGCCCTTAGCATGAGACCGAATGCTGACCCTTAAAGCGCTAATCGCACAATCGCAATCGCAGCATTCCATGTTTATCACCCCACTCCATCTCCCGATCTGCGATATTGCGATTGCGATCAGCCTCGGGGCCCCACCTCTTATTTCTCCCGCCGGTTCACACATTTAAGGGCTTTTCCCTTTGCAAACGAGAAATTTGTTAAGTATTGGGTTTGCAAAGGATTACTCATCGCATCGCAAATCCCATGTTTATCACGCCGCTCCACCTCGTCTCCCGATTTGTGATTTGCGATCATCGCAAATCGCATCCATCGCATAGTGCATCCATCGCAAGTTTTCCTTTGATCGCACCATCACAAGTCCCTTCCCCATCGCAACATTTATATTAACCCCTCCGATCAGTTCATCGCAAATACTTGCGATGCGATTGATCGCATCGCATATCCACCTCTGATCCACCTAATCGCACCATCCCTCCCAATCACTCTGATCGCAAATCCCCTCCAATCACCGTCCCTTGCGATTGATCGCATCGCACATTCCCCAATTTGCGATTACGATTAGTCCCCGCTCCCAATCGCCGATTGTGATTTACGATTCCATATGGGTCCCACCTCATATACCCCATTTCGTTGCATTTAATACATTTCATTTATATTTCCTCCATAGTCCAAATTTGCGTATTTTGCATTAAAATGTAAATGTTTCACATGTATTCCGCCATGTCCATAAGTCACTCCGCTGACCAATCTCCGTCTTTGATCTACGCCTCCGGGTCATGATCGAATGGTCCATGATGCATTTCTCCGTCAAACCCTATTGTTCACCATTTAAACCATATTATTGCATTGTCAACCTTTTTTCCGCGTAAACCACTGTCCCACCACCGCCGCGCCATTGTTCTCCCGTCCTCCATAATCACCCCCGCACGCATGGTTTTCTTAACAAGTTTGCTAATTTTTGCAGGGTTTTAGCGATGGAAAATTGTTATAATGTACTGCCTTGACTACAGTAGCAGAGCACATCAAAGGGCTATTCTACAGAAGCGGCAGTTATGAAGAGAAGTCCCGGGAACTGTCATGACATGACATCCATTGAAGAAATAGGGTTCAAAATCTACCAAACCCTTCAGAACCATTCAAGGAGAAGATTTTTGCAGATAAAAAAGAGTTAATGGCGAGGATAAAAAATATCAGTGAAAGATAGAGAGATACAGCAATCGGCATTCAATGTCTCGAGCCTTAATTCAAATGTTAGAAGGCAGAGGGTACCCAGCATAGAAAGCAATACCCTCTAGCTGACAGCCGATAAAGATACACTCAGCTCGCCAACCAGATCGCCAACTCATCAGCGAACATCCCACCATCTGCATCAGCAACGGCCTCAACCCTTCCACACCTATGAAATCATGTCAACTCATGATTCGGCCTCAGTGGCCCATTTAATTTTTACTGAATTAGTTACTTTTAAGTTTCGAGTGGGCTGTTTACTCCACTCCAGCATTTTACTGTTACTAGACTTTTGTTTAATTTCCTGTTTTAAAAACGGCCAAGGGCTTGACTATCCATGATGGGAGGCCTTATTCCTCATCATATGTTTTGTTGTTCTGATAAGGACCTTTAACAGATTTTGGTCATGCGAAGAAGATATTTTGTCAAAAATATCTTCTCGCTGAGATAGGAAGAGGTCTATATAAGGAAGATCGAATGAGAAAAACAGGTTCCAAACTTTCTGAAGAAACTTGCAGTGTGAAGAATTTTGTATGCTTGTCGTGGAATTATCAATACAAATACACAGAGCCCGTGGGGTCTCAGCGAAGAGAAGTTCTACTCATATGTGAGGATTCCAGTCTTGCTGTTATATGGTCTGTGTGACTCTTTCTTCGTAATATTGTCTCATTGTTTATTTCACTGTCACCAATTTCCTTATATTATGCTTCAGAATGCGAGTGACTCACCAGTTTGGGTATGAATTTATCACTGTTTGGTACTCATGCTTGACTGGTCCATGTCGCTTCAAATATAGCCCATGCATGATATGATGTTTCGCTTAATACATCATCTGCATTTCCTCCGTATTAAATACCATGGAAGGTTATTTTGCCTGAACTGATTGATATGTATGGATTCTTAGCTTCTAAGCCCATATTATGTTGAAATATGTTTACCGAGTATCATTTCATTGGTAGTTAGTATTCTCCTTTCACCTTCTGCGCGACAAACACTTTTCCGTTAAAAATAACTATACAGCATTGACAAACTGGCCCTCCTTGATGAAAGCTATCTCTAAGTTGTTTCAAGTATATATGTATTGAAGATTCCCTTCTTGTCTTTACAGTGTCTTTGTAACTTGCTAAATCCAAAGGTAGTTTGGTCCCATTCATATGATGATGCTTTGCACAAGTTGAAAAGGTAGAGAGTCCTAAGCTGATAATAAGCCTGAAATATACTTTATACTCCCTACTGTTTAAGATGTCCTAGGCACTGGTCTTTGGAAACTCAAGGTTGTCTCTAGGAGCTACAACAAATTCAAAGAGTGAAACAATAAGTGTGTTGTGGAAAATATGAAGGTACATAATGTATCTATTAAACAAGGCCATATGGCATATATTTTGAATGTTTAACTGCATTTGGTCAGACTACTCATCAACTATATCAGAGAAGGAAACATTTGGTATTTGATTATACTAGATCATACTAATCATAATTTCATATACAATGCGTGATCCTAATTGTGATTCAAATAGCCACCGAAATAAAGGACAACACAATTTCGACATCAAAGAGGGCTTATTTATCATAAGATGTAGTTGGTGTGCAACTAATGCATTAACCTTTTGAGACTTGGGAACAATCACATCATAACCTTGCAATAACATGACATACATTGTTGGCATCTAATAAGATAAAGTGTGCTTTACTTTAGCAGGTAATCATTAAATGCTCATTTCTTTCCACATGGACATGCATCTTGTAAAAATGATCATGGGGTACAAAAGGCCTACATATTAATAGCATTTTCATAATCCAAGAATAAAAATTCTTTCACATCAAACATGGTCAACGCCACATTCTATATGAACAAATGGAAAATTAAAAAAAAAATTATACATATTCAATGAATTCATGGTGAATCATGTTAGCACAGTTCAAAGAGAATAACTCTTCTTGTTTGAAGAGACTCCCAAAAAATATTCATTGACAATTTGGAAAATAATGATCTTTATTTTTGGACGTTTCCATGAATTTGTATTTTTGATGTATCTATTTGATGGAAAATAATAACACAAATGAGACTAAATAAATACACTCCTCATAAAAATGGTTTTAAAATTTTACTATTGAATATCTTACAATTGTGATACTTATCATCAACACATGTATCTATTGTCCTTTGATAACAATAAAATTTTATAACTTAAAGGAATTATCGTTGAAACAAAAACATAAATTTTACTACATGTAGAATTTATTGCCAAAACCCTCATAAGATTTGTAGCCATGCATTTGTTCTTTATTGCTGTGACACTCACTATTTCCAAACTAAGGAAAACATGGAAAAAGGTAAAAGTAACCTAGGGAAGCTTAAGGCTCTATTTTCCTTATTAAAATCGACATTTGACAAGGATATTGGGCATCTACAGGTCTTTGGGGACTCAACACTAGAAATTAATTGGATGAATTCACGGGTCCAGATTCAAAGTACTTCATAATCTCCCTTAGTTGCTGAGTTGAAAGAGCTCTCTATGAATTTCTAGATATCATAATCTCTCATTTGTTAAAATAACTTATTATGATGGCATATACTCTCTCAATATAATAAGTTCAGTTGCAGGAGAATTAAGTTCTATATAAGGAATACCATGGTGGTTATTTAATGACCTCAAGGGAGCTGTTCTAAACTCATTTATAATTTTTATTTTCTTGTTCATCTTATATGTAATATGTCAGTTTTTTTGAATTTTTACTTTGTGGCAGCACTATTATTAGACTAGTCATATGCTTTATGTAATGTTGAACAATTAACTGAAGTTAAGTCATTGACACTGGTAATGATCTTCCTTTAGCATAAGAGTCATTTATTTTCCAGCGAATGTGAATAAGTAAACTAAAATCAAGTAGAAAATTACTGATGAAACACTATATTTTCACAGTGGAGTGTGCACTTGATTGTATTTCTGGTTCTTCTCAAATAAAAAAATAAAATATAAGATAAAAAAAACATTTTCTCCATTGAAAAAAGGTCCTATAAAATACTTTGGACATTCCTTGCAAAAATTTACATTCCTTCCATTATTTGAATAATTTCATAAATAAATCTAGTAGCAAATAACTGATCAAACAACAAACACTGCTAAAGAATTGATATTATCATATTCAGGAATAGATCTGCATGACTTCAATTAGATTTCTTATTAATTGAATCAAGAATTTATCTTCGTGTTGAACTTATACATAATATTCAAATTTATGCACTTTTTACTCTGTGGTAGCACTATTATTAGACTAGTTAAATGTTTTATGTAAGGTTGAATAGGGAATTTAAGTTCATTCACGTAAACTGGGAATGATCTCCCTTTAGCAAAAGAGTCATACTTTTTGTCAAGGCATATGAATAAGTAAACTAAAATTAAGTAGACAGTTAGTGATGAAATGCTATATTTTAACATTTTAACTGTGCAGTGTGCACTTGAAGATTTTATTTTTGGTTCTTTTCAAATAAAAAATAAAAAATAAAATAAAATAAAAAGTATTTTCTTCTTGAAAAAAAATCCTAGAAGAAAACTATTTGGATAATTTCATAAATAAATCTTGTAACAAATAACTAATCGAACAACATGAATTCAATTAGCTCTTTAGTTGTTGTTATCATCTCAAAAATATTCTCATCCTTCGTGGCCATTCAAAAGTTAAATAACTCCCATTTTTTTTCCTCAATTTGTTGTTAGACAACCATTTCACAAAACATTTATTCACTGGGTAACACTACAATTGTCCAGTTTTAACATTTTCAAATTTTCAAACAATAATTAAGAAAGTCTAAATAGACAACCATGGAATCCTTCAAATTTCAAGTTTCCGGATGGGAAGACATCCAATCAGAGTTTAAAAGTTAAAAATATTCTGGAAAATGAATTATGGTTAGGAATTTGTGTAAATTATTTAGAGTGTAAAGGAAAATATGATGGAAGATGCCTTCTTAAGTTCTATTGTTACAAACCATTTCTCAGGTTGGATCATAATTGAGTACTCAATGTTTTTTAGGGTCTAATTTGTAGTACGAACACCACTAATAAATCTTTTGAGTACATGTTTCATTATATTCTCAATTAGATCCACCTAAAAATATAAAAAACTTTGGAAAGGCCTATCGTTCCCCCTACATTTTTCAACCAACACAATCCATTCTAGAGAATTCAACCGAGAAATGGCCCATACTCTATCAAAGGTTATGATTCTCACAGTAGTAGGGAACTATATATATGGAATTGGATACACATACTAATCAACTAGTGAAGAATTAAGCTTTCTATAGCTAGGTGGCGTGTCTACTCCCTATTGGATTTTCACTTTGAAACCAATGAAAAATATTAATCGAAGGAAACCCTAACACTGCGGAATAGAGTTCTTAACATCATGCATTTCTTCTTGTTGGACACTAGGATTCTTTAATATTCCATGATGGTCAACTCACTTTGTCAATACGATAGGAAGAAATTATGATCTACAATATTGAACTGTGAAGAACATAACCTGATGAATCAATGCATCTAGAATTCCCTTATAGATTAAATCCAACTTCTAACGTGTGAGGAAATTGAAAGCTACAACTAACTAGTAAATTCAATCCCAAATTTTATCTTCGCCATATATTTAAGCAGAATTTTTCAAGTAGATATTAATTACACTCAACTATAATAAACAACATTCCAAGAATCTTGCAAAAACTCAAATCCTGCTAAATGTTTCACTTAATTTGATTCTAGAATCCAAACTCTCTCAGATAGTTACAAACCTGAATTAAGTGCTTCAGAGGATAGCTCAATTTTTCTATCCATGTCAAAATAAATCTTACCCTCTAAACAAACCCTTTTCAATGTTGTAAATCCTTCAAGAATCCTTAGGGTTTCTATTCAGTTAGGTAGTTAGGAAGTTAGGAAGTTAGTAGTTAGTCATAACTAATTTCTGAACTAATTTCTCAAGTATGAATATAATCTAGCTCAATGAATGAATTACAGAAATCACATGTCTATTATATAACAGTGGTATCATAGCACTTGAGATATGAGGAGGCTGGTGGTAGCATTGATGTTAAGGGAGCAACAGATTGTTTTCAACCTGTGACAACACCGCCAGCGGAGTTTGTTTGCCAGCATTTTCCTCTGCTGCATTTGCACCATTTGATTGACAAAAACCCTCATTTCTGTCCCTGTTACGAATCTGGCAACAATTTTTTTTTAATCAGATTTTTGTAGCAGACAAATATGTAAGTTTAAATCAGTTTTGTTCTAGAAAACTTTGTCTCTGGAGCTAAATAAGTGCCACTTGCTGATTCTGTAAATTAAAAAACAATTTTTATTTATTTTTATTTTCTTATTTATTTTTATTTTTATTTATTTTTATTTTTATTTTTTTTCCCCGTGCCAGTGGTAGTGGTTAAAACAAATTTATTTATTTTTTTTATAAAAAAAAAAGGAGGAGAAATTTGTGTCTTTAATTTCTATTGAATCTGCAAGATTAAACAAATTATTTTTTAAATATCATAGTATTTATAAGAATAATTTGAAGTTTGGAAGTGATTAAAACAAAAATTTATTTTAAGGGTGCCAGTGATTTAAACAGTTTTTTTTAAATATGAACTCCTTGGTGTCTTTAATTGGGGTTGTCCTTTCCGGAAAGGAAAATTACCAGGAGTGGTTTAGGAAAGTTAAAAATACTCTTATCTTTAATGATTTATGGGATGGAGTCTATGATGTAGAAGGAGAGAACGCACTGGTGCAGCCCGATGATCGGAAACAAATCACAATCTGGAAACGTAAGGATAAGAAGGCCTTTGCCTTAATATCCACTTCAGTTTCAGAAGAGGTAAGAACATACATTAATCAAAGTAAAAGAGCTTATGATGACATAGAAAAACTAAAATAGCTTTATGATTCACATTCTGAATTGGAGATAATTCAGTTATTGTTAAATTTATTTAATCTGGAAATGAATGATAATGATCCTATAAAACTTGCCTCTGAAATTAAGCCCATCAATCATGAAATTGAATGTACTGGAGTTAAAGTTGATTTTCTGCTTACTGCCTTTATAAAAGCTCTTTACCTTAGTTCTTCACACTAATTTGAATATCTCCAATCTAGTGGGCAATTAAAAGATATAGATTTTGACAAATTAGTACGGAAAATTGTAGAAAGAGAGAAGGCTTGTGGCAAGAAAGAAGCATCACATAGTTCTAATTCCGAAACCCTATGTCTTTCTCAAAAAGACCAAAAACCTGAGGAGGAATATTTCAGAAATACTAGAGCTAATAAAGGTCAAGGTAGGAGGAATTATAGAGGCAGGGGAGTAGAAATATTCAGGGAGATAGATAGCAAAAATAACAACAAAGAAATTTTTCTGATAAACCAGCTATAAAATGTTTTAGATGTGGCAAACTTGGACATACTACTGCAAATTTTAGAATCCCTGGGATAAAATTAATGAAAAAAGAGAACAATTGCTTGAAAATAAAGATCATATAATTCCAGATAGAGGACAGTCTTCTGAGAATGCACACTATGTTGTTGCACTTTGTAATTTCCATTTGGAAGATGTTTTTAGTACTTTTTTTCCTTCATGGTATGACAATTGGGTTCTAGACATAGGTGCCATGTGTCATATGACTTTTTGAAGAGATTTGTTTGATCAATTCAGTGATAATATTGACAGAGTAGTGTATTTTTCTCATAAGTCCCAATTCAAACCATCAGGGATTTTTTCAATTCAGTTAAAGATTCTTGGACGTCAAAATTATGTTTTGAATGATGTTCTTTACATTTCACAATTCCAAAGAGATTTTTTATCTCTTATACAAATAAGACAACAGGGTCATTCCATTCACATATTTGATGGTAAAGTAGAAATTAGAAAAGCTGCTGACAATAAAACTGTAATTTCTGGTTTGGAAGAAGGTAAATTATTGAAGTTGCATGGTATGTCATCTGTTTCATTGAACAAAACTTATTTGGTTCAGAAAAATGATAATATTTCATCTTCTTTATTATGGCATGCACGGTTCGGTCATGTTAATTATGAAAGTATTCGAATTATGAAACAACATGGGACTAAGGGACTTCCAATAGTTCCCAGAAAATTTACCCCATGTAATGCTTGTATATTGGGCAAGCGCCACAAACAGTCTTTTCAGAATTCTAAGTTTAGAGCTACAATAAAAGTAAGTCTCATACACTCTGACTTATGTGGTCCAATTCCTGTACCAACTGCAAATGGAAATAAATACATACTCACTTTTATTGATGATTATTCAAGGATGTGTTGGGTTTATCTACTTAAAGAAAAAACACAAGGTTTTGATGTGTTTAATAAATTTCATCTCTTGATAACAAATGAACCACAAATTACTATTGGTACTATAAGGATTGATAATGGAGGAGAATATACTTCACATGCTTTTGAAACATATTTTCAAGAAAATGGCACCAAACACCAGACCACAATACCATATAATCCGCAACAAAACGGTGTTGCTGAAAGAATGAACTGAACATTGCTTAGTATGGTAAGGTCAATGATGTTTTTTAAGAATGTAAAATTAATGTTTTGGGGAGAAGCCGTGCTTTGTGCGGCATACATTAGAAATTGGTGCCCTTGCTCTATTATTAACAACAAAAATGCAAATTAAATGTGGTACAGTCATCTTCCTGCTATTAAACATTTCTGAATTTTCTGTTCTCAATGTTATGCTTTGATTCCCAAACATGAGAGGAATAAGTTGAGTGAACGAAGCAGAAAATGCATATTTTAGGGTATTCCATGACTTCTAAGGAATACCGATTATATGATGAAGCGAACAAAAAGTTTGTTTTTTCAAGAGATGTAATATTTATTGAAACTGATAAATATTCTCTCACTATTGATAGACAACTTAATCAAATAGAAAATGTTGTGCCTCAAAAGTTTTATTATGAATCCGATAATATACTTCCCCATCTTGAAGGGGGGATTTCTATATTATATCAATCTATGGAGTTTCCTTCTCTCAATGATGAGAAATTGGTTGATTATGATAATTCCATTGTTTCTATTGAGGAATTAGTTGATGTAAGTGTTTCTACAGAAAAAATGACAGAAATGGCAAGAACTGAGCCAGATGAAGAAGATGAACAACTTCCTGAACAACTTCCTACAAAACCTTTGTGAAGGTCAACTTGTACTCGAACATTTCCAAAGAAATATGATGAGTGTAAGGCTGGAAGTTTCTTAGGTAACTATTCTCATTGTGAATTTAATTTTTCTATGGATTGTGAACCTACTTGATTTGAAGAAGTTGTTAGTTATGAACAATGGAAAGATGCAATTCAAAAGGAATTTGATACTCTCATAAAAAATGGCACATGGAGGCTAATGGATCCTGCTACTGGCATCAAACCTATTGGTTGCAAATGGATTTATAAAACTAATTTTAAAGCTGATGGTTCACTAGAAAAGTACAAAGAAAGACTTGTAGCGAAGGGATATGTACAGAAAGAGGGCATCAACTATACAGAGACTTTTTCTCCTACAACTAAATGGGGCACTATTAGATCTTTGTTTGCTATTTCAGCTCAGAAAGAATGGAAAATTCATCATATGGATGTCAAAATTTCCTTTTTAAATGGATATTTGAAAGAAGATGTTTATATGCTTCAGCCAAAAGGTTTTTCCATTAAAGGGAAAGAGCAAAAGGTTTGCAAACTAATGAAGTATTTGTACGGCTTGAGACAAGCGCCACAAGCATGGTATGAGAAGCTAACTGAACATCTTCTTAAATTAAACTATAAAAATTTTGACCTAGATGACACAACTCTTTTCGTTAAGAAAGTTGGCAGATTAGTTGTATATCTAGTTGTATATGTTGACGATCTGATGATCACAGGAAAAAATGATGAATATATATCATCTATAAAGAAGGAATTGATTTTTTTTTTTCATATGACAGATTTAAGTTTACTTCAATATTATCTTGGAATTGAAGTTGATCAAAAACCACAACATATTTTCATCTCTCAGAAGAAATATGTTGATAATTTATTGAACAGATATAGTATGACAAATTGTAATCATGTTGCTACTCCAATGGAGCAGAATTTGAAAATCACTTCCGAAGAAGGAAAGCCATTTGAAGATCCAACAAAGTACAAGCAACTTGTTGGAAGTTTTATTTATTTTTCTATTAATCATCCTGATATAACCTTTGCTGTTGGAATACTTTCCAGGTTTATGCATCATCCTTGTGAGGGGCATTGGGTAGCAGTACAAAGAGTTTTGAAATATTTAAAAGGAACTCAAACTTACGGCATCCAATATTCCAAAGTTTTAGAATTCCATCTTGCTAGTTATTCATATTCATATTTTGATGGAGATAAAGAAAATGGAGTCTCAACTTCTGGATATTCGATGAATCTTGGATTAGCATCCATCAATTGGAGATCACGCAAGAAATCTTCTCCTGCTGATTCTACCACTGAAGCTAAATATATTGTAGCAGCTCAAGCCACTAAGGAAATTATTTGGCTTTGGAAAATACTCGAAGATTTGCAGCAGAAACAAAGAGCTTCAACTCCTCTATTTTTCGACAACTCTTCTGCAATTCAGCTGGCTAGGAATCCCAAGTTTCATGATCGAACCAAACATATAAACACCAAATATCATTTGATTTGACATCATGTAGAGGCCAAAACAATTCCTCTGACACATTTTCTAACTTCTGAACAAATTGCAGATATTTTTACCAAAGCATTCGGACCTGAAAAGTTCGAAAAATTTAGATCTTTACATGGTATGTCAGATGTGCCTTCGAATTAAGGGGGGAATTTTTGTAAATTTTGCAGGAATCCTTAGGGTTTCTGTTCAGTTAGGTTGTTAGGAAGTTAGGAAGTTAGTAGTTAGTGATAAATAATTTCTGAACTAATTTCTCAAGTATAAATGTAATCTAGTTAAATGAATGAATTACATAAATCACATGTCTATTGTTTAACAGTCAAAGCTTTGACATGTGTTTTCACACTAAGAATCAACATTACACCATTCAATCCTAATTCTATGTAAATACCTAGGCACTAGGTAAAATGGAATCTCCCACAAATGGTATTAATAAGTTTGTACATTAAAATAATAAGAAAAATATAATATATAAAATTTTAAAGGTAAATACAATGATCTCATTTTCCAAGACTATATCTTCTAGACTTACAGGAACCAAGAGAAGATTAAGAGGACTGTGGAATTTATCCAATTTCTCTATGCACATTGCACAACATGGAGTGTCACCTTTTTGTGCAGGAGGGAAGTACATTCAAATATCACCAACTAAAATAAAGTATATACAAATTTTGTTGCGTTGTATCTCTATAGTATAAAGGATGTTCAGTTTTAATTAATCAAGCACATTGTTCATAGGAAATGAAGGCATGGTGAATGGAAAAATTCAGATTCCATGCCATTTTTGAATTGGCACGATAACACCCTTATATTTTCATGCTGAAATGATTTAAGAAATCTCACAGCGAGTCGCATATTGAAAACTACCTAGTTAAGTGAGTTTTGGTCCAAATTGCAAATGCTTAGAAGGAAATTCTCTTTTATTTCACCAACTAAAATACAATATAAAAAATAAAAATACTAGCAATGCCCCCACTTAGAATTCAAATAGAAACAACACACATCACAATCATGTTTTTTATGATAGTTATGGGGAAATTAGATTTTTTAATGTGCTTTATCCAAGTCATATAATACTAAGTGAATACATTCAGGTTAGCCATAAAATGAAGTATTGTTTATTGTTGAAAGTGGAAGGTCTAGTATAGAACATATGGAAGCTAATAAGAAGGGAAACAAAGTTCAAAGCCATGTTTTGAAGTTACTCTGATACTTCTTAGTTACTCTGTAACGTTTTTTTAACTAATTTATTTTCCTATTTCAATCCCTTTTTTTGTCTAGCATGATTGTGTTGCCTCATATGAAAATGACATTGTTATTCTCTACTATGGGCATCATAGCCAAATATACATCTTAGTATTTTGGCTGTAATTATAGAATATGTCCCTTGTTTGTTTGAAACTTGGTAATAGCTTTGCTAGAGTTGAAAAAATAGTTCTTCAGTTCCTGAGACAAATCAATACACATATTATGTAGTCTAACTTTCATGTCCAACAAATTTCCAACCTACCCAATATATGATACAATATTTTTTTAAACATTGTTACAAATTCTAGAAAAATATAAATGTCTTTTTATTTGATATAGTTTGGGATGATAAAGCTTAATAGACATCCAAAAATTTATGTGCAAGAAATTGGCGCTGAACTAGCTACCTATAGAAATGGTTTTTTGTAACCTTCCTATATTACCAAACCCAAAAGAAATCTTATTTCCTAATCAACCTTAAAGTATTAATTTTTTATGTCTTAGGAGACCCTTGTAATGATCCTATTTTAAGTGGAGAAGTGAGAAGGGATTTTATTTTTATAGGTCATAAATATAATTTTGTCACCCTCCAGGGATTACGAAACCCTGTAGGTAACCACATTTTGTAGAAAACATCACATTCAAGTTGTGCATTGACATGGAAATACAACACTTGGAAAACCTAAGTGAAGATAAGTTCAGTTAATTAGGACTACAAGGTGGGCCCAAGGTAATCCATATATTATAGGGCCTTGCTTGAGAACTTAATAATATCAGTGTAGCTCTAGCAATAGCTATAGGGGATAGGTAAGAAGTTTCAACTTTTGGGTTTCTTAGTCGCCAGCTCTAGGGAATTTGACTTCTAGAGAAAATATCCTTAGTCAAAATTGCTAAACATATGGATAGAACCCACAAAGAAATATTACATCATACTATATAGAGTCGGTGAGAATATCAGGTGGGGATCCTCCATAAGGAGTTGCAATATGTACGTAGATTTATGGAATGTATAAATGCATATTCTGTCATCATCAGGCTTGTGCAATAGCATAACAATATCAGGTTTTTATATTACCCTTTTCATTTAAAGTAACTTCATGAATAAGGAGAAAATTTCATGGCACCAAAGTCAAACCTTTGAATATATATATGAGAATCCCAGAATGGGAAATGATATCACTAACGAACATGATCATAGACTGGACATGTAAAATATAAGTGTTTCGGGTTTTTGGTTCAACAAATCCTTTGATCTTTTGGGATGTGATGATTTGCCTCAACTCCAAACTATTGAGAGCAAACATGAAGTTGGTTCAGGTATGATTTTATTCTAAAAGACAGACTAATATAACCCAAATCCTAAATAACCTATTTCTGTCTTTATATATTTGTAAAAATAATACATACGCTTGAACTGCGAAGTTACATGAAGATCTTCCCAAGAAACTCTTAACATGTAGATTAAATGGTGGTTATGGCTGCCTCCTTTGCTGATAAACAAGAGAAAACAACCAAAAAATAATAGAAATAAGGAAACAACAATATTTGACACAATAACACTTAAGGAACAAAAAATTACTTTGAGAGGGAAGAAAATATCTAGAATAAACATAACTTTGCATCTTCAAAGCTTACATCATTCAAAATTTTGAACATCCAATCAACTTAAAAGACTTATAACCACCTATTTGATTTAAAAGAAGCCAAGACAATGTTAATCCTACAATTTCTATACAACCCAATCATTTTGAATGACTTCTTAGACCACATAAATTGAGAGTGATAAGGGGTTTAGGCTTCAAAATATGGATTTCACCCGACTTTCGTGACCGGAAAATTAACAAAATATATAAGTAGGAGTTACAATAACATGCATTCATTATGATTTATTATTACTTTCATATTATTTCCACATCAATGCATAAAACGAAAACACCAAAAATCAGACTATATTCTAGATTTTTTGAATGAAAAAAACTTGCAATTACAGACCTAGGGTCACTTGCAGAATCGAATTTGAAACAGATGATTTTGTGTCACACAAAAATTTGATATGAAGACTAAATGTGACTCTTTTTCAATTTTGTTTCAAGATGCCAGCTAAAAAATTTCTAACTGAAAGGTAAATCCTTCAAAGAGGACGTGGAGGCGATAATTGGGCTTAAATTCAGATGGAACTATGTTTATGTTCCATAACCATTATGAATACTGATAGTATCTAGGTTCTACAAACCATGCAATAGAAATTTTAAAGTTATTTTTTTGACAGTAATTAAAATTTTCTTTTCATATAATGGATGTACACTTTTAGTCCCACAAGCCTACTTTCGTAGTCATTTTCCTTTATATTTATAAAATTATCCAATCTAACCTATTGACGAGAACCATGTTGGATCAGTAACTTTATGAAACAAAGTCCCATCCATTTAGTGTTTATTTATTACTACTTAAGCCAGGAGATAAGCCTCTTGTCGCTCACTCTTCTAGATATATATGATGAGTCTCAAAAATAAAAAAAGAGATTGTGGATACACTTGGAAATAAACCACTTAATTTAGCCAAAGAATCATAAAAACTACCATGAAATGTCATTCAACGATCCTTAGGTGGAACCCATATTGGATTGCGTTGACAAGATAAGCTTATCCTCTACCCATATCTTGTTCGACAAGTGTTCGTGTATAAAGAGAATAATGAAAAAAAAAAAAACCTTTTCTAAGATGAAAAAATTATTAATAACTATGTTAAGGATGGAATCTTGGTATGATCCTTCACAACCACTCTTTAAAAAAAATTCAAATCCATGATCTTATTTTTTACACATGGTTGAAAATTTTAATATTTTGTAAATAACAAGATAATAATAATACTGGAGTCACCAATGAGAGAAAATGATCCAAAATATTTTTCTTACGACGTGTTAAATAATTACATGTAAAAATTGCAGCTTAAACAAGAAACTTTAAAGGCATAAACATAAGAAGAGAGAAGAAATTAACATCATGCAAGAAGACACCAAATTGATATCGGAGTTCATCTAGGAGGGACTACGTCTATTGGCCTTGCTCAATTACTGGGGAGGCCCTCCTTCATTAAGTGGAAAAAAATGAAAGTACAAGTATTAAATGGAAAATTGCGCCCTTATACCTCCATAGCTGAAAGTTCCTGAAAATTGGAAAACTTTGATGAAGAAATGGACAACGTCGTTGGATTCGTGGTGCCAAGAGGTGTAGAATCCATATGAAATTTTCCTAAATCTGACAAAGTGAAAATATGACCCCTCTGAAAATGGCTCAGAACATGGTTCTGCCCCTCTCCTGCACAATGCTCATGGTTACGTTTTTCTTGTACTGCGTGCCCGCTCCTGACCTGCTTGGGCACACTTTTCAAATGAATAGTTTATATAATGAAGTCCGGACGAAATTTACAAAGTCTGTCGTTGGCTAAATTGGTTAGGATCCATCATTTGGGGGAGGGGCTCAGGTGGTCAAACCCCACACCCTCCATATTAATGTTGCATATTTTTTTCTTAAACTGCACAATTCTATTTTAATTTACCCGTTGTATTAATTTACTACAAGAGGTAGGTTGGAGGGGGGCTCAGTTTCGCATTGGGTGGCCCACCCCGTGATCCCCATTGGATCTATATTACTATAGTGGAGTGTGGAGGGTTGTAATAATCCTAATTAGAACAAGCTAATAGGAATATTTCATTTTGTTTCTTTTTTATTATTTGATGAATAAAATGTAAAGAAGGACATGAAAAACTCCTTAAATCAAAGAATAAATACATGCCAAATGTGAAAAGGGATAAATCTAGTCCTTTGTAATAAAATCCACTTGTGTGTGAAACAGGATTGAGACAATTGACTGGGTTAATAGGACCAAATCTTAGTTCTGTCTAGATTCATTAAACCATCTAGAGGCCCATCACAATTTTAGATGGAGAAGCTTCATGTGAAAGGAGCTAATGTTTTGTAAGTGGTTTAGGGTTTTGCACATATTCATATTATAAAAGGAAGGAGAAGGCTCAAGGAAAAGGTTGTTGAAGATATTCAAGATTTTATTCTGCTTAGACCAATTTGAATTCTCTAGGCTGTTTAGCCTGAGAATTGTGCTGCACAGCACAAGAGGGTTTCCTGTTTAGGAATCCTCTCTCTCCTTCCATTGAGCGACTCTTGGAGGAGGTTGTTTTTCTTTTTCCACTATCAAGCTTTGAGGCCATGCTTCATCTCTCTTAGGCAGCATAAATCTAGTCAGGATTTACTTGTTTCAGTGAGCTGCAACAAGTGGGATTATAGATCTGTAGAGATCTAGCATGTTTTAGGAGCCTCTTCTCATGGAGTGTGTCTTTTAACCTCCTGGAAGAGTGCCTCTCATGATTGTGCTTCAGATCCATATCTTGGCATCATGCCAAAGTGGTTTTCCAGTTCTCTGCGCAGTTCCTCTACCTAAGCTGCATAACTCTTGAGGAGTAGAGATGCTGGGGTTTTGGAGTTCTCTTGGAGGAGAGATCTCTAGTGGAAAGGATTCCTTCCTTTCACTATGGTGATCTATGGATTGGCCACCCAATCCATGTAACTTTCAGATCCGATTTATTTACTGATGTATATACTACAAAATCTCTAAATACTACTGCAGAACTATGACTTAGATCTTAGATCTACTCATTATTGTTCATCATTTGCTGAGATCCCCAAGGGGAGTATAATAAAGAGACTATTTGGCTTTCTGATATTTTATAGATCTATGTTTTCATGTAAAAATTTGTTGCAGATATTTAACTAAATAATAAGAAGCTTCGGCCTCTTGAAATTCATGTTGATAGCTTGTCTGTCTCATTTCAGGTGTTGCAACACCTCATTTTGAGGCCTTTCTTTATGAGATCTGTTTTTCTTACTATAAATAATTTGAATCATATATAAGTTGCCATACTAATGTTCCATAATCATTTCAGTTAAACCCTTCAGAAAATCGCGCTGTAGAATCTTTAGTACATTCTTCATAATTTAAGCTATGGGAAATGAGGGTTTTTAAGCCTAGTTGGGGAAGGAGGAACTATTTAATCTAGATATGATTATTTGTTTGAGCTGAAATTTGGAGTGTAGGTCCCTCATGACCTAAGATATCATATCCAACCGTCATCCCACCTTATTTCTACGCAGATACCTGAATGCACTCATTTTAGGGCCAAAATCACCTCTTTTCCCCACCCTTTTGAGTCCAAAGTGAGTTATAAGTTGCTGCATAATAATTTAATTGAAGGATGTGTCATTGGAAATCTGTTATAAGGCATATTGATGCATCTCCAACTATTTAATACCTTATGGTATTCTCATTGTTGTAGAAATTCCAGATTTCAAATATCACAGTGGTATCAAAGCAACTTTCTTGGCTCAGCCTGTGAGTCTAAGCCCAAGAAGAAAAGAAATATTAAGAATATGAGTTTTACTTGATCATATTTCAGATCCATTAATATCCTCTTCAAAGAGGGTAGATAGAACAAGGAGGAAGAAGAAGAAAATGAAACTCCTAGTAGGTTTGAAGAAGGAGAGGAAGACCCATGCACTTCCTACCCTCACAAATAAGATGAATTGTACATAAAAAACAAGAGCATGGCTCCACCACTTGGAAGAATGATGAAAGAGGAGATCTCCCTGCTCCTTTTCTATACTATGAAGGTTATTGAAGAAGATCTCAAGAAGATTGAAAGGGTGGAGACTTGTACCAGCGCTGGCACAACTTTGGAGGGACAACCTTCATGTTCAATGGAGGCGGAAAACACAGTTGAGGAAGGAGCTCTTGCTTCTACATCTCACCAAGGCATGATAAAAAATCCATCCATTTTCATTTCAACACATTGTATGAAGGGATCTACATCTTTGGATGTTGCTGATTTAGAGCAATAGAGTTGCACTGCACTGTCCAAAGGCAGTAAGGAAGAAGAGAGGAACCATTCCTCATTGGAGCATTCACATGGAAGCTTAATTCATGAAGTAATAGAGGATGAAATGATGAATGGTAGACATATTGAAGTGAGAAACCTTTTCTCCTTTCCAGATGCCACTTTCTCAATGAGCACTCCCTAGCTCGAAGAGAAACTTCCACCTGCAGAAGATCCAAAACCTCAATTTTTTTGAAAGGAAATAGATGAGAGGTCTTTTCTTGAAGATCTCAAAGGGATTTCATTTGAAAAGCCCTTGAAATGCAGAAGGTGTAGAACCATGAGGACACAAAGAGGATATGGAGAAGAGGGCCAGCCTCATTCTTATCCATTGCAGAAGGTTGAAACACCTAGGAAGGTAATTGGATTGCGTAGTGGAAGCATGAATGGTCTTCTCCACTCATGTATTCAGTCATATCTCATTAAGGAGGTCTCATTATATGAATATTATGGCACCATCCATGGGAAACATGTGTTATCACTATCAAAGGATGAGACCCTGAAGATTGCAGAAGGCAAAAAGGAGGGCAAGCTTCACATGGTAAGAAACATTTGTCCCTCTTTATTTCAGCATAATAATGCAAGAAGAAGGCAAAATGATCTATTCAAGCAAAGCAAGGACACATCAGTCCATACATCCTTCCATGATCTATGCCTTGATGTCTCCTTACTTGAAGTAATTCCACCAAGGAGTTCCCATGATGAGCAGAAGAGCAAAGTGTTCCCTCAACCTTGTGCATCAATGTAATCTCTTTCTAAGAGGGAAGCCAACACAACATTGGAGACTTTGGGTAAGAAGAATGCTTATGTAAATCACATCTTACTTCATAATTGCATGTATTATCTTACTTTACATTTGCAGGCCATAACTCCCAAAGGGAGTGTTTTACCTTACAAGCTTCATGGCCAACTATGGGCCAAGATTATTTTCAAATATGGCCACTCCCTTGATGAGCTAAGGAAGGTTTGACAACATGATGGGTGCTTCCCTAAGGCACCAAATATACATTTCACTTTCAGCCATGGTGGAATGATAAGGGCAGCAAGTAAGTGGCATGCAAACCACTTACCATATCTAGATTTGAAGCAGGGAGCATTAGGGGAATTTTGATGTCTAAAATGGGTCTCCTAAGGAAAACGTACAATCAAAATTAACTTTATGAGAACCAATCACATTTTAGGGGGTGACATCATCCCTATTGGTTGAGGTGGCATTGATTGAGTTAAAGGTACTTGTTATATTCTCAATGGTGGATAAAAACTCATGGTTAACCATGGCATTTCTTTAAGTACTTTTAAAGTCATAAAGTAAAGTACTCATAATAAATGTCATTTCACTTTTTTTGAATAAAATAATTTTATTCTCATTTCATATATCTTTAAAAAAACAATGCATATCCCTATAAATTTATTATATTATATTATATTATATTAATATAGTATATTAATTACATGTTATTATACAATTTAAATAATATAAATTTTAATTAATAGCATACAATATAATTAAGATTTTATAAATGTGTATTTATATTTTATTTTAAGTTATTTAAGTACAAAGGACAAATACATCAATTATTAAATGATAATGAATTTTTCTTGAAAAGCTCATTCTTATAAATAGTCACATCAATACAATTTTTTTATTAATTTTATTTTGGTACAAATTTTGAATTGAATTTAACTATGGTTGCGTGGATTGTAGTGCAAAAAGTTATTTGCAAATTCATAAGTATTATTTTATTGGTTTAGCTATTATTTTATTATTTCCTTAGGAGCCCCATTTTAGACCTCAAACTTCCCCTAAAGGAGATCACCTACGCTGGTTCCTATTGGGTGAGTTTGGGTACCACCCAAGGTTTTTGAATTTCTTGCCTCATGCCTTGTATTTCAAGAAAATAATGCATAATAAGAAGGCATGTTTGTTTTGGTTGATGAGAAGAGAGTATGGACACCCCATGATGAATTCCATGTCCATACATCTACTTGTATCCATGATGTATGTACATGTATTTCTATTTAGAATGAATATCATAATCATGTATGTACTTTGGGTTGGGAGAAGATGTAACCTTCTCATGGGATGGCATAAGGGAGCATGTTGATATCATGATGTTAATGATGCTCCAATATTTATTGTAAACATGAGAGGAGGAAAGGTACAATTGGTGAATGTATCCATTGGCAATGAAATCTCCCAAATTCATTTCTATTTCAAGGAGAGGATAAAACCTTATATGGCTGCTGCATTATATAGTGTGTTTTCTTATGCAAAAGGTCATGTATTGGGCTTATGTCATGAGAAGGGATCTCTCACAAGGGAGAACTTGGAGTAAGACATGTGATGCTTGAATCATGTTCAACCAACACCTATTATCCTCCATTATTTATAAGCTTTGAAGAAGCTTATGGCAATAGAAAGGTGGTGGGATGGCCACTTATTGTATCATGATTTGAGGTAGCTAGAGGATGGACAAATCTGGTCTCAAAGGAGGGACATGGGTCACCATCCAATGACACTTAGTCCATATTTCTATTGGAGCACCTATGGTATAAATTATTTGTTCACTATATGCATAGGAGGTTGGGAAAGAAGGCTCACTAGAATCCATGAAGAGAGTCATGAAGGTCCAAGCTCCTCTTGGCTTTATGAGAACTACATTTTTGCAGCCCAGGATAAACAACTCCACATCCATCAACAATGGGAAGAGGGACATCATTATTTGAGTATATTTATCTCTCATTTCCAGCCTTATAGCCCCTAATCAATGCACATGATGGGGATTAATGATTGTTTCTATGAGCTATCAAGAATGGCTCCTTTTATTTGGATGATAGCATGGAGAGTGAAGGATCTTAAAGGGGTTGAAGTACCCTATATTTACAATCTCTCATGCCTTGAGAAGACCAATGGGCAGCTTTTAATTCTTCTTATGTATCTCCCAATTCTTCATGATGACAGCTATATAGTTCATTCCGGGAGGAGACAATTCCATTGGAGATTTTGCAGCACTCACCTTGTAATTTCTTGAGGAAAAACAACAATTTTGGAGGGGAGGACTGTAATATTCCTAATTAGCTCAAGCTAATAGGAATATTTCATTTTGTTTCTTTTTTACTATTTGATGAATAAAATGTAAAGGAGGACATGAAAAACTCCTTAAATCAAAGAATAAATACATGTCAAAAGTGAAAAGGGATAAATCTGGGCCTTTGTAATAAAATCCACTTGTGTGTGAAACAGGATTGAGACAATTGACTGGGTCAACATGACCAAATCTCAGTTCTGTTTAGATTCATTGAACCATTTAGAGGCTCAGCGCAGTTTTAGATGGACGAGCTTCATGTGAAAGGAGCTAAAGTTTTGTAAGTGGTTTAGGGTTTTTCACATCCTAATCTTATAAAAGGAAGGAGAAGGCTCAAGGAAAAGGTTGTTGAAGATATTCAAAATTGAGTTTTCTTAGACTAATTCAAATTCTCTAGGCCTTTTAGCTTGATAATTGTGCTGCATAGCACAAGAGGGTATCTTGTTTAGGAATCCTTTCTCTCCTTCCGTTGAGCAGCTCTTGGAGGAGGTTGTTTTGCTTTGTCTACTATCAGGCTTTGAGGCCATGTTCCATCTCTTTTAGGAAGCATAAATCCAGTTAGGATTTACTTGTTTTAGTGAGCTGTAGCATGTGGGATTCTAGATCTGTAGCGATATAGATTGTTTTAGAAGCCTCTTCTCATGGAGTGTGTCTTTTAACCTCCTCGAAGAGTGCCTCTCCTGATTGTGCTTCAGATCCATATCTTGGCATCATGCCAAAGTGGTTTTCCACTTGAATACATATTTTCTCTCCCTAAGCTATGTAATTCTTGAGGAGAAGAGATGCAGGGGTTTTGGAGTTCTCCTAGAGGAGAGATCTCTAGTGGAGAGGATTCCTTCCTTTCACTATAGTGATCCATGGATTGGCCAACCAATCCATGTAAACTTCAGATATGATTTATTTACTAATATATTTACTACATAATTTCTGAATACTAATGCAGAACTATGACTTAGATCTCAGATCTACTCACTATTGTTCATAATTTGTTGAGATCCCCAAGGGGAGTATAATAAAGAGCCTATTTGGCTTTTTGATCTGTTATAGATCTATGTTTTCATGTAAACATTTGTTGTAGATTTGTAACTAAATAATAAGAAGCTTTAGCCTCCTTAAATTCACGTTGATAGCTTTTCGGTCTCATTTCAGGTGTTGCAGCACCTCATTTTGAGGCCTTTCTTTATGAGAAGATCTATTTTTCTTAGTATAAATCATTTTAATCATATATAAGTTTCCATACTCATTTTCCATCATTATTTGAGTTAAAACCTTCAGAAAATCACGTTGTAGAAGCTTCGATACATAATTTAAGCCATGGGAAATCAGTGTTTCTAACCCTAGTTGGGGAAGGAGGAACTGTTTAACCTAGCGATATTTATTTTTTTAGCTTAAATTCGAATTGTATGTCCCTCATGACCTAATATATCAGATCCAGCCATAATCCCACCTTATTTTTACGTAGATACCTAAATACACTCATTTTAGGGCCAAAATCACCTCTTTTCCCCACCCTTTTGAGTCCAAAATGAGTTATAAGCTGCTACATAGTAATTTAATTGAAGGATATGTCATTGGACATATGTTAGAAGGCATATTTCTGCATCTCCAACTCTGGAATACCTTAGGGTATTCTCATTGTTGTAGAAATTCCAAATTTGTAATATTACAAGGGTTAGCGGTGGGGTTAACAACCCCCACCACCTGTATCATATGGATGCCATAATATGTGGGTGGAGTCTGGTGGGGTCATAGCCATCAACCCCACTTTTAATACGTTTATGTTTTGAGGGTGGGGTCCGGTGGGGTCATGACCACCAACTCCTATTAATATATATCTTTTTTGTTATGTTTTTGGATTGGGAGGGCGGGGATCATGGCTCTCCATCCAATATATATATATATATATATATATTTAAACAAAATGCACCTTATTGAAAAATCTGGAATTTGATAGAATTTGCCAAATTATCTGTCCCAGTATTTCGTCTAGAATCCGGCTGGAGTTGGCTGGAATCCGCTAGTCGGGTTTCGGCAAAATTTTTGCCTCCTTAAGCTTCCACATCACTAAGTCAACCCTCAAAATTTCACTGCTCCTAACTCCTTCATACAGACTCGGAATTGAGTTTTGTGTGCGTCATTGGAATCAGAAAGATGAGATCTTCAACTTGACACTAAGTTTGCTAGATTTCTGACACTTTTATTTTTGAGCCTTTGTACATAATCCACGCGTACTTGGACCTATTTGATCCACCTAGATCATTCATCCCCATTAAATATATTTTTGGACCACAAAATCCTTATCAATCAATAGGAAAGTGAGGGAATTGCACCCTAACCTTCTCCTTTGCAAGTCATTTAGCTTTACTTGGTTGCATCCCTTTGAAACCAACATGGAGATATTCCACATCTCCTCATCACGAAGTCCTCATTTTTCGATCGAGAATGATGTCTTCTGGAAGCTCATCGAGGTAATGTGCTGCAAAATCATCTAATGTAGGCACTGATCCTACCTCCTAAGTGTCAATAATAAATGGTGGTTCATAAAGCTTTAGGTTTTCAACATTCACGACTGAGTACATTTGCATGTATAAAGGCAAATCGAGTTGGAAAACATTATTCCCAAGATTCTCCAATATGGTAAATGGACCATACTGGATTGTTCACAATTTCTTTCCTTCCCCATTCATTCGATCCTTGCTGATATGGAACCACACCTTGTCACCAACGTGAAATTGATGGTGAACTTGCTGCTTATAATGTCATGCTATATATCGAGCCTCACTCTTTTCCAACTTCTATTCACTGCTTGGTGAATTGTATGTATCCTCTGGATGAATCGATGTGCCTTGTCCCTGTCATCACATCCACTGGCATCTTCATCCCTTCCATAGATTATGTCAAAAGGGTCCTTTTGTAATTAACAAAAACATGTCCCAAATGGTGAACATTGCATAGAGGAATGCACTGATCGGTTGTAGGCATGTTGCACATACAGAACATGCTCATCCCACAACATGTGATGTTTGTTGTAATAGCTTTGTAACAAGTGTACCACAGTATAGTTGACGACCTCTGTTTTTTCATCGTTTTGTGGATGAAATTTCGTACTTCTCTTCAAATTGGTGCCCATAATTCACCACAAGCTCGTCAAAGCTCTCCAAGGAAGCGAGAGTCTCAATATGACATAATGAATGTGGGCAACCCAAAGTGGACCCAATCAGACTAAAAGAAAATATAAGTAGTCTGCTCAGTAGTGACATGATTTTTACAGGGCATTAATATGCACATTTTACTAAAGCAGTCTATGATGACATACAATAGTCGTGACCCTTTCTAGACATAGGAAAACCTCCTAAAAATTCCATTGAAACACTTTCCCATGGATGACCCAGAATAGGGAGTGGTGTGTAGAGCCTGAGTTTTCTATTAAAGGGCTTTGAAATAGAACACATCACACATCCCTTTACAAAACGGGTTACATTTTTTTTCTTATGGGGCCAAAAGAAAAAACTTTGCAAATGACTTAAGTTTTTTTTGACACGAAAGTGACCATACACAAGAGAGCTATGTGCCTCCTGAATTACATGTACCATTTCTGCTCTGGGTATGCATAATTTTCGAAGGTGATATAATAGCTTCCCCTGCAAATGATAGTTGTCCACCTATGAACCATGAGTTAATTTTGCATATATTTTTTTAAGGCATCTTCGTTAGTGTATTTTTCATCATAAATTTAAAAATAAAATGAAGCATTATGAAAAACAATAGAAGCAGAAATAGGAGGGTGAGAGAGTATATCTTCTACTTTGTTACTAGTGCCCTTCTTATACTTTATTACCAGATGAAACTGTTATAGAAACCCCATCCACCTAAAATTACGAGACTATTGTAGCTTGGTATGTGACTGGAGGTATTGTAAGAGTTGGTGATCCATATGGGTAATGGTTTCCTTTTTAATTAGGTAGTGTTTCCACTTTTTCAGACTTTCAACCAAGGCATACAGTTCCTTATCATAAGTGGGGTAATTGATGACAACCTGGGAGAACTTGCCTGAATGGTAGCATATAAGCTTCTTATGCTGCAATAGTACAACTCCCATGGCATACCCACTGCCATCGGTTTCGATCTAAAAATTCTGCTAGAGATCGGGTAAAGCCGAGACTCATGCAGTGATGATTTTCTACTTCAGTGATTTGAAGGACTTATGCTTATTTCCTCTGCACTAAAAGGCTTGTTTTATACTTGTAAGTGCATATAAGGGCGATGCAATAACCGAGAAGCTGGCAATGAGTCTCCTCCAGTATTGTATTGCACCTAGAAAACTGCAGACCTCTATTACATTAGTAGGCTTAGGCCATTTTACAATCACCTCAACTTTGAAGGGGTCTATTTTTAATTGACTGTTACTGACAATATGGCCTAGGTAAACCAAAGAGGTTTTCCTGAACACACACTTTGAAAATTTTATATACAATTCTTACCTCTTTAATACATCAAGCAATTTCTTTACGTGGCATACATGTTCATCCCAAGTCCTACAAAAGACAAGAATATCATCTAAATACACAACGAAAAATTCATCAACGAAAGGCCTACAAAGATTGTTCATGACTCTCATGAATCTTGCCGGAGCATTGAACAACCCAAATGACATCCCCATCCATTCAAACAACCCTTGTTTGGTCTTGAAGGTGGTTTTCCACATGTCCTACTCTGCAATTCTTACCTAGTGATAACAACTATGAAAATCCAATTTGGTGAAATAGATAACATTCCTTAATTGATGTAACAAATCATTAATGCGAGGGAGAGGGTATTGATTTTTTACCGTGATTTTTTTTAGTGCTCGATAATCCATTCACATCCTTCATGTGCCATCTTACTTGGGTACTAACACAGTTGACGAGTCACATGGGGAATTACTTGGTTGGATGACCTCTTAGTTCAAAAATCCCTGTACCTGATTTTTGATCTCCTCCATTTCGATACATGACATCCTGTACATACCAATGTTTAGCAATGAGGCATCATGATGCAAATGAATCTCATGTTGGATTTCTCATTTTGGAGGCAATCCTCTGGGTTCCTGAAACAACTCATCATATATAGAATAAATTCACACAATTCTTGTTTATGAGTCGGATGACATCATCTAAAAGCGTCAGATGTTTCTGCATATTTTTCTGTCACAACCATGAGCCAACACCCATTGCTAGAATTCACCAATCTCTTCATCTATCCTACACTTACAAGACTGGAACTGATCTTGGTTTGATGAGCTCTTACAATATAATCTACCCCATCTTTTGTGATTTGGAATTTATTTTTATGTCAAAATCAAATTTCTTTCTTGTCGTAAAGGTAGGGACTCCCTAACACAATACTACATATACCCAATGGTATGAAATCCAGCTCTACTTCATCCACCAGTTTAGAATAAATTACAAATTTAACCTTACATTTCTTGGTTACATTTAATTTTACTTTGTCATGTATCCATCCAAGTGGATAAGGTTTTAGATGAGGCTTAACTTCTAAGCCTAAATTTTTAACCAAGGATTCTGAGATTAAATTTGCTTGAGAGCCTCAATCAAATGGAGTCTCTACTTTTGTATGATTTATGACAACTCTAATATGAAAAAACTTCAATCCTCTTTCCTTCATTAGGAAGAGGTTCATCTCTTCAACTAGTGATTTCATGCGATTCAAAATTAACATGAAGAGAATGAGTACCTTTTGTGCCTACTGCCGTGATCAATGACTAATCGCTAGAATAAGATCCAAGGTCTTGATGCATGGTTGCTACTGTCTTTTGCTTACCCTTTCCACCATATCTCATTGGCTTCCTTTTCGGGTACAACTTCTAACAATGATCATCGTCATGACCTTCCTTTTCGCAGTGAGTTCAATAAGGATTTTCTCCTTCATCCTTGTTCGTTGATGTCATCTTTTTTTCATTTCCCTTTCCTTTCCCTTTGAATTTTCCATTTGAAGGTTTGAAAGGTGGTTTCTTTGAATGATCATCCTTATCATTTCTGCCCTTATTTTGAAGATGAATTTCCTTTATATTGGTTATGTCAATGGTAGTAGGTTCAAAAATTAACAATAAATCTCTAATGTAACTATGTAATGAGCCAATCATTATATTTAGTTACAATTTTAGGTGAATCTAATGAAATGTCCTAACTTAATGCTTGTTTTCTAAATTCCTCGGTAAATGTTTTCAAATTTTTTCCTTTGCCTTGCCTTAGGTACTATCACTCCATTAAGGCTTTTTTTCTATAACCGAAGGGATAGAATTGATCATTAAGTGCAACAATTAAATTTTACCACGAGGATAGAAGGTTACCCAAATTAGTGTTGCCTTGAAGTTTTCTCTCCCATTAGATGAGAGTTGTGCCATTCAGTCGAAGAGAAGCCAACTAGATCTTTGCCTCATCCTCCACAATCTGTTGAATCTTGCAATAGAGTTCAAGTTGCCTAATCCATTTGTTAATTTTCACTGCATTACTTTCACCATTATACATGGGTAGAGAAATTTTGACATCTAGCTTAAAGAAAGGTTTATTAGATGCATTTCTTGAATTAATATGATGATGGTGAGAAGAGGAGGAAGAAATTTCACTTGCTAGAGGAGAAGGAGGTGGATCTCCTACATTATCTCCATTCCCTGAACCTTGTCCTTCTAAAGAATTCTCCCCTACTTTCTCTAGTTTCTCAAGTATATAGAAAAAATTCTCGACCCAATCTACCATGGTGTAGAAGATCTTGTGGAATTTGAGCTCCTCCTCATTTCGAACTTCATCATCCATGTTCCTTCTCCGATGTGCACGTCCCTCTTTAGGATCAAAAGACCTTAGTGTCCCTTCGCTGCTTCATATCTTGTTTCTAGTTAGCATACAAGGATGTAACTCACATCTACAAAAATCTACTTTGATACCACATGATACAAAATATTTTTCTTGAGATGTGTTAAAGAATTACATGTAAAAATTGCAGCTTAAACAAGGAACTTTAAAGGCATAAACATAAGAAGAGAGAAGCAATTAACATCATCCAATAAGACACAAAATTGATATTAAAGTTCGTCAAGGAGGGAATACATCTCTGGGCCCTGCTCAATTAGTGGAGAGGCCCTCATTCATTAAGTGGTAAAAAATGAAAGTAAAAGTATTAAATGTGAAATTACACACTTATACCTCCATAGCTGAAAGTGCCCAAAAATTGGATACCTATAATGAACAAATGGACACCACCGTTGGATTCATGGCACCGAGAGGTGTAGAATCCATATAAAATTTTCTTGAATCTGCCAAAGTGAGAATCTGATCCCTCTCGAAATGGCTCAGATCATTATTCTGACCCCCTCATGTATAGTGCTTATGGTTGCACCTTTCTCGTACTTCATGCCCATCCCTGACTTGCCTGAGCGCACTTTTGAAATGAATACTTTATATAATAAAGGTCGGGTCGACTTTACCAAGTCCTCCATTGGTTGATTTGGTTAAGATCCATCATTTGGGGGAGGGGGTCGGCTGGTCAAACCCCGTCCCCTCCGTATTAAAGTTGCATATTGTTTTGTTATACCGCACATTTCCATTTTAATTTACCCGCCGTATTAATTTACTGTACGAGATACTTTGGAGGGGGGATCAGGCCCACATTGGGCAGCCCGCATCGTGATCCCCGCTAGCTCCATATTAATATGGTAGAGTGTGGAGGGTTGGAAGTGGGGTTAAGAACCCCCGCCACCTATATCATATGGCTGTCGTAGTATGTGGGCTGGGTCTGGTGGAGTCATTTCCACCAACCCCATTTTTAATACATTTATGTTATGAGGACAGGGTCGAGCGGGGTCATGTTCGTCAACCCCTATTAATATATATATATATATATATATATATATATATATATATATATATATATATATATTTGCTATGTTTTTGGATTGGGAGGGCGGGGATCATAGCCTACCCTCCAAAATATATATATTTTTTATTTTAAAAAACAAACTACACCTTGTTGAAAAATATGGAGTTTGACCAAAGGAGTCAAATTATCTGTCCCACAATTTTTCTCGAAATCCGGCCGGAGTTTGGCGGAATTCAGTAGCCGAGTTTCTGCAAAATTGTTGCCTCATTAAGTTGTCACATCACCAAGTCAACCCTCAAACTTTGACTACTCCTAACTCCTTCATCTAGAATCATAATTGAGTGTCTTCTGTGTCATTGGCATTAGAAAGACGAGATATTCAATTTGGAACTAAGTTTTCCATATTTCTGACACTTTTAATTTTTGAGCTTTTTTACTTAAGCCACTTATACTTGGACCTTTTTGATCTACCTAGATCAGAAAATCCCCACCTCCTGCTTTTGTAATAGTTTTATTTTGAAAATTAAATGGAAGAATGTCAAAGAATTCTCAACACATCATTTGAAATGATTATTGGTTATAATTTCAACTCATCTTAGCCTATTCGATATTTTTTCATACACACAATTATTATTCAAATTTCTAAGATAGGAAAAATCAATGGTTAAACTATATGCAATTTCATAGTATTTCAATGATACAGGACTTCAAACCAATCAAAAAGTTCCATTATCTCTGTCAAGACAATATCATAGTTAAATAAGTGTCAAGTGTGTATAGCTAAAAGTTACATGTTCATGTGCATCTCCTTCTAGTTATGATTCTATTTATTATCATGTAGGTGGAGCTAATTAAAATATGTCAATTTGGAAATGTATAGTGTATAAGTTGTGATGAGAACTAATTTTCTTAGCTTCATGATATAACTTATTTTATGTCACTTCAATGTTTTGGCCAATACATATTTACTATTCCTTGGATAGACCCTATATAACTCATCTTGTGTCACTTTGATATTTTGGCCAATGAATATTTACTATTTCTTGGATAGACAATATATACTGTAACATACCATAAATCCATCTTAACACTATAATTAACACTTAAATTATTGAAAGTGTAAGATTAAGTACAAAACATTGCACATCACCACTACCTGGGATATAGAACGTATCTCTTGTCTCAACATAATTAATCCACATACCATGAAAAACTATTCCTTCTCTTTTATATTCAATGATTAGTTAATTAATATATCATTGGAAAATCTTTTCTTTGATAATATGTCAATATATTGTCTATATACACTTTGAAAATTTTATTTGATGCTGATATACCTCCACTGACCCTTGCTTGTAGTTATCATGTCCATGTAGAAGCTATGTGGAAATTGGGTTAGCTTTAACCAATTGGAGCCAATATTAAGCTATGGGTAACTTTGGAAAAATAGATACCGTCGCACACATAAAAATGGGAAGTGTAGTTAAAAGGAAATTGAAGTTTTTCTATGATATTGTGAAGCTCCAAAACCAGTAAGAGTGTTGTTCTAAAAACAAATGTGAAGAAAACGAAACTTAAAAAAAAAAACTATTGAAAGGAATCTCGAAAAAAAAGCTCAAGTAAATTAATGCTTGAACCTATACGATTACCAATTTGAAGGAAGAAAATATCATGTTACTAATATAGAAACAATGACAGTTAAACTACATGTAATTCCATACTAGTCCAATGATGTCAAACTTAGAAGAAATCAAAAAGTTCCATTATATTTGTCAAGACAATATCAAAGTTAAATAAGTGTCAAGTGTGTATGCCCAGCAGTTACAAGTGAATATGCATCTCCTTCTAGTTATGCTTCTAATTATTATCACCTAGTTGGACCTAATTAAAATATGTGAAGCTTGAAATTTATATTGTATAAGTTATGATGAGAATTGATTTCCTTAGCTTCATTATATAACTTAGCTTATATCACTTTAATGTTTTGGCCAATACATATTCATTATTCCTTGGACAGACCCTATATAACTCAGTTTATGTCACTTTGATACTTTGGCCAATGCATGTTTACTATTTCTTGGATATACCATATATACTCTAACATAGCATAAATATATCTTAACCCTATAATTAACCATAAAATTATTAAAAGTGTAGGATTAAGCACAAACACTTTCACATCACCCCTACCTAGACTATAAAACATCTCACTTCTCTCAACATTATTAATTTACATACCATGAAAAACTATTCATTATCTTGGATATTCAATGATCAATTAATTAACATAACATTGCAAAATGTTTTCTTTGATAATATGTCGACATCCTATCTATATACACATAGAAACATTTCTTTAATATTGATCAATAAGTTCCAAAATTATGAAATATATCCACACTGACCCTTGCTTGTAGTGATTATGTCCATGCATAAGCTATGTTGAAATAGATTTAGCTTTAAGAGTAGTATAAAGGGAATTGAAGCTTTTCTACAAGAAAAGGAAACTTCAAGAAAACAAATATAGGATAAAATATTGAACAACTACATTAAGGAGCTCAATTCTTGAATCAATATTATTAGCAAGATGAAGGAAGAAAACATCGAGTTGCTAAGATAGAAAAACCTGACAGTTAAACTAGATGCAATTTCAAAGTATTCCTATGATGTCAAACTTGAAAGAAATACAAGATTTATGTTACCTCCATCAAGATAATACCATAGTAATAGAAATGTCAAGTTTGTATGGCTAGTAGTTACATATGCATGTGAATATCTTTCTAGTTATGATTCTAATTATTATCACCTAGCTGGACCTAATTAAAATAAGTCAAGTTGGAAATATATGGTGTATAATTTATGATGAGAACTAATTTTATTATCTTCATTTTATAACTCAACTTATTTCACTTTGATGTTTTCGTAAATACATATTTAATGTTCCTTGGATATAACCTATACAATTCATTTTATGTCACTTTGATATTTTGGCCAATGCATATTTATTATTCGTTGGATAGATCATAGATACTGTAACATAGAATAAATCCATCTTAACCCTATAATTTACCTTGAAATTATTAAAAGTGTAGGCTTAGTTACAAACCCTTTCACATAACACCTACCTAGGCTATAAACCATCTCGCTTGTCTCAACATAATTTATCCACAAACCATGAAAAAAAATCATTTTCTTATATATTCAATGATCAGTTAATTTATATATCATTGAAAAATGTTTTCTTTGAAAATTTGTCAATATCTTGTCTATAGACACTTAGAAAATTTTATTTTATGTTTATCATTAGGTTCTCAAATTACAAAATCTAGCAACACTCGCCTTATTTGTAGTGATCCTGTCCATGCATAAGCTATGTGGAAAGTGGGTTAGCTTGAAGAAATTGGTGCCAAGAGTAAGCCCTATGTAACTTTGGAAAAATAGATACCCTCCCACACATAGAAATGGGAAGAGAAGATACAAAGGGAATTGAAGTTTGTCTATATTATCCTAAAGCTCCAAAACAAGCAACAATTTTGTTCTAACAATAAACATGGAGAAAATGCAACTTCAGAAAATAAATTATTAGAACAAATCTTGAGCAAATCGTTGAAGGAGATCAATGCCTGAATCTATATAATTAGAAAGTTTAAGGAAGAAAATACTAAAAGGAAGGAACGAAATAGACTATTAGATGGATTTTCGAGATTTGGAGTAAGCACACAACATTGTGAACCCTTAAATAGATGAAATTGTGAATATATATCAAACACAATATTATAGATCAAGGAGTATATAATGAACCAATCAATATTGTAGGTACCAATAACCCAAGGAAACCAATGGAGAAATTCCTAATAAGCAATGCACACTATTCTCTATCTAACATCACCTTTTTTAATTTGAAATTTGGTTTTAACAATTCTCAATTTATCTTAGTTTTAACTATAAAACAAGCATAAGTATTGGATTGATTCAAGCCATTGATTCATCAATGACTATCAAGGTTACATTCCCCTTATGGTCCTTGTCGTCTTCTTGGCATGAAATTTAATGGGAAGAGAAACTAGGTGAATCCACTGGGGAGATTTGGCAAAATAACATCCCTTGAATTTACCATGTAAGGAAAAAACAAATCTTTTCTTTTTGGAGCAAGCAATAGGTAACATGTCTTGAACCATTAAAAGAATGGAAACACATTATTGCATTGATTTGGTAATTCTTGTGGTTTCCATGCTCCTTGATGCTTCATATTCACTCTCTTTAGTAATTTTACTACTATTTCATTGGAATTCCTCATAGAAACATGACACCAATAGTGATAAGATCAAACAATTTTAATTAAATATCAAGGACATAACCACAAAATTAGTTGATTATTCTTTGTACTCATAGAAAATATTTTGGGAATTGCAACTTGCTTCATCTCATCCAAAGAATGACCATAAAAAAAAATTCAATGATATTATAAGAGGAATATTCATGGTAAATTATCTGGAGATTATACCTAACCTCCCCCATTTTACCATGCAAGTTAGGCAGACTGACATGAGAATGGACCATCCATTTGAGAGGCAACATTCAAGTTGAGGATATAGCCAGAGAAATGGACCATCCGTTGACCATGCCAACAAACATATCCTCATTATAAATGTACTATTTTTATATTATACTAGGTATTTTACACCAGACATGGATAAATGGAGAAAAAAAAAGAGTAAGCATAAGCTCTATGATGGTAACATTAAATATTAAAAAAAAACAATTCATCATAAGCAACCAATAAGGTTTTGCAGAAACAAACGTGACTCTTTCTTTATAAGCATGAAAGAACCACAAATCTTCAAAAATTTCTTACCCCATGATGTTATACTTTTCAGAACTTCCATACCCTATGGTATTATAAATGCAATCTTGCAAAGATCATCTTTCAGAAACTCAGCCGCAATGCTGAAAGTAGCCATTAGTTGCAAGAATGCTTGGACCTCTAATGGCTTAGCAGCATTGGCCAGATCCACATCAACATCGATCCTTGACTTCCACTCACTTGTGATAACCCTCACCTAGTGCTTCGTATTTGGATAAATAACAAACCACTCAAATCCCATTGTGGTATTCTCTAGGAGGGGAAGAAATGATTGCAGCAAAAAGGTATAGGCCCATACCTGGTTCACCATCTCTGAGTCCTTCACAATTTTTCCGAAACCCTTGTCATAAAAACCCTCGAGGGCATATAAAACTAGTGAAGCAGGATCAATAAAACTCTCCAGCAGTGAATATAATGCAGTGCTAACCATGGTAATATATTTTCTATGTTGTACGAGGAATTTCAAGAGACCCTCTATGCACAATTTTTTGCAGAGGAACTTGAGACCATTTTTAGTCTTTCCACTTTCAATGGCCATTAAGGTGGCTTTCTTCTGCTCTTCTAATCGAGTGAGATAGGTTTCATCATTTAATTCGATTGATTTCTCTCTTTTGTCTAACAATTATTCTTTTTATTTAGTTTTGAGGTCCATATTTTTTCCTTCTCTGCAAGTTCTTCAAATTTCTTCTAGAGAGAAATTTGTACTGAAGCATAGTCTTATGTGCTTTCATTCCATTCCATTAGAGAGTGAGAGTGCATTTACCTAGAATGAATCTTTGGGTATCTAGAACTATAAATGCTTCCTCCATTTGTTTCATGTCCTCCTCCATTGAACCCATTTGTGCAGTACTAAACCCTAAACCCTAGGGTTCTCTAACGTTATATGTACAATAGAAAGGATGTCATTCATCTAGGTTAAACATTTTTCATTTCAATTGTTTTTTATGACAACGTTTTGCAGACAAATAAATCCTTAAGGAACATTGTGAGGGCCTACTCAAGTCAAAGTATGTTGAGTTTTGGTATAACCATAATGTAGGTGTGACTAACATGATTTTTTTTTTTAATTATTTTTATTTAATTAAAAAAAGGATAAATTTAAAATGATTTTCTGACTTTTTCAATTAAAATAAAGATTATTATATTATTACAAATATAAAGATGGGTTTAAAATGATTTGCAATTTTTGATATATTTTTCACGTTTTGGTTCAAGGGATGTGATAATTCCTTTCTCATGGGTATTTAAACTAACCCTCAAGCCTACTTAAACTAACTCTCAATGCTAGCATACGCCTAGTCCATCTTTGGATAAAAATCAATGGAATATTAAATTAGTGATATTGTGTTGTATCATCACTCACATTTAATGTGGATTACATCTAACCCTCTCCATTAGAGCCACCCAAGGGTGCTAATTAGCTTCCCTCCTACACACAACTTAGCATGCAACCCTCATCCATGCATTTCATGAGATTTTTAAACGAAATAATTTTCAATGGAGGAGAAGCTCATCACTCCAAGGAGTTCTTCTCAATGCCTGTGTGCTTCATTTGTTTTTACAACCCCACTCCAATCCTCTCTCATTTACTATGTTTCATATCACTCATAACAAAATTTTATTACATAAACATTCAAGATAAATGCAACATCTTCCCACTTTCATTCCATTTTTCATTTCATCCCTCCATGCATTGGGCTTGGCGATCCAACCCAAACCTATTTTATATCATAAACATTATTTTTTAACCCTTTTATATTAGATTGATGTTGGAGGATATATAAATAAATGGGATTCAAGGTGGTTTTGTTGAAGTAGATAATGTGGATTATCCCCCAAGATATCACCCAAATGCTACCCTTTCTCGCCATTCAGGGAATTTTGAGGTCTAAAATGGGCTTCCTAAGAAAAATGCACAACCAAAATAAACTTTATAAAAACCATAGGATTCAAGATGATGATGTCAACCATGGGGGATGATTCACCATTTTTTAAGTAAAATGGTAAAAAGATTAAAAAATAATAAAATAATAAACTACTTTTTCAACTTATATTTTGAACTTATATCCAAAATTTTTTACTCAAATTTCATGCGGGGGTACTTGTTGGATGCCAAATTTAATTCCTCATCTAAGGAGTCCCCATGCTGCATACTTTTGATGAACCCTGCTACACAAAAAATGAGAAATACATGAAAAAATGTGATTGCAATCACGTTTTTTATGTAGTACTCATTTTTTCGTGTAGCCAGGTCCATCTAAAGTATGAAACATGTGTAATCCTTGGATGAGGAATTAAATTTTTCATCCAATGATTACTCCCGCTCAAAATTCGAGTAAAATATTTGGGAGATAAGTTCAAATTACGAGTTGTAAAAGTAGTTTTTTCTTTTTTCTCTCTAAAA
The DNA here is from genome assembly GCA_034641835.2 of Pinus albicaulis. Lineage (NCBI taxonomy): Eukaryota > Viridiplantae > Streptophyta > Pinopsida > Pinales > Pinaceae > Pinus > Pinus albicaulis. The sequence continues at coordinate 1,163,869,236 of CM076570.1, read as the reverse complement.
TTTGATGATGTAATCAAATCTTATTTTAGTATTTCCACTATTATTTATAATTTCATTAGGAGGCCCATTTTAGACCTCAAAATTCCCTTAATGTATTATATTTCAATAATTTGGAATTCATCTGAGACTAATTGATTTGTAGTCGGGATACTTCCTTCATCACACAACTCATTTAGTGTTCAAAGGGAACAATTGTCAATAGTTTCAGTTGTAATTTTGGGCTCTTTGGTTTCATTATCATGGGTTACCATTCATTGGGATCTATTTTCCTTTCTTCTCATTTTTCTTATATCTAGGACATAGGGAATTGGGTTTTCATCAATCTAGAACAACTCATATATATAATATTAACATGAATTTTCACTTTAACCTTTGAGTAGGCCTAAAGATTTTGGCTTTCAATGTTTTCTTTTCTTTCACCACAAATGAAAAAAGGGAAAATATTTTTCCACAAATCTACTGAATAATTATTATTAAAGGTGTCACCTAATGAAAATTAATGAATATCCTATGGAATGACATGGGATAAAATTTGACTAAGAGAAATATCAGGTACAATAAGGTTGATTTGTAGCACCTACTAAAATCACCAAGTATATTCCAAAACCATCACGAATTACAAGTGCCAAGGTGTGCCAAGGTGTGCTAATGAGTGTGGGGGAGTGCAAGGGAAACACAAAGGAGAACTAGGACAAAATCCATGGAAATGAATGAAGAAGAGTGTGTGAAAAGGAGTTTCAGCTAGTTTTCTCTGTGCTAAGGAGGGAGTGACATTTTATGTTACACAGTGCTAATTCATGCTATAGTTTCATGGTGTCATGCATCTAAGATATTCCAGGTTCCAGGGTGTACTGACATATGCTAGGAATTGTTAGGGAGTATTAGGGAAACACAAAGGAGAACTATATCAAAATGCATGGAAATAAATGAATAAGATTGTGTGACAAGGAGTGTTAGTGAGATCTAGGTGTGTTAAGGAGGGAGTGACATGGTATGCTAAGTAGCACTAAGTCATGCTAAAGTGTAAGGGAGACATGTGACCAAGATGTGTTAGGTGTCAGGGTGTGCCAACATTTTCTAGGAAGTGTTAGGGAGTGTTAGGGAAACATAATGGTACATTTGGCTCAAATTAATGCATGAAAGTGAATGAATAAGAGTTTTTGAATGGAAGTGTCAGCGAGGTCTAGGTGTGCTAGTGAGAGATTCTGAAGGTATGCTAGTGAGTTCTAAGGCATGCTAGAGGCTAGAGAAACATTCCAAGGTGTGACATTTTATAGGGTGTGCCAATGCATGGTAGAGAGTGTTATGGAGTGCTAGCGAGACACAAGGGAGTGCTAGTTTCAAATGCATGGAAATGAATGAATAAAAGTGTGTGAAAGGGAATTTTAGCAAGTTCTAGGTGTGCTAAGGAGGGAGTGATAAGGTATGCTAGGTAGTTCCAAGGAATGATAGAATGGGCGACATGACTGGATGTGTTAGGTGACAGGATGTGCCAATGCATGGGAAGGAGTGTTGGGGAGTGGCATGGAAACACAATGGATAACTAGTTCAAAGTGCATGGAAATGAATAGATAATAGTGTGTGATAGGGAGTATTAGTGAGTTCCAAGTGTGTTAATGAGGGAGTGACAAGACTTTATTCTAGGAAGTGCCAAGGCATGCTAGAGTGCTAGGGCATGTCAAGGAGTGCTATGGAGTTCCAAAACATGTCGAGGAATCTTTGGGATGATAAAATGTGCCACATAGTGCCAAGGTATTGTTATATGTGCCAGGTGTTATGGCATGTCAAGATGTAAAATATGTTTCTTAGTTGTTGTATGGGCGTAGTTGGATGTGAGCCTTGAAATGGTAACTTGTTAAGTGAGATGTGTTCACATTGGAAATGAGTAGCCTAAGATGTGATATACGAATTTCATTAGGAGAAAAAGTCATATTCTAGTTATAATGGGTGTAACTTAGTCAAGTTATTGTAGGTTAGGCAAGACATGGTTAAGTTCCTAAGTCTAAAAAAAGTAACGTTAGTTGTGAGGGCATGATAGTGAAGGAGCTCCAGGGAATTCCAAGGAATGGAAAGGCATGAAAACAAATGTTGTACAATGTCAATGCATGTTGAGGAGTGTTAGGAAGTTTCATGGCAACAAAAGGGATATTTAGGTCAAAATGCTTGGAAATTAATGAATAAGAGTGTGTGCCAAGGACTATCAGCAAATTCTAGGTGTCCCAAGGATGAATTGTTTTAGGAGAAGTTCATAATAGGAATTGCAGGAGGAAATAATATGGTTGTGATTAGGTGTGGAAAAAGATGTTTCATGGAAAAGGAGACTCTTTTTGGCGCAACATTGTTTTTACAGTAGCTTGGTTGGGTTCCTAAGCCAAAATAAAACTCTATCCATGAGGGCATAACAACTAGGGAGTGCCAAGATGTTTGAGGGAATGCTAGGAAGTACTAACACAAGCTAGATATTTCTAAAACATGTTAGGCAGCCCAATACATGCTGAGTTCTAAGGCATGTGAAGATGTGCCAGGAGCTAGGGTGTTGCGCCAACACATTATAGAGTGTGTTAAGGCCAAGTGTCAGAAAAACATAAGGGAGAAATAGTTTCATATGCATGTGTTGGCTTGAGGGGTCCTAACCCAGGTTCAGAGTGTTTTTTATAATGAACAAAACTCTCTAGCTACTGGCACTTTCAGCACTGATCTTCTTGCGCAAACCAAAGTCTCACCTAAAGCAGTATGGGGCAGTGATGGAACCTAATTTCCACACTCTAAGGGAGCATATAATGTGCATATTATCCTTGCTTAATAGATCTAATGTTTACTACCTTGCATAATGGCCTCCTCAAGACAATTCATATCTAACTCAGGAAACCCTTAAATTTAATACATTGTTGTGCAAAACAGAGAGTTATCCATACTCATATATACTCAATAGAAACAGGAATAACTATTGTGAATTTACAAATATATATCCTTAACAAAAATCCAAAGTAATCATACACTACTTCGTGAATACAAGAATCTATTATCATATGCGTAACTTTAGATAAAATCACATTCATTAACAAAAAGAGATCTATAAATAAGTCAATTCATTAACACGTAAACATGGAAATCATACAAGTATATTGTGATTCATGAACTCTTCTCTCTATTAATATATATTTAATCAATACAATAGTCTTCTCGTACACACACACATCTTAGGACTAGGTCTCTACGCACACAGCTAGCAGGAGCCTATCTAACCCAAACCAACACAAACTTTTCCAAAATCAGACAAGATATTTCGTGAATGATATTCTATGATAATGTGATCTATAACTTGACTTTATTCATACATATTTGTAGGAATAATATGCTCAAATAACATCATCTCAATATATGTTTTGATCCCAATGTTTTCCCTTTACTAGTTACAATGATAAAGGAACTTTGAACCATCCCAAAGGTCCTTGATTTTTTGCGTGCAGATCATTTTAACAAAACTTAACCAAAATTGTACCCAAATCTTGAACCTAGGGTATCCAAACCTAAGAGGCCCCCAACACAATCTAGTGACTCGTCCTTGAGTCACTCTGGTCCAGCTTCATGCATCTTGGCTCATAGCACCTACATGGATTCCTTGAGTGGCTTCATGATCTCAGTGATTTATGTTGCTACACTATGTTCTTATCCAATGAGCTTGTCTATAGTGGGTCCCTAGTTGTTAGACTGATGATTCACTGCATCTAGTGGAGCCCCTTAAGCACATTTTCAATGATCTGTGACAACTGTAGCCATTCCTTGACCCAATGCTATATTGTGGCATCAAGTAACTACTCCCATCGACACAACGTATCGATCTATGTTTTTATTGCACGACCTCCTCACAGTTAAGCTAATTGTTGAGCTGATATGAGGGTCGAATCAGTTACCCAGATGTCATTGAACTATTTCTCCTTGGTGCATAAGTCTGTTCTCAACTGCTGAACCATCATGTTATCCTAGAAGGAGGTCTAGACTCCCATGGCATCCTCAAAAAGAGTGTTGCATGCTTCCACAACTGTCGTTATGGTTTCAATGGATTCCTAGACTACTGTGGCATGCTATGATTTGAAATCTAGAGATATCTCTCGTTGTAACTTTGTCTGTAATTTATGATCTTCTGTTCTAACTCAGCACAAACAGTAGCTATCGTTGGTGTTGAGGCTTTAAGTGTAGCTTCAAGACATTCCAAATTTTTGGTGGTCATGACAGTTGTAGGTACTATCAATTGAGGAGTACCTAAGCACAATCGACTGATGAAGGACTCTAATTGTGCGCGTTGCCTCTCTATGGTGCTCCTAGCTTCTTTGACTAACTACTACTCCTTATCTAATGTCTTGGCCTACTTCCGAGCATCAGAGGTGACCTGCAATGCCTTATACTCCCTGTACTGTAGCCCATCTGTAATCATTTTATGGATGGAATGTAGCTTGCTACTGGGAAAGACATCCAAGTCAATTACAACCTTAGGACCTGCATGAATGGACATGTCGAACACTAGATTTCCAAGGTGAAGTGTTGCACCCAGAACCTGAAACAACTAGCTCTATGAAGTAGATGCATGTCGAATACTCAATACCCTCATTTGTCCCACGCTTTCTTGAAACACGCTCGCTTGTATCTCGCTCGCTTGTATTCTCAGCTGATTGAGTCATTGCTACACATTATCAAGAACCAATTTTTATTGACTCCATGTTGTTGCACACATCTTCGGTTACCACCTTGACTGTGTGGCCCATTTTATCCAAATATCCATCTATTACTGTCAATGGCTTAGTTCTAGTCTTCTTAGATGTCTTCCTATTTGGGCGCAGACCTGGCGAGGACTGAGGTCCTATCCTAGTTCCTTGATTTGTGTTTGTTGAGCGAAAATATACATTTCCCCCTTCATGATCCTACATCTCAACATCACTTGGAACATCTACCGTGTTCGTGGGTGGGTTCTTTGCCTCTATCCTTGTGGTTGGTTCTTGCGGGTCCTTCTTCTAATATTTATTTTAATATTTCTTCTGATATTTCTTCATGCAAGACTTGGATGTGGATGGCTTGGGTAGAGTAGAGGAGGTCATACCAGCATTTGTCACTGTGGTCATCCAAACAGGGGGCCATCCTGTTTTTAACCGCACAAGATATTTCTCTGTCAGTTGGTATGGAAGAATATACTAGAATCTTGTCATGTATGCCTTTGCGTGAATGAGGATGTTGTGTAACATCGCCTTGAAATATTCTATATGCTTGTACTAATCATACAAGTTTGGTGACATGTGTGGTTTAGAATTAACCACCTGATACAACTATGTCTCAAAGACAACCTAAAATATTTTGTTCTTTTTCACCCTTGCTGGAATCTTCATCTCCCACATTGACATGTAGCATGTGACTTCAGATGATGTTGTGACCTCCTCTGCTCTACCCAAGACATCCAAATCTAAGTCTTACATGAATAAATATCAGAAGAATGATCAAAATAAATATTGGAAGAAGGACCCGCAAGAACCAACCACAACGATAGAGGCAGAGAACCCACCCATGAACATGGTAGTATACCTAGGGGGGATAATATAGGGTACAGAGGGAGGTACAAAAGGGAATAATATGATGTAATAATGTAAGAATGATAAATAAATGGGCCATAGTTAATAATGAAAGTGGTTAACCCACATTATGCAAGGGGCCACATGTATCTAGGGAATAAAGTGATAAGCCCATTGTATTGGATGTATGGTATTGACACACCCATGGTAACTACCCATGGTATTGAATGTATGAAACCTATATAGAGGCTAGAGACTCTCCATTGAGGGAGGTCAAGGATTATTGTATTGGAAAGCATATGACTTGTGGAGTGATCTCCTTCCTTAAGGAGTGAATGTATGGTGTTGCCCTACCTCAAGGGTTTTGATATTATTGAAGATCTGAAGTTTTATATTCTATGGTGCTATTTCTTGGGCATATTTTCCATTTTTAAACATTTTCTGCTCAGATCCACTACAAGTGGAATTAGAGCACTTTCTTGGGTAGAGTTTGGGAGATTTGTTTTTTAATTTTTTGCAGGAAATTTTTGGCTGGCGAGTTTGCAGAGCAGATATGAAAATTTTGGCACAAAATTTTCAAAAATCGATAGAAGATCTATATTCCTTGGGAAATAATACCCAATTTCAAAAAAAAAAAATTAGTCGAATCAAAGTCTGAATGAGGGTGATATCGCTGATTTAAATTTAGCTTTGTTGCAGAAATGTTTGTGACAAGAATTTGTGTGCGACGGATCTCTTGAAACATTTTGAATATTTTGGTGAAAAATTTAAGACAAAAATTTATATATCTGATCTCGCCTTGAAAAATCACCCAATTTCAAAAAAAACATTGGTCAAATTGGATTCCAGACGAGGGAGTTATCACCGATTTAAAATCAGCCACTTTTTTAGAAATTTTGTGATGACGAGATAGTTGCAACGAAGATCTGTGTTTCCAAAGTACCTAGATCAGGATTTCAATCACATGAATAGATGCAGAATGACTATTCCATCTCCAAAAATGGGTTTTATTAAGGATTATGAGTTATATTGACTGAGTAATGTCCATTTTATTTTTTTCCAAAGTGAGTGATTTTCTTCAAAATGCTGACTTTGTTTTAGGGGTTCTCGCAAGATGAAGTTACAAGAAAAGATGATGGCCCTACTATTGAAGATTTTTTACAATATCACAAGACTCAATACTGAAATTTTTGGATATGCTCCATAGGGCTTCATATGAAAGATGATGCAAATAAATGGTGGACCTCACTTGACATCTTAGTGAGGAAACTTCCCGAGAAAAAACTTGAAAAGTCATTTTGGACAAGTGGTCTCAAGACGGAAATAAGGAAACTAAGAGCCATAAAGACTTATTTTCTAATAATATCTCCATATTACAGGTTCATGGAAGTATTCGGAAAGAGAACATCATTGTGTATATTATTCCTAGTTGCAAGCATAATTGTATCAATGTTAATTTGGCTAAAAAATTGTAAGTTCCAGCAAAACATATTGAAACCACACAGGTTGATAATGAAGATGTTGAAATTTATAAAGGTTTGAAGATTTCTATGGATAAGTATGTGTTGAATTCTCATTTTTATGCTTCATATATGGCTACTATGGATGTTTTTTTGGGACACCCTTGGATGGAATCCATTTGTATTGTCAATTTTAATCTGCAAAATAAATTCATGAAGCTCTGGTATAAAAATAAGAAAATTACATTGCAGGATATTTGCACGAGGAACCATGTAGAGACTAGGGAGGAAGAACCACAATTATCCAATGACACAGACACATCATATGATGAGCCTTTGATGGTAGAAAACCAAACACAGACATCAAAGCATGTACCAGCAAAAGCACCAGATACCACTCCATCACCAATAGCGGTGGAATTAATGAAGGATATTCCATCAGTTAAAGCTTCAACATATCACCACCCGCACCACCCAACAAGACAACAACTAGCAATGTAGAAACAGATTAACAACAAGGAAAAAAACCCCTCAACGACACATAGAGAGGTGCAACGATTCACCCACAGCACATCAACACAAAGGAACCACCAGAACCCGCTTCCATCTCAAGAGAGCGAGGCACCAAATAGATCGAGTGTTCACCTTTCTCTGGGATGGCTAGATGTACGTGAATAGTACCAGTGGAATAATCATTTGAGTAGATCTTATTATTTGTGTTCTTCTCATGTTTCAGGGATGAAACATGTTTAAGGGGGGTGCAATGTAGTATACCTGGGGGGGATAATATAAGGTACAGAGGGAGGTACACAAGGTAATAATATGATGTAATAATGTAAGAATGACAAAGAAATGGGCCATAGTTAATAAATAAAGTGGCTAACCCACATTATTCAAGGGGCCACATGTATCTAGGGAATAAAGTGATAAGCCTATTGTATTGGATGTATGGTATTGACAGAACCATGGTAACTACCCATGGTATTGCATGTATGAAACCTATATAAAGGCTAGAGAATCTCCATTGAGGGAGTTGAAGGATTATTTTATTGGCAAGAAAATGGCTTGTTGAGTGATATCCTTCCTTAAGGAGTGAATGTATGGTGTTTCCCTACCTCAAGGGTTTCGATATTATTGAGGATCTGAATTTTTATCTTCTATGGTGTTATTTATTCGGCATATTTTCAATTTTTATACATTTTCTAGTCAGATCCACTACATCCTAGTTCCTCGATGTGTGTCTATTGAGGGAGAATATACATGTCCCCCTTCACGGTCCTACATCTCAACATCACTTGGAACATCTATCGTGTTCTTGGGTGGGTTCTTTGCCTCTATCATTGTGGTTGGTTCTTGCGGGTCCTTCTTCTAATCTTTATTTTTATCTGTCTTCTTATATTTCTTCATGAAAGACTTAGATGTGGATGGCTTGGGCAGGGCATAGGAGGTCACACCAACATCTATCACTGTGGTCATCCAAACAGGGGGCCGTCCTATTTTTAACCGCACAATATCTTTCTCTGTTAGTTGGTATGGTAGAATATACTAGAATCGTGCCATGTTCGCCTTTGGGCAAATGATGACGTTGTGTAACATCACCTTGAAATATTCTATATGGTTGTACTAATCGTACAAGGTTGGTGACATGCATGATTTAGACTTAACCACCTGATACAACTATGTATCAAAGAGAACCTGAAATATTTTGTTTTTTTTCACCCTTACTGGAATCTTCATCTCCCACATTGATGTGTAGCGCATGACCTCACATAATTCTGGCTCAATATCTTGCAGCTAAGACTACATTGGCATCACCATCCGATGAGTGCAACCAAGAGTATTAGTAAGGCATAGTGAAAAATCTTTCCATATTCATGTGCTTCTTTGATGTTCTCTAAAAACTCCTAGCAAAGGTATTTAGCCCAGTTATACTGAACTCCTTTTGCACATTGTGAAGCAGGTGGAATAACAATTTCAGGTACTTCTTTGGCATGAAACATCCTCTTCATTTTTCAAGCTAGGATCAAGGTGCCAAATTTGACCATTGGGTCATTTATCGTACTCACTACGAACCCTCTGGTGTTTCTGTTTACCCCATATTTCTTCTTCACATCCTCTGTGACCTTCTTTCCTTGAACCTTTCAACCAAAGGCAACTGCAGGGTCTTCTCCTTGTAAGGAAAAATTGGTAATCTTATGAATAAGTGCTTCATCGATGGGAATGGGTGTTTCCAGCTAGAGGCAATTTTCATGCACCATGGTCATCAGCTAGCACACACAAATATCATTAATAGGGTTGTGCCTAAAGTCTGGGATCATCCAAAAGATCAATAGCTCAGATTGATGAAATCTTAGGGTCCATTCCATTAGATCAACTTTAACTACTCCTCCCTCATAGGGCACATGCTCTAAATATTCTGAAGGCATGAGCTGTGGAAACTTTTCGTGGTTCCTCAAGTCCTAATATTCCCACTTTAGCAAAGAGATATTCACCAACATCTCACCCTAAAATGACACATCATATGGAAGGAAGGGTGTATTGATGTGCAACTTTACCTTATTTAGGTCCTTGGTCACCTCAACTATTGCTTTGTGTTATGCCATGTGCTTGGGTAGCTGCGAGATCGAGTCAACCTACTCAATAATATCTTCTTCCACTACTTCTAGTTCTTCAACAATCATTCACTTCTAATGCTCTACGTGGGAGGCCTTTAGCTTACGATTTGGCTTTCAAGGGGACTTTTTGGTCCTCGATTACTGTCCCTTATTATGCTTCGGTGGTTGTGGAGTCTTAGTATCTTGTGACGCAGAGGTAGTAGATTCTTTGGCAGTCATAGCTCCGAGAATTAAGTGAACTAAACTTAATTTTCACAATGTTTCTTCAAATGTTTCAAAAGGTTGAGACACAGAAATCAATAGTAGAAGCAAGAATAAAGATTTCAATGCTCTCAAGTAACTCAAGAAGCAAGGGGATTGAATGCAGCCTTGCATGCCATATTTATAGGGATTGCGTGGCTCAAACGACCTTATGTCCATTGATGTGGCTTCATAAATGTTAAATCAACACCAGATATGGCATAATATCCTCCATAAATGCACGTTATCCGCTCCTCCAAATGGTAACCAAGCTATATTTTCTATATCTACTATTCTGAAAGCTACTTTCTGGTTAGTCTGTGATGGCAACCTCCTCCTGACACAGTCTCAGCGATGTCTACGCAGATCCCTGTGCTTCCTCATGCTTTGTCGGGTAAAATAGTTTTTACAAATTCTGATAGACTTATTTAGAGTCTTCCACCCTCTTTCAACTTTCCATGGTACTAAGACATTCCTCTAACCATATATTCATTGAACTCACACAGGGACAGGGTCGTCTATGTAAGGTTTTAAACTACTAACATTCACATATCCAAGAAGTAATTCACTAGTCAATGTAGCCAAATGAGCTAAACCTCCTTAAGTGATATCCTTGATAATATAAGGCATGAGCTAGTGCATTTGAACTTCCTTGGAAACATGCAAAATTACTATAATACATCAAAAAAAAGTCCTCTGTAAAAAAATTATGTCTGATATCTCAGTCATGACAAGCCTTATAATGTGCTATATGTACTTCTTGATGAAAACCAGCAATGAATCTATCTTCTTCCAGTGCAACCAACTGTGACAAGATTTCTTCCATAATTTCTTGATCAGCCTTGCTGGTTATTACAACAATGTGCAGACTAGGAATAATGTATTCCATCAGCATAATAGCCTCTTGTCCCTATGCAATCCTGAAATCAGTCTATCATGTTAGCTTTTTCCATGTGGTCCTATATGCCCATAGAACATTAGGTATGCACACATCCCAATCATTACAATTAGCATTGCATATCTTCACGAGCTCATTCTCTAGAATGTTATTGAAGGCTTCTACTGCCCCCTTCACCTATCGATGATATGGTGTACTCTTTTGATGTTGTATCTTGAATTTCACAGCCAATGCTTAAATGGTCTCATTCAGAAAATGTGTACCTTGGTCGCTCATCAGAATTTTAGGGAATCCAAACCTTGTCAATATATTTTCAAAGATGAAGTGTGTATCTATCTCTGTGCTGAAATCCTTCATAGTTTGACCTTCTTTTGATCTGGTCAGATAATATGTGGCATCGATGATATAGTGTGCTCCAATATTCTTCCCTAGAGGGTTGATCGACCCTACAAAATAGATTGTCGAACTGTCAATGGCCCGCAGAGTTACTTGGGGCTGTAATGAAATTTTATCTCTGCGTGAGGATATCCTAGTCCTTTGACATATATTACAAGGGTGACAATACTCCTTAGAACCGGTGTGCACCATGGGCCACCACAACATAGCTCTCAAGATCTTATGTGAAGTGGGTTTTCTAGAGTAATGACCTCCTTCAACCCCTCCATGTGCTTCTTCTATTATATTGTGTCTTTTGACTTTGGGAACATACCTCCTTGGAACTTCATTGACTCCCATCTTGTATAATTGGCCTACAATCAAGGTAAATATGTTGCATGCGAAATCGATTATTTCTTCTACTTAATTGTATACTCTACAGGTGTACTTCTAATGGTTAGAAAATGAATAATATCTGCAAAATGTTCAATAGCTACCTTAATAGAAAATAATTTCACATCTAGTAATCCTTCCTCCAAGTTAGTTGGTTCCTCCCCACTTTCAATGCATGATAAATGATCTGGTTTGACATTCAGTCTTCCTGGCTTCATAATTACTTCAAAATCACATTCATAGAATAATAGGTGCCATGTAAATATCTTCCAGCCCAACACAGGTTTGTTCACCAAGTACATCAAAGAAGAATAATTAATGAACATCTTAAAGTGATCTTCAAGAAAATAGTGACAAAACTTCTGCAATACATTTACCATGGCTAACTCTTTTTGCTCTGTTGTGGAATAATGCTCTCAACACTTGACAACTTTCGACTTGTAAATGCAATTGGATGACCAATATCACCAGCTCCCGGCAGCGCTAATAGATCTCCTAACATGATAAAAGACACGTCGACATGTACGTGGAATTATTTTGACCAATCTAGGAATACCAAGATAGGCGCAATTACCATTTTCTATTTCAGGATGTCCAAAATCTTCTATAAGTCCTTATCCGAACAGAAATTTTCATCCTTTTTAAACAATTTCTCCATTGACGTAGTGATCAATGCATATTCCTAAATTGTTGGGAAAAATACTGAGAGGGGGGGGTGAATCAGTATTTAGGGCTTTTTACTTTTTTCTTTCTGTTAAAAACATATGTTGCTTTACTGAATCCAATTTGTATGTCAGAGATCTTATTATGTCTTTATTTACATCATTCATTCATCAGATTTTTAGTAAGAAGTAAGTATGAACAGAAACAACAGAACAAACCATACACATATGAACACCAGTATTTAAGGTGGAAACCCAATTCGGCAGAAAACCACCGTTGCTGCTATCTTAGTCTTCAATATTTATTATAAAGAAAACTTCTTACAATTTTATGGTAGCGCAGACTTATACCAGCATGCAGGCACCCACCTGCAGAAAGTCTACAACCTTCTCTCTTTTTCCAGCCACTACTGGAAGGGAGCTCCAACCCCCTGATTTTAACACTAGCTTCTACTGACATGATACTTCCACTTTCATACTGAAGGCTTCAACCCTTAGATCCATCAGATTTCTTCAATTTCTTCGTCAGACTTCTGTCAGGTCTTCATCATTTCATTTTAAGATCATCGTAGAGTTTCATCGTTTCTATATCATATCCATAGGTGCATCATATTTATCAATTAAGAACAGAGTTCGTTCATGCAGGTATTCCTTAGAGGAATTTATTCACTCACCACTCTTACACCTACTCCCTACGTACTCTATTTCTCTTCTCCTTATATAGTTTTTCCTTTAGTAACACCATGGGTCAAAACCACCAAACCGATAATGGTATCGAACCAATCCAAATTGGAATCCCAATCTTCATTCTTCCATACACGAAACATCCGAAAGGTAATCTTTATCTTCGCCAAATAATACTATAACCAAGGTTAATAAACATTATCGTGTCGCTGACTCGGCAGTAATATATATATCCATATAGCCTTTCGGGCCCTTCAATAATATTTAATCTTCGTCTTGGGGGTTAAGATCTCGGCATAACATATATTGAACCAATAATGTGAAGGGAAATCGGGTTCCACACCCTTAAAACACGACATAATAATTTGGGTAAAAAAACCCGCAAACCTCAACATATGCGTATGGGCCCCAACGTTAACGGTCATTCCCAATCGATGGATGTAATCATTTCGCGCCACCTCACTTGATCGGACGGATATCGCTTGGCAAAGATGCTCGAACAATAACGTGCGATGGCCTGCCGTACTTTGGTTAACCTTCGCGCATCTTTATCAAACGACCACCGTTCGATGGCTTCCCTCCAGATCAACGGCAAATATGCATATCGCTCGATCTCCGATGCCGAACGTTAATGTGCGATGGCGCGCTGTGGTAAGCGGTTTTGTGAAATCGTACAGGGACGTGTGTTGCCCGTTCTATGGAATCACTCCCCATCTCTTGAATACCGCTTGCCCGTCAAAAGCAGTGCGATGAAAACCGAAAACCGCTTGTACTGTTCCTCTTTCGTGGTTCCGCCCTTCGCTCAACGTTTCGTCCGTCCTACCTTTTGTTACGTTCTACCGTTTTCCTTCCAGGTTCCGTTCATGATTTCAAAAGGGGTAGTCTCGGTTTGCACTATCCTTCTTACTTGGTCTATCTTCGACAGGATTTCCAATAAACAACGAACTAATGTAGTTCTCTTCTGACAGGATTTTCTCTACCATTAGGATAGAATTAGTTATACTCAGGCTTCCTTTATGAGGGGAATGAATTCAACAGAGTTTCAGGGCATTCCGTACAAGAATTGAACCAATCAATACCCAAATATACTCGGTATTTTCCATCAATCAGAGTATCACCAGAACACAATCATACACAGGATTTCCTCGAGATACGTTCCCGTTGAAGGCGATCAGGATGCATACATACATCTAATAAAACTTCTCATATGATTTAATTTCACAGGGGCACAAATATCCTTCCTACTGAATTTAAGTTGCTCCTTGATTGATACAGCTCTCTGTAGATGCACACTTTCTCTGTTCTTCTCTGTTGACCTTTGTCATCTGCTATGTTTCTTTTCTCTGTTCCTAGTTACTATGTCAGATTCCAATATTTCCAATGACAATATTCTTTGCCATCAATGACAATATTTCCAACAATCTCCCCCTTTGGCATTGATGGCAATACTCTTCCTCTGATTGTCTTATAGAAGGCTTTTGTTGCGATTTCTCCCCCTTTCACATCAATGGAAAAGAGTTGATCAAGATCCTGTGAACCGAAAATACCATGCTCCCCCTGAGATCATGCTGCATCTTTAAACATAATATAGAAAAATGACTTATAAATGCCAACAGTGCATCCTCTTCATATGACCAATGCTCCCCCTTAGCCTGTGCATTCAGAGATGCCCAACTGCACCTCACAACCAATTTAATCTTCTGTATTTAAGTAGATCTGATCTTCTGCATGGCAGAGACTACTCCCAGTTTCTGTCTGAGATATTCAAACGCTTCCCTGGGTAGAGGTTTTGTAAATATATTAGCAAATTGTTCTTTGGAGGGAACATACTCCAATTTCACCTTTTGTTTAAGAACTTGTTCATGTAAGAAGTGATATTTGATGGGAATTTGCTTGGTCTTGGAGTGCATAACATGATTCTTTGAGATACTAATGGCAATTGTATTGTCACACATAATGGAGATAGGAGGTGAACATTTGATTTGAAAGTCTTGTAAGGTTTTCATCACCCAGAGAAGTTGAGTGCAACATGATGCGGCAGCCACATATTCTGCTTCTGCTGTAGATAAGGCAATAGAGCTTTTCTTCTTGCTGAACCAAGATACTAACCGGGGCCCCATATAGAATGCACCACCACTAGTGGTTTTTCGGTCATCAACATTTCCAGCTCAATCTGCATCGGTGTATGCATGAAGAGTATGATCAGCATTCTTTGGATACCATATTCCAAAGTCTTGAGTTCCTTGTAGATATTTGAATATTCTTTTCACAGCCTGAAGGTGAGACTCTTTTGGATTAGCTTGGAATCGTCCAACAATCCCAAATGCATGCATAATGTCTGGTCTTGTCCCAGTGAGATAAAGTATACTTCCTATCATAGATCTCTATTCGTGTTGATTCATGGTGGGGGAATCATCATTATAACTAAGATTACATCCGGTTATCATTGGTGTACTTACAGGTTTGCAATATTCCATGCCATAGTTCTTCAAGATTTTCTTAAGATATTTTTCTTGTGATAAGAATATGCCATCTGTTGCTTGTTGCACTTGCAAGCCAAGAAAGAATGTTAGTTCCCCAAGTAAAGACATTTCAAATTCTTGCTGCATATCAGAAGAAAATTTCTAACTCATAGGCTCTTCATTACTTCCAAAGATGATATCATCAACATATAAAACCACAATCAATAGTTTATCATTTTCAGTTTTTGTGTATAAGTTGCTACCAGCAGACCCCTTTGAAAATCCTTGTTGATGAAGATATTTGTCAAGACGATAATACCATGCCCTTGAAGCTTGTTTGAGACCATATAGAGCCTTTTTAAGTCTACAAACAAGTTTTTCATCATTTCCAAAAATGAATCCTTCTGGTTGTTCTATATAAACTTCTTCTTCTAGATCACCATTGAGAAAAGCAGATTTAACATCCATTTGATAAACTTTGATTTGTTGCAAGCTTGAAAAGGCAAGGAACATTCTTATGGCTTCAAGTCTGGCTACAGGAGAAAAATTTTCTTCAAAGTCTATACCTTTTTGTTGAGCACACCCTTTGCAAACAAGCCTAGCTTTATTTCTTATAACATCCCCATTCTCATTTAACTTGTTTTTGAGTATCCATTTAGTTCCAGTGACATTTTTGTCATGAGGTCTTGGTACTAAGTCCCAAGTGGGATTCTTTTCAATTTGATCAAGCTCTTCATTCATGGCTTAAATTCAACATTCATCTTTGCTAGCTTTACTGACATTGTGTGGTTCAATAGTGGATAGAAATGCCAGATTGCTAGTAGATCCCACAAGAGTCCTTCTTGTTTGTACACCTGATCCCTTTTCTCCAAAAATTTGATATTCAGGATGATTCTATTGAACATATCTAGATGGAGTTTTTTCAGATAGATCATCTCCGGGTTCTTCATTGGGTTCACTGTCTATATCATTCTTATTTGATGTAGAGGGATATATGTCATTATCATCTTCATCTGTTGTTTGTTTTTCTTCTTTTGGTGCTGCAGGAGACTCATCAATAACAACATCAATACATTCAACAATCTTCCGAAGTCTTTTATTGTAACATTTATATTCTCTACTCCTAGAGGCGTAACCAAGAAGTATTCCTTCGTCTGCTCTGGGTTCAAACTTACCAAGGTTTTCATCATTATTTTTGATAAATAATTTTCTTCCAAAAATTCTAAAATGCTTTACAGTGGGAGGATTACCATACCAGAGTTCATATGGAGTTTTATCACTATTTACATGAACATGTGCCTTGTTGAGAATGTTTACTACTGTATGTGCTGCTTCTCCCCAAAAAGTGTCAGGTGTTCCGGAATCATCAAGCATAACTCTAGCCATTTGTTGAACTGTTCTATTCATTCTTTTTGTGACACCATTCTGTTGTGGAGTGCCAGCTACAAAAAACTATCTTTTTATGCCATGTTGTTCACAAAATTCAAGGAATTCATCTGATGTATATTCTCCTCCTCGATCAGATCTAAGACACTTGATTTTTAGATCTAATTCATTTTCAACCAGTGCTTTGAAGATCTGAAATTTCTCAAATGCTTCATCTTTGTGTTTAATCAACCCAATCCAACACATTCTAGAGAAATCATCAATAAATAAGATATAGTAATGTTCACCACGTGGTGACTTTTTCCTCACAGGTCCACATATGTCAGTATGAATGAGTTCAAGAGGCTTACTTGATGATCCTTCCTTGGCATTAAATTGTACTTTGGTTTGCTTACCGAATTGGCAAGATTTGCATATGATATTTTCAGGTAGAGTAATATTGGGAAGATCACGAACAACTTTAAGTCTGCTTGATTTGTTGATTTGAGAGAAGCTCAAATGCCCCAACCTTCTATGCCATAGCCAGTTTTCTGAAGATTTACTCAAGTAACATTGATCTTTGCAGTTCTTCATTACATACAGGTTTCTTGGAGTTCTTTTTCCTTTTATAATTGTTTTACCTGTATCAAGATCACGTACCACACATTCTTTTGAACTAAATACAACTTCAGTTCCTTGATCACACATTTGACTCACACTTAACAGATTATGATTTAATCCATCCACATACATGACATCATTATCTTTCACCTTCTCTTTTATAAAAACAGACCCTTTTCCCTTAATTACTGCAGGAGTATCATTTCCAAATGTAACATTCTTTTCCTTTTCCAGAGCACTATATGCAAGAAGTTTTTTTTTGTCACCTGTCATGTGTCTTGAGCATCCACTATCAATGTACCATTGATTTTCTTCACCTTATGCAAATAACGCTATGCCACAATTTTCAACCTATAGTTCCTTCCTTTTCCATACATTGGAGCTTGAAGGAACATGTTCTTTTGGCTGAACTTTGCTCCTGCATTTAGATTCTTCATGGGCAAAGTTATTGCAATAAGCACATTAAACTTCATTTTGAAGAGGAGAAAAGTTGTTATAGGTATTCTTCCTTGTTTCAATATCAATCCTTTTCTTTCTTGCTTCTCTTGTCATGATGGTTTTATATGCAACACATTGAACAACTTTATGACCAAAATTGTGACATGAGAAACATTGACCATTGAAGAAGAAATTTCTGCGATCATGAAATCTTCTGCTTGAATTTACCTGTTGATTGGTGTTTCTTTGAAAGATATTTCTGTTAGTGTTCCTTGAATTGAGATGATCATTCTTTACCTGTAAAGATTCTTTATTCCCTTGCTGAGTGGCAGCATGTTGTATACCAGTTGTAACTGCTTTTAGATAATTTGGTGCTGAAGCCTGAGAAGATTCTCCGACATATCCAAGACCTGTATTTATAAGGGGAGAACGTTGTACCTTGATAATCTCATCTAAGGTTTCAGATCCTTTAGCAAATCTAAGATTCAGAGTCTTTACTTTCTCAAGTTCTTTTCTTAGACTTACTACTTCACATTCTAATTTTTCATTGTGTTTCTCCTTTTCTTCAAGCTGATTTTCAGAGTCTCTATGGTTATTTTAGTTTCTTCTAAGCATATTTTGAGTTGATTGTTTTCATCAAGAAATTCCTTGTCCTCTACAACATCCAAAAAAGTATCCTTTTCTTCTCTAGATTCTTTTTCAAATGCCATGAGAAGTCTAAGATCTTGTTCACATTCTTCCTCACTATCAGATAACCCATCATTGTCTTCATGAGTATAGTAGCTTTTCCTAGTGCTAAACCGATTCTTATTCCTTCTAGCTACTTCCTTCTCTTGTTTATGTGTTTCTTTATGAGGACACTTAGCAGCATAATGACCAACTCTTCCACAATAAAAACATTTGAAAGGAAGCTTACCTCTGAACCAGCCTGTGCCAAGTTGAAGTTTCTTTACAAAATTTACCTCATCTTCTTCTGAGATATATCGTGATCCTTCTAGTTTTTGTACTTCCTTCCCTTTTGTAGAAGCTCTAAAGACTGCTTCTTTGGCTTCAAATGGTCCCGCTCTTCTCATTTCATATGCAGTTAGTATGCCATGAAGTTTCACCACAGTAAGATTTTGAAGATCCTTCTTTTCTTCAAGAGCAGAAACTTTTGACTCAAACTTTGTTGTTTGTGATCTTAAAACTTTCTCAACCAAAGTAGATTCAGTTATTGTTTCTCCCAGATTTTTCATATGATTTACAATATCATCAAGACGTAAAAATAAATTGGTAATGCTCTCCTCATTATCCATTTTTAGATTCTCATATTGAATTCTGAGAGTTTGGAGTTTAGCACTTTTTACCTTTGCATCACCTTCATAGCTCAGAATGATTTTGTCCCATATTGCATTTGTTGTATTGAGCTACATGAATTTGACAAATTTTGATTCAGTTAGACTTCCTAATACAACATTGACCGCATTTTCATTTGTTACATAATTCTTTCTTTCCGTTAGATCTGTTGGTACTGCAGCTGAATATTGATATCCTTGTTCAACAATTTCCCATACATATGGTCCCAGAGACTGAATATAGGATCTCATCCTTTTTTTCTAGAAGATTAAATTATTTCCGTTAAAGAGCGGAGGCCTGATAGATGCTGTTCCATCTTGATTTCTCATCTTGCTTGATCTTCCTTCTAGCGGCTAAGCTTTTTCAGAAGGACCTACTCTGATACCAATTGTTGGGAAAAATACTGAGAGGGGGGGGGGGTGAATCAGTATTTAGGGCGTTTTACTTTTTCTTTATGTTAAAAACATATGTTTCTTTACTGAATCCAATTTGTATGTCAGAGATCTTATTATGTCTTTATTTACATCATTCATTCATCAGATGTTTAGTAAGCAGTAAGTATGAACAAAAACAACAGAACAAACCATACACATATGAACACCAGTATTTAAGGTGGAAACCCAATTCGGGAGAAAACCACCGCTGCTACTATCTCAGTCTTCAATATTTATTATAAAGAAAACTTCTTACAATTTTATGCTGGCGCAGATTTATACCAGCACGTAGGCACCCACCTGCAGAAAGTCTACAACCTTCTCTCGTTTTCCAGCCACTACTGGAAGGGAGCTCCAACCCCCCGATTTTAACACCAGCTTCTATTGACAGGATACTTCCATTTTCATACTGAAGGCTTCAACCCTCAGATCCATCAGATTTCTTCAATTTCTTCATCAGAATTCTGTCAGGTCTTCATCATTTCTTTTTATGATCATCGTAGAGTTTCATCGTTTCTAGATCATATCCATAGGTGCATCAGATTTATCAATTAAGAACAGAGTTCGTCCATGCAGGTATTCCTTAGAGGAATTTATTCACTCACCACTCTTATGCCTACTCGCTACGTACTCTATTTCTCTTCTCCTTATATAGTTTTGCCTTTAGTAACACCATGAGTCAAAACCACCAAACCGCTAATGGTATCGAACCAATCGAAATTGGAATCCCAATCTTCGTTCTTCCATACACGAAACGTCCAAAAGGTAATCTTTATCTTCGCCAAATAATACTATAACCAAGGTTAATAAACATTATCTTGCCGCTGACTCAACAGTAATATATATATCCATATAGCCTTTCGAGCCCTTCAATAATATTTAATATTCGTCTTGGGGGTTAAGATCTCGGCATAACATATATTGAACCAATAATGCAAAGGGAAATCGGGTCCCACACCCTTAAAACACGACATAATACTTTGGGTAAAAAAACCCGCAAACCTCAACATATGCGTATGGGCCCCAACATTAACGATCATTTCCAATCGATGGTTATAATCGTGTCGCACCGCCTCACTTGATCGAATGGATATCGCTCGGCGAAGATGCTCGAACAATAACGTGCGATGGCCCGTCGTACTTTGGTTAACCTTCGCGCATATTTATCAAATGACCATTGTTCGATGGCTTCCCTCCATATCAACGGCATATATGCATATCGCTCGATCTTCGATGCCGAACGTTAATGTGCGATGGCGCGCTGTGGTAAGCGGTTTTGTGAAATCGTACAGGGACGCGTGTTGCCCGTTCTATGGAATCACTCCCCATCTCTTGAATACCGCTTGCCCGTCAAAAGCAGTGCGATGAAAACCGAAAACCGCTTGTACTGTTCCTCCTTCGTGGTTCCGCCCTTCGCTCAAGGTTTCGTCCGTCCTACCTTTTGTTACGTTCTACCGTTTTCCTTCCAGGTTCCGTTCATGATTTCAAAAGGGGTAGTCTCGGTTTGCACTATCCTTCTTACTTGGTCTATCTTCGGCAGGATTTCCAATAAACAACGAACTAATGTAGTTCTCTTCTGACAGGATTTTCTCTACCATTAGGATATAATTAGTTATACTCAGGCTTCCTTTATGAGGGGAATGAATTCAACAGAGTTTCAGGGCATTCCGTACAAGAATTGAACCAATCAATACCCAAATATACTCGGTATTCTCAATCCATCAGAGTATCACCAGAACACAATCATACACAGGATTTCCTCGAGATACGTTCCTGTTGAAGGCGATCAGGATGCATACATACACTGAATAAAACTTCTCATATGATTTAATTTCACAGGGGCATAAATATCCTTCCTACTAAATTTAAGTTGCTCCTTGACTGATACAGCTCTCTGTATATGTACTCTTTCTCTGTTCTTCTTTGCTTACCTTTGTCCTCTACTATGTTTCTTTTCTCTGTTCCTAGTTACTGTGTCAGATGCCAATATTTCCAATGACAATATTCTTTGCCATCAATGACAATATTTCCAACATGAATAAAATTCCCATAATAGCCTATATCTCCTAGGATTTATCACAACTTCTTCACATTCATTGAAGCATCTAAGTTAACTACAACAATAATCTTGGTGGGATCAACCATCAATCCCTGATGAAATACAAAATGGCGCAGCAGATTACCAAAAGGAACAAATAATACACATTTCTTCCAATTCAGAAAGAAGTGATATTTGCGACAAGTATCTAGCATTAAGAGCAAGCTAGAAACATGTTTCTTCAATGCTCCAAATACAGTCCAATCATCAAAGTATACTTCTAAAAACCTATGCATGGTAGCGACTACTATGCATGAAAATATAACTGGTGAATTCTTCAACCTGAATGGCCTGACCATTTAATGGAATGATCCCCACTCCATCGCAAAGCATTTCTTACTTTGGTCTTCAGGTTTTATACTTCTCTGATGATACCTTGAAAATCGATCAGTGAATGAGTAGGATTTCTGGCCTCTAACATTGTCCAAGACTTTATCTGAGAATGGAGTTAGAAAAGGATAATATACACAAGCATCATTTAATTTGTGTAGATCAACACAAATCTTGATTTCACCTTTAGTATTATTTTCATGCACTACCATAGGGATTACCGAATCTAACACTTCCATAGGTTCAATAATCCCTCTAGCAACCATCTTTTCCATTTCCTCTTTTACCTTTTTATTATATCTTGGATTCAATTGGCAAGGGCGCTCCTTTAGATGTCAAGCATCTAGTTTCAAAGTGATATTCATAACACCAATATCTCCAATAATCAATTTTAACTCTTAAAACTTTGTAGGGGATAATTCTTGATATTTAGTGAGTGGCTCTACAACTTTACCCACCATATCTTCAACCCAATAATCTCCTATTTTCGAAAACTTAGGTTGTTCCTCTGTTCCAATATTAACTTTCCTAGTCTTCCAAAGTTCAGTCACATCTGCTAACTCGATATTGGGCCCATGGACCACATGCTTTCCTTCAGTCTCATGAATATTGATGTTTCTAGGGTTTTCCTTATTATATTAATTTGTCACATTTTCACATTCTACCGCACCCTTCATCGACGGATCCTATGCTAGTTAGGCCAGTTCTTCTAGTTCCTTTGGCATGTAAAATATAACATATTGAATCGCTTGTAATGCCTCATATAGGCCTTGGAATCCACTTTCAAAACTAAATTTTAAACTAAAATTTTATTTTAGTGCATCACATTCAGCAGTGCCACATCGTAGCTCAACCTCTAGATACCAAATCGTGTGTATCCTGATTAATGTATGAATGAAGATATGTACGCATTATGGCTTCGAATCCTCTACCCAAGATGAAGTGAATTTGGCTAAATGAATACACAGATCCTCTTTTCCTGTATAGGTTCCTTCCATCTGGGTATTAGGGTTTTTGAATCACAATCACATCATACAGTTACATTCTTCCCAATTAGCCAAATTTTCCTTGTGCTTCCCCCACTGGCATGTTGGGGTTGAGTGCAGAATTAGATCAAGCACATGGAAGAATTGTTTCTATGGAAAAACCTTTTCGAGTTCTTTAAAAAATAAATTGACACTTCCTATACATTGAGAAAACAATGTTGTGACTTAAGCCTGATTCCCGCCTTCGCCTACATTGAACCTATTCTACACCTTCACAGATATAATAAATATTTTCTCAAACTTCCTATACAATCATAGTAGGGTAATTCCCATACCTTAGAGGATACAACACACAGATCTGGTTACTCAGTGATAGCATAGAGTAGATATTTCATGACAACGATTCTTCCAATTCTCCAATTCCTCATCAAAGTCTGACAAACATGAAATATCATTTTCCTAACTAGGTCTACCATCTGTTGTAGGATTGATCTTTTCCTCATCCCCTACAGTTAGGTTGTAGACATGGTCGACATATTCATATGCATATCCTTCTCACATTGACTGTGTGTATCTTGCTTCTTCTATAGAGTCCAGATGGACCACAACCCTTGTCCCATTATTTTCGAATATTATACTTGTGCACTTGAGGTTGATAATAACATTCATATCAATAGCCCAATATAGTCCCAACCTCATATTTTATGGATATGTATCATAAAAAATTTGAATAAATTCAAAGTCAGCAAGGGCCTTAACTCCTTCAATGTCAATTATCACACTAGAAAGTCTACCCATTGGGATAATCATCTGTTGATTTTCCATGCCCAACTCAATTATGGTGCATTCCAATTTCTATTATCCCATATTCTACCATGTCTATTTTGGTAGGACATTAGCATTATATCATAGATCTAAAATCACCGGATCCATCTCGAACTCACCTATTTGAGTAGTTAAGCGCATCTCTTGGCCAATCCTTTTTATTGTGTAGAAGATTGATACAGGCCTACAAAAATGGTTTCAAATCAACCTTGGTCCTTTCCATGGTGTTTATGGTAGGCTTTCTTGGTGTCTCAAATGTGGATGAACGAGGATCGGTCAAATCCTTCTTTTCTTCAACAAAGGTTTCCTTCTCCTCATGTTAGTCTCTTCCTCGGGCAGTTCTACTCGCATGATCATCTAAACGTTCTGCATGGGTTTATGAATTTTATTTTCCTACATTTTTACAAATAACAAAGGAAAATCTGCAATAAGATGGTCAAACTATCAAAAATATCTGCACTATTGTTCTGTCAGGTTCGGAAAATCGCATGCATAATGGCCAACATCTCCACAGTTATAAAAAAAGAGCTGACCCCTTCCACAACTAGCTCCTCCTCCTCTTCGTCATTTCCTTCCTTGAAATCCACCTCATCGAGATGGCGATGTACGTGAATCTGGTTGTCTACCTTTGACTTGCATTGTATAAGAAGCAACCTATTCATCATTTCCCAAAGATAAAAAAAAGTGCAATACAAGCGCTTGAGACCCAGAATATATTTAAAAATTATGAGACATAAATATGTTGTGTGTTTCTCAATTACTTGACATATCGCGCACCACGATGCAGGGTCCTCACTAGGCCCTACCACAGTCTTAAGTGGACTTGGTCCTCCAACTACGAGATAATCACAAAATATAGGGAATTTATCATTGTAGTGCCCTTTAGCCTTGCAACATACACATCATACCTCCACACGCAAGTAATTTTATTTTTCTTTCAACATAATTTTTAGTTATAAGTGCAAGGTAGCCAACTAGCTCTATATTTATTGAACTCTGACCTTCATATTCTGCACCAGCGAGGATTTTAATTTTGTTGCAATTTCCATAGATTCATCCTACGTTGTGATCTTCTGTTGAGATAGAGGCAGGAAAACATGTGGTAGCAACACTACAATGAACCGTTATTTGTGTTGATGATAATCAATAGCAAACCTCCTTCTCTAATGTTACATTTCAATCACCGATCTGCCTCCCATATGGTTTCATTTACTTCTTGATGGATGTCCTCCAATTCAGTAACACACTACACATATGAATTTTGATTTTTGAACTGCTCCTTCAATTCATCTTTGAGCTCATCGATCGTCACATTAGAGTTTTATGTTTCATACCCCATATACAAGTCCAGTCCACATTCGTGAAATGTAGTAGCTAGCTACACTTTCTTAACATTATTATCATTGACATGTTGTTCCTTCCATAGAGCCTCTACAGAAAACCATAATTGTTTAGTGTCTTCATTTCCCACGCCCCTAAATTTCTTCAGTTTCATGGAGTTATCCATATAAGAAACTATTAGTGGAGGTGGAGGTGGGGTGGATGAGCTGATAGTGTGAGACGAATTTAGAAGTGAAGTGGACGAGATTTGAATTTTACTCTAGATATTTTCTTCTGATTGCACCGATTCATCAAAACTACTTGTTTTAGACTCGTCATCGGTGTTATATCTACCTTTAAGGGGGCTACACAGAAAATTTTCTTCTAGGTTTTTTGTATAAGATTTTCCGTTGCACATAGTGCTAGGTGGACATATTCTGAACATTCATTCAATGTGGGTGTACAAAGTACCCTGTTCACATAACAACATCTTAATCCATAGCTTTAAAAAGCACATGATCTTACCTTTAGGGGCCTTGAAAAATATCCTTTCAACTTCAGAATATGACACAAATGCATCGAAACGAAATTCATTAACAAAATCGCCCAAAATTTTATTGATCCAATAGTCTACTGCATGGGTAATCTTATTGCTAGATTTATCTAATTTCTAGATCAACTTAGATTCCCACAAGTTAACTGCATCATCCTTCCAACAAGTCTGAAACTCATCAAGCTAAGATAACCACTCTTGTGACTGTATATTGAATGAATAAAATAAATTCTCGTGGACCTATGTATAGATATAATTTTGATCCCAAGCCACCATTGCAATTAATTTTTCATAAGATACCACATCAAAATTCCCTCAATTAGATCTTGGTCCCAGCCATGGAAACATTTTTGTCTTTAGGGGTCCTAACCAAGGTTCAAAGTGTTCTACGTAACCAACAAAACCATCCAACTACTAGCCCTTTCGGTAGTGATCTGCTTTTGTAGACCAAAGCCTCTCCCGAAGCAGTATGGGGTAGTGCTGGAAGTAGGTTTCTGAACTCTGAGGGAGTGCACGATGTGGATATTATCCATTCTTAACATGTATAATTGTTACTTCCCTGCATAATGACTTCCTTAACCCAATTTAGATCTAACTCAGAAACCCTTAACTTTAATACAGTCTTGGACAAAATAGACAGTTATCCTTACTAATTTCTACTCAACAGAAACTAGAATAAACCTTGTGCGTTTACAAATATCTATCCTTAACAAAATTCCTAACCAATCATACACTACTTGCGTGAATACAAGAATATATTATCAGATGTGCAACTCCATATAGAATCACATTCATGATAAAAAAAATATATATAACTAAATCAATGCATTAACTTGTAAACATGGAAATCATACAAGTAGATCGTAACTCACCGACTCTTATATTTATTAATAAAAATTAAATTAGTACAATAGTCTTCTCCCGTGCACATAGTCAGTAGGAGTCTATCCAAGACATAATAAAACAAACTTTCCCAAAATTAGACAAGATATTTCATGAATGATATTATATGATATGATGAACTGTAACTTGACTTGACTCATATATATTGATAGGAATAATATGCCCAAATACCATGGTATCAAATCATGGTTTGAGCCCCATGTTCTCCCTTTTACCTGTTACAATGATAAAGGAACTTTGACCCACCCCAAATTTCCTTTACTTTCTACACACAACATGTTTTAACAAAAATTAACCAAAATTGTACAAAAAACTTGACCCTATCCCAAAAACATGGAAATGAATGAATAAGAGTGTGACGGTCAATCATTTCTAGGTGTGCTAGGTGTTAGAGAGTGCTAGGATGTGTTAGGGAGTTCCAAAGCATGCCAAGGGATGCTAACACATACCACATAGTGCCAAGGGATTATTATATGTGTCATATGTTATCACATATCAAGATGTAAACTATTTTGCTTAGTTTTTTTACAACCATTATTGGGTGTGAGATTTGTATTCATAGCTTATTAAGTTGTATAATTTGAGATTCAACATCAGTAGCCTAAGATGAGTTGTAGGAAGTGCTTAGGTGAAAAACAAATAGGCTAGTTGTAGTAACTCTAACTTGGTCAAGCTATTGTAGTCAAGGAAATATTTGGTTAGGTTCCCAAGTTGCAAAAAACATTAGGGTAATTGTGAAGGCATGATATCTAGGAAGTGTTAGGGTGCTCCAAGGAATGAAAAGGTATGCTAAAAAATGATAGGCAGTTTGAATGCATGTCGAGGGGTGTTAGGTATTGTTAAGGCATCACAAGGGAGAAGTAGGTCAAAATGAATGAAATTGAATGAATGAGTGTGTATCAAAGAGTGTTAGTAAATCCTAGGTGTCCCAAGGGAAAAGTTTGTTAGGATAATTTTAGAATAGGACTTGTAAAGGAAAGCATACGACTATGATAAGGGGTTAGAAAAAATTACTTTTAGACAAGTGGATAATTTGGGCTTGGCCCAACACTATTTTTTCAATGAATTGGTTGGGTTCCCAAATCGTAAACCAAGTAAGCCTATCTATAAGGGCATGACAACTAGGGAGTGCCAAGTTCCGCTAGGGAATGCCAAGAAGTTCTAACACATGCTAAATAGTTCCAAGGAATGTTAGGCATTCCAATACATGCCAAGATGTGCCAGATGCTAGGGTGTATTTCCAACGCATGCTACAGGGTGTTAGGGAGTGCCAGGGACATAAGACGTAGCACTAGTTTCAATTGCATGGGAATGAATGAATAATAATGTGTTATAGGAATTTTTACTAAGTTCCAAGTGTGCTAAGGAGGGACTGAAAAGGTATGCTACGTAGTGCTAAGGAATGCTAGAGTGCTAGGGAAGCATGCTAAGATGTACCAAGTGCCAAGGTGTGTCAATGCATGTTAAGGAGTGTTATTGAATGGTAGAGAAACTCAAGGGATAACTAGGTAGAAATTCATGTAAATGAATGGATAAAAGTGTGTGATATGGAGTTTCAATGAGTTCCAAGTGTGCTAAGGAGGGAGTGACATGGTATGTTATGTAGTGCTAAGGCATGCTAGAGTGGTATTACAACAAGAAGCCAAGATGTGCTAGGTGCCAAGGTGTTCAAATGCATGCTAGGAAGTGTTAGGAAGTGAACAGGAAGCACAAGGGAGAACTAGATGAAAATAATGCATGGAAATGAATGAATAAGAGTTTATGACAGTAAGTGTGAGTTAGTTCTGGGTGTGATAAGGAGGGAGTGACAAGCTATGTGAGGAAGTACTAAGGTATGCTATAGGCTATGGCAACATGCCAAGATGTCCCATGTGTCAATGTGTGATAATGCATGATCGGGAGTGTTTGAGAGTGCCATTGAAACACAAGGGAGCACTATCTTCAAAGGCATGTAAATTAATGAATAATATGGTGTGACAGTGAGTGTCAGTGAGTTGTAGGTGTGCTAACGATGGAATGAAAAGGTATTATTTATAGTTATAAGGAATGTTATAGTGCGAGGGTGGCATTTCAATATGTGCCAAGTGCTAGGGTGTCTCAATGCATGCCAGGGAGTGTTAGGGAGTGCCATGGAAACACAAGGGAGAACTAGGTAAATGGTAGGGAAACTCAAGAGATAACTAGGTAAAAATTCATGTAAATGAATGGATAAAAGTGTGTGACAGGGAGTTTCAACGAGTTCCAAGTGTGCTAAGGAGGGAGTGACATGGTATGTTATGGAGTGCTAAGGAATGCTAGAGTGGTATTACAACAAGAAGCCAAGATGCGATAGGTTCCAAGGTGTTAAAATGCGTGCTAGGAAGTGTTAGGAAGTGAAAGGGAAGCACAAGGGAGAACTAGATA
Source organism: Pinus albicaulis (assembly GCA_034641835.2). Classification (NCBI taxonomy): domain Eukaryota; kingdom Viridiplantae; phylum Streptophyta; class Pinopsida; order Pinales; family Pinaceae; genus Pinus; species Pinus albicaulis. Next base: position 1,163,840,278 of record CM076570.1, on the reverse strand, counting down.
AAAATAATGCATGGAAATGAATGAATAAGAGTTTATGACAGTAAGTGTGAGTTAGTTCTGGGTGTGCTAAGGAGGGAGTGACAAGGTATGCTAGGAAGTACTAAGGTATGCTATAGGCTAGGGAAACATGCCAAGATGTCCCATGTGTCAAGGTGTGACAATGCATGATCGAGAGTGTTTGAGAGTGCCATTGAAAGAAAAGGGAGCACTATCTTCAAATGCATGTAAATTAATGAATAATATGGTGTGACAGTGAGTCTCAGTGAGTTGTAGGTGTGCTAACAATGGAATGACAAGGTATTATTTATAGTTATAAGGAATGCTATAGTGAGAGGGTGGCATTTCAATATGTGCCAAGTGCTAGGGTGTCTCAATGCATGCCAGAGAGTGTTAGGGAGTGCCATGGAAACACAAGGGAGAACTATTTCAAAATGCGTGGAAATGAATAAATAATAGTGTGTGATAGGGAGTTTCAGTGAGTTTCAAGTGTGATAAGGAGGGAGCAACAATTTTATATGATAGGCGATGCGAAGCCATGCTAGAGTGTTAGGACATGTCAGGGAGTGGTGGTTTTTGCTAGGGACTTCCAAAGCCTACCAAGGAATTCAAGGGATTCTATAAAGATGTTCCACATAGTTCCAAGGCATTATAATATGTGTGAGGTGATATGGCGTGTCAATATATAAATTATGTTGCTTATTTGTTTTATTTCCATGGTTGGATGTGAGCCTTTACATGGTAACTTATTAAGTGGGGTTAGTTGAGATTTGACATGAGTAGCCTAAGATGAGTTATAGGTATTTCCGAGGTGAACAAGGCATATGTTAAATTTCCACGGAACATGAGAGTTTGGGTTTGGTCTTAGAATATTTTATAGAAAAAAACTCAAGTGCCAAAACACATCTACTTTAATGCACAACAAAATATACACACATCATGGAATCAACTAGTTCACATGACAATTTTTAATTTTTCCAAACCCTTCTTCATTATATTAAAAACTATAATACAAAATATTATAGGTCTCATACTAGGGATCCTAACCCTTTACAATCATAATGCTACAAGGAATACATCTAGGGTTTGGTGTTAGTCCTTTGACAAACAATATATCCTTAAGAAGACAACATTTGACCTACTTGTTGATTCTAGCCACACACAACCCTTTCATTCCATGTGTCCTGAACACATCTGGTAGGTCCTCTTTCCTCCCATTTTGAAACTCCTCAATCTTCCTCTATCAATGAGCTCATGATCTAGGTTGATTCTCTAATTTTTCCAATTCTTAAGGTATCATTTGTCTTCAGAAATGGCTCCAGGTTGTAGTGTCCATCTCACAGAATCTGACACAATTTATGGTTTCTCATTTTGTCTCTAGATGAAAGAGAAATCATTCGTTCAAGTTGTATGGCGAGCAGGTGCAGAAGAGGTTAGGTGACATTTATGCAATTTGACACATGACATCCAGTAAAATTACCCCTATTGAATATCTTCAGTTGATGGTGAAACTTTGTGTTCCAAAACCTAAAACACTATGTTGAACATTTATCTACATGGAGGGTAATAAGACTATGCCTAGCACATTAACCTAAGATACAACCTTATGTTAAAAACCATAGAAGAAGTTAAATTATAACCTTAGGGTCATGGTTCAAAGGGAGAGGAATACATTACAAGGTGGGTGCATAATTATAAACTATGGAAAATTATAATAAACCTATGGTGAAAATATTAAAAGGTCTGATGCATATGGTACAAACATGGTGGAAGAGTTTTAATCTATGGACTAAACCTATGGAGCGGAATTTATAAACCATATCATATGGAAAAACATATGGTATTCAAAATTACATGCTAGAATTATATTATTAACCTATGATCTAAACCATAGCATGATGTTAATATCTATGGAGTGGATAGTATGGAGTGAACCATTATATACAAAAAAACCTTATCAAATTAAACCACGTGGCTTCATAAATGGTGTCTAATTGTGTGGTGATGGAAATCCAAATGAAGGAGATTCTGTCCATCATAGATGGGAAATGTGGCAACATTGTCGGTTAGCATGAAAACTATGGTTTATATTAAGCAATGATTTAAATATGCAATATTTTGCAAAACCATATCCGCCGAAATATTAAAATTTAAGATAAGTTTTTTGGCTAAGGTTTTAAATAATTGTGCCATGAGTAATTTTGACATGGTGTAGATTTAATTTTTGTAAAAGATGCGCACCATGATACTTGGGATAAAACCTAAGTATAAGGATATCATTGCACTGAGACCAAACAAACTCAGCATATTGCTAAACTTAGTCTGAGTGATTTGATCCTACAATTCTCCCACGAGCCTATAAAATGTTTACCATTGCAATTAGATTGGATTTTAGAGTTAGAGAATAGTATTTTACATGTTTGGTAGTAGATACTATTTATAACTTGAGCATCCTTGGACCTTTCGGCGAACAGAGATAGGCATTGGAAAGATGAGACAAAGAAATCTCTTCTTACAGTAACCAACAGTGATTGTGTACATAGATCAGTTGGCGAAATCTATTGTAAATATACTCTGTGGATAATTTCCTAATAAAATAGATGCCCACTTGGAAGTGGACTCAGAGATTTAGTTGAGGAGGGACGAACTCTGTAATCAATTTTTTTTGTGTTATGCGTCTTTATTTTCTACTATTTATTTTTTATTTCAGTCTCTAAGTTTATGTTTAAAGAATAAAAATAACTTAGTTTACTTCAATAATTCACATAATGCTTCCTTAGTCAATGGCACAAATAATCAATCTTGACGCTTTCAGATCATATAATTGGTATCAAAGCAAGTTCATCATCTTAAACAGGATATTTTACAATGAATTTTGAGTAGATCCAAGTTGCGACTTGGAGAATAAAAATCGAGGAGACAAATGTAGAGATTAGAAAGATGAAAGGTTCTCGAAAGATGGCAGGTGAAACTGAAGGAGAAACCATCGATCCCAAGACTAATGAGGAATTTCAGCATAAGTTTCTTAGTATGCAAAGGATGATTACAAAAATCTATGAGGACAAGAAGAATAGAGAGGAATCCTCATCTTCTAAGCCATCGCAATAGAAAAAGTTCAAGGGAAAAGTGGATGGTAATGGCTCTCCTTCTTATCCATATTCACCTTCTTCTTCTTCTTCTTCTTTGTTATTCACATATCAATCTGATTCAGATTGATATTCTGAATCAAAGAAGTGTTTGAAATACTGCGAGGGGGTGTGAATCAATATTCCTTTCAATTAGTACTATTATTAATCTTTTAGAGCATTAGTTAATCTTGAATTATTATCAGTATTTGTACAATGACTGTAGTAAACAGAATGAACACAAATGCACATCGTTTTTAAGGTGGAAACCCCCTCCGGGACAAAAACCACCTAAATTATTTTATAGTAATTCTTTAATATTAAACTCTAATTGAAAATAAATCTCCAAATTCCTAGAATCTATAAAAGAATTCTTCTCCGGCTCCCACTAGATGGAATCTCCAAAGGCCGAGATTCTTCAGTAGTCAACTGAATGGATGGCCCAACACCTAATGAGCTACAACTCACCCTAGCACCACCCTACCACCCTAAAGTTTTCACATCCTTGAACCTGTTGCTAACTTTATGCAGCAACCTAGAACCACGCTACCAACCTATAGAATAATAAAACAAGAATGGACTCTCGTACAAGGGAAAATGGTCCACTTTACAATCATATAGAATGAGGTATAAGAAGAAGACACACTAGAACATAACACGAACTATGAAAAATCCACCTAATGATGATCCTAGACCTCCCGAAACTACCTCTTCAAATCTTGGCAGATAGAAACTTGTAAAATTTTTGCAATGATGCTTTTACAATGAATCATTATAATGATACCTTTACAATGACTATATGCAGTGTTGCCCACATGAATACTTCATGTGGTGACCTTCTTACTAATGTTCTGCACCTTTATTGCTGCTATTTTCATGCTACCCTTCATCACTCTTCAGAACATTAGATCACGATTTGAGTCTTATCTTGATGAGTATATAATACCTCCAAATTTTTTTCAAGGATACCCATAACATGATAATAGCAAAACTTACCTCATCCTACAGAGCCAATTTTATTTCTAAGAAAAAAAATAAAAAAAAATTAGAATACAAAGAACCTAATGCATTTAAGAGATGAACATGCACATACATAATATACTTACCTGGAGCTTACCTATGTTGCATCATTTTTCATAACCTTTATTTTCATTTCTACCCTAGAAAGTTTGATCCTTTGCAACCCTTGACAACACATGATCTAGCTTTATCTTTCCTTCTAGGACCTCCATATTGGATCTGGTGTATCTCTATTATTTCAGATCCCCAATATATTATTTTATGTCATGCAATATTCCTCTAAGTCTTCTCTCCAATGCCATAGGTCTGACCCAATTTGGATTCTTCAAAACAAAGCTATGCCCAATCTCTTACAATAGCCAAATTATGGACTGGTTCAGTAGAGTGAACTTGTATGACATGCCCCATGTCATTGTTTCCTCATTTGGATGTAAAATTGATATACATAAAACCACCATCCATGCAATATCTGCCACTTTCTACATAATTCCAATCCGATACTTAGAGAGAGAGTTATGACGATTTTCCCAAGGTCACCTCTTTGAGGTGAAGTTTAGGAGACTCCAAAAACTATAACTTTCACAAATCATACCTCTAAAAATATTACGCACCATGATCTGAAAATTTTACAAGATCTTTCTCATGATTTCGGGTTCACCTGACAAAAATTTCAGTGTAGAAAAATATTTATAGCGACAATGCCACAGTGACCTGTTTCAACTGGCTAAATCCCTACATGAGGAGGATATGAGGATCACAATTTATATAAATGCTTAGGTTGAGAGGGGATTCAAAAGGTGAATTTGGGAGGTATTTTATAAGCTTAGAAATTATTAATTATTGACTATTCAATGACCACAACCAATTATTAGTTTCATCCCACAACTCCATGGGGTTTTAGCCCACTAACTAGGATAACAGACTTCAAACATGAATATCTTTCAAAATGTGAAGAATTACGTGGCATTCCATATATCAATGGAAACATATTGATAGGTAGAAACCATAAAAAATATCCTTGAATCAAAATATTGTAATTTTTTAGGTCAAAATTCCCATGCAAGATCGAGGTAGCCCCTGGTGTTGCTTAGGTTTACATCAATGACAATTATTGATCAATAGGAAGCAACATAAGAAATCTCCTTTTTAGAAGATTTATGTTAAGTTTCAACTGCCCATAGACAATGGAGAAATGAATCTTGAAAAGTTAGATAACTGGATTAAAAAAATTGAAGTGTATTGTAGAATACAAAATATTGATGATGATTCTACAAAAACTCAGTTAGCTACACTTAGAATGGGGGTAACAAATTTGATTTGGTGGGAAATTAAAACTCAATCGTATTTAAAGAATAAATGTAAAATAATCTCCTCATGGTCTAAGTTTATTAAAGATCTTACAAAGAAATTCTATCCTTTAGGATATATGCAATAGCTTGTAATGGATTGGCAGTAAATAAGGCAAGGTAAAGAACAAAATGTGTAAGAGTTTACATGGGAATTTAGGAAGAAGGCATTAGCACTTGATATTCCATTGAACAAATGTGCAACTTTATTAAAGTATATTGGAGGTTTGCATTCATACTGGAAACATTCATTGCTTATGTTTTATCCAAATGACTTTGATGAAGTGTGTGTGCATGCCATTCATGTTGAATAGGGTGGAAGATTTTTTTAGTTTACGAATAAACCATTAAAGCGATTATAAAACAAATACAAAAAATGAAATAACAAATCAAAGGGAAAGAATGCAGCAACAATCAAGGGGGAAGGAGAAATTTCTGCATGTACTCATTTTCAGATGGTTGCACATGATCAATCCAAGTGTTGGAAGCTCCATCTAGACCATAAGCCAAAGAAGTTCCTTATGAAGAAGGGAGAGAAGAAAGTTAATGTTGTAGTCCAAAAAGAATTGGGATCTAACTCTGAAGATGAAAAAAATATAACTGCTATGGTTTTGACATGTAATCCTTCTGAGATAACTGCTAGTTCTACTTGTTCTGCATCTTTCTCTAAATTTGATGAAGTGGTTGAAGATAATAAGAGGATTCAGCTATTTCACATCAGGATAATATCCAAGCACACTAAAATTGACAAATTATTTGACAATGGATCACAAGCTAACTTAATACCTTAGAAATTAGTAAGGAAATTGGGATTAGAAACTAAGAATCATCCAAAACCTTACCATTTCAGATGATTAAAGGAAACACTCTGATGCATGTCAGAAAACAATGTCGATTAAAGTTTGCAATCAAAGCTAATTTTGTTGATGAAGTTGATTTAGATGTGATTCCTTTGGAAATATGTGGAGTTTTGTTGCGTAATCCTTATCTTTATGATCAAGATTCCATATTCTATAGAAAGGAACATAAATATCATCTTGTTAAGGATGAAATTGAATATGTTGTTAGGGCACATAAGGTTAAAACAATCTTGGACTTAATCAATGTTTTTGAGATGAAGGGACTCATAAGTTCAGGTAAAAAGTATGTTCTCATATTTGTTAAAGAACGACCTAAAGATAAGATCGATGTTGTAAAAGGATGTGATTCTCAGTTTAAGGACAAATTGGTCGAAATACTTGATTCTTATAAGGAATTATTAAAGGAAAAAAAAATGTTACCTCCTAAATGAGAAATACAACATGAGATTCAACTTCAATCTAATGCTATTTTTCCAAAAATTGGAATGTATCATATGTTGGTAATAGAAAATGAAGAAATTAAGAAAGAGATTCAGGAATTGATTGTTAAATTTTTTATTCGACCTAGTTATTCTCCCTGTCGATCACCGATAATTTTAGTACCCAAGAAAGAAGGAACTTGGAGAATGTGTATTAATTTTAGAGCTTTAAATAAAATCACCATAAAGAACATGTATCCTCTTACAAAAACAGACGATTTTACTGATCAGTTAAAGAATGTTATTTACTTTACAAAACTTGATTTAAGAAGTGGTTATCATCAGGTTCATATTGTAGAGAATGGTTTTTGGAAAACTACATTTAAGACTAGGTAGGGGCTTTATGAATGGTTGGTTATGTTGTTTGGTTTGTATAATGCTCAAAAAAAAATTATGAGAATGGTGAATGCTGTGTTTCCTTATTTTCTAGATAATTTTTTCATATTCTATCTGGATGATATTCCTTTATGCAGTTCTAGTTTGGAAGAACATGTCAAGTATGTCAAATATGTTTTTGATTTGTTGCAAAGGGATAAATTGTATATCAAACTTTCTAAGTGTGAATTTGGAAAAAAAATACTTAGTTTATCTTGGTTACATAGTTGGAGATGGTCATCTTAGAATATATCCAACTAAAATTGATGTGATTGTTAAATGGCCAAGACCACAAAATGTGACAGAAGTTAGAATATTTTTGGGTGCAGTTCAGTATTAGAGGAAATTCATTTCTCATTTCTGTTTTATTGCATCACCACTGTATGATTTACAAATTTCTAAGGTTTCTTTCTATTGGGGAGGAGAATAACCACAAGCATTTGACACTCTAAATAATAAAATTGTTTGAAATCCAATATTAGCTTTACTAGACCTTCAACAGCCTTTTGAAATAGAAGTTGATGCTAGTGGATATAAAATGGGTGTTGCGTTATTGCAAAAAGGAAAGCCTATTTTTTTCATTCAGAAACATTTTCTGAAGCAGTTGAAAATTATCTTACATATGATAAGGAATTATATGCATTAGTAGAAAGTCTTAAGAAAAGGAAACATTACTTAATGGGAAAGGAAATAGCAGTTCATACATATCATCACCCCTTTCAATACCTTCAATCTCAGGCTAAGTTGTAGCAATATGGACATTATTTATGGATGGGTTTCATATATAAATTCCACTTAGTAATCAAATATAAGAAAGGTATCATAAACAAATTAGTTGATATTTTATCCATACCATCTTTGAATGCTTCAGTTATTTTGCAAAATAGTTCTTTAGTTCATGAAAGTTACATTGAACAATATGCTGAAGACATTGATTTCAAAGATGTTCATGAGTCACTAACTCATGGTGCTCAGGGGGGAGAAGTGAATTAACATGTTCATGATAGGTTATTATATGATATTGGTGATTTTTGCATACCACAGGGTGAAAGAGAAAATGTGCTTAGGAAGCACATTCTTCTCGTATTTCAAGGCATTTTGGTGTAGGTAAGATAGTGGCACAATTGTAAAGGTACTGTTATTGGCCTTGAATGAATGAAACAATTGCTAAATATATAAAAGGTTGTGTCATGCATTCAATAATAAAATCAACAAAAATAAAGTTATGTTTATATATGCCACTTCCAATTCCTTTTATCCCATGGGACAATATATCTATGGATTTTGTAGGTGGAATTCCTATGTCTAGAAAAGGGCATGATTATTGGTATGTTTTGGTTGATCGATTTCACAAAATGTGTATTCTTGTTCCATGTATAAAGTAAGTAACTGCTAAACAAACTGCAATTTCTTTCTTTTCTAATGTATGGGTTCATTTCGGGTTTCCTACTTCAATCATTTTAGATCAAGACTCTTGGTTCATGGGAGAGTTTTGGTCCAATTTATGGGGACTCTTGGACACTAAGCTGAAAAAGAGCATAAATTTTTATCCACAAACGGATGGTCAAACAAAGGTGGGAAATAGAAGAGTGGTAAATATTCTGAGAGGCTATTGTAGCAAGCATCCTAAGTTATGGATGAATATTTACACTATTTCCAACATTCTTAGAATCGAGCCTTGCATTCTTCTACTCATAGATCTACTTTTGAGACATGTTTTGGGTACCTGCCAAAATCACCCATGTAATTATTATTTGCTGAAAAAGCTAAGGAGAATGGACATGGAGATGTCGACAAAGGAATAAAATTCATTCAATGAATACAAAATATTCATGAAGCAGAGTAGGATCAATTGGAAAAAAGTCAAGCCAAGTACAAAATGAGCCATGACAAACATCGATAGGATCATCGCTTTCAGGTTGGTGTTCAAGTAGGGCTTTACATCAGAAAATAAAGGATGAAAGGTGAAGGTAAGAAGTTGAGGCCTATCAAGTATGGTGCTTTTGAAATCATTGAAAAGGTTGGGCACAATGCATTTTCGGTAAATTTTCCTCCATATATGCACATATATTCAGTTGTGAATGTCGAAAATTTGAAGTTGTATGAACCTTCTATGATTATGAATCGATAAGAAAATGTTAAAATTACAAATGTAGATGATTTTTCACCTGACTACGTGATTTAGTTGTATAAGGGTACCATCTTAGATACGAAGGTCTGTACTTCAAGGTGTGAAGATGTTGACTATGTTCGAGTGGGACTCAAAGGCATGAATCAATGTAAGGCAAGATGGATGGAGATCAGAAGGGTGAGGTAGATGTACCCTCACCTCATGTCTTCTTAAAACCAAATTTTAGTGGTCCAAAAGCTTCCAGTGGAGAGGAATGATGCATGAGGATTCCCTAATTGTTCCAATTCTTAAGGTCTCAGTTGTCTTTAGAAATGGTGCCAAGTTGTAGTGCTCATCGCTCCGAATCCGACACTATTTACGATTTCTCATTGGCCTCCTAAAGAAAGAGAAATCATCCATTGCAATTGTATGGCATGTAGGTGCAGAATATGGCACATGAAATTTCTATAATTTTACACGTGAATTCAAGTCAACTTACCTCCAGAGCATATCTTCAATTGATGGTCAAAATTTCTCTTTCAAAACCTAAAATACTATGTTGAAAATTTATCTACATGGTGGGTAATAAGCCTATGCTTAGAACATTAACCTAAGCTACATCCTTATGTTAAAAACCATACAAGAATTTAAATTCTCACTTAAGGGTTATGGTGAAAAGGGAGCGTAATAGATTACAAGGTGGCCACATGATTATAAACTATGGAACATTAGAATAAACCTATGGTGAAAACATGGTGGTAGAGTTTTAACCTATGAACTAACCCTGTGGAGTAGAATGAATAAATGACATGATATGGAAGAACATATGGTATTAAAAATTATATGGCGGAATTATACTATTAACCTATGATCTAAACCATAGCACAATGTTAATATCTATGGAGCGGATAGTATGGAGTGAAACAATGTATAGAAACAAACCTTGTCAAATGAAACCATGTGGCTTTGGGAATGGTTTCTAATGGTGTGGTAATAACAATTCAAATGAAGGAGACATGTCTAGTACAGATTGGCAATGTGGCAGTACCATCGGTTAGCATTAAAACTATGGTTTATATTAACCAATGATTTAAATATAGAATATTTTTCAAAACCATATCCACTTAAATATTAAAAGTTAAGATAAGGTTTCTATCAAATATTTTAAATAATTGTGCCATGTGTAATTTTGAAATGGTGGAGATTTAATGTATGTAAAATATGTGTGCTATGATACTTGGGGTAAAATCTAAGTATAAGCACATCACTACACTAGGACCAAACAAACTCAACAAATTTCTAAACTTAGTTCGGGTGATTCGACCCTACAACTTGCCCATGAGCATATAGAAGGTTTACTATTACACCAATGCATGTAGATTGGAGTTTGGAGTCAGAGAAAAGTCTTTTGCAGATTTGGAAATAAATAGTGTAACTTGAGCGTCCTTGGGCCTTTCGGCGAACAGAGATAGGCATTGAAATGTGAGACAAAGAAAGTTCATCTTACAATAACCAACAGTGCCTGCATTCATAGATCAGTTGGAAAATCTCTTGTAAAGATACTCTTTGGATTGTTTCCTATTAAAACAGAGGCCCACTTGGAAGCGGACTCGGAGATGTAGTCCACGATGGGCGAACTCTGTAATCAATATTTGTTGTTTTATGTGTCTTTATTTGTTGTTTTTTATTTATTAATTTCAATCTCTAAGTTTATGTTGAAGGCATAAATATATCTCATTTTAATCAAATCATCACATAACACTTCCTTAGTCAATAGCACAAATAATCAGTCCTAACGATTTCAGATCAACTCAACTCGTTTAGGTTACTGAACTCGACTCATCGAACGCTAACCTCTAGATACCTCCTTTTTCCTTCAAGTTCTATAACACTTAGGGTCTTCGATCAGATATTCACAACTCCATTTCCCAACATCTCTTTCATGTGGCCACTTTTTCCATCATACTGCTCCAATATAACAATTCTAGGGCTATGGGGGATTCCCTATTCCTCACTAAATAAATACTATTCAATATAATGAACTAAGGCTAGTTGGATGGCCCACTTGAATGCTACTTTAGTCCTTAAAAGTATGCACATCCTTATGCACAATACGTCTACCCTTCTACCGCTCTTGTTTTTCTTCACAAGTATAGGACTTAGGGACATTCTTTGGTAGTCACATAAAAACCCTCCAAATGTAGTTTGACTTCCATCAATATACCCAACCATAGTCAATTATTTTACTAATATAGGGCCCACAAAACTTCCCTCATCTAGGGCTATTCAAATATGTCAACTAATAATGATTTGATTCTTCTCAAAATCATTGATCTTGTGTACCAATTTCTTTGTTTTCCAATATATGAACATATTTGAACTATTCCTATTATCATCCTTCTAACAATTTGTAGATGACTAAAATAGCGTCACAAATCAACCAGTAACAGTAAATTGACAATTTTTTATAGGTTACTTCAGATCTCTATTGAAAACTCTATGGGAAATCCACCAAAATAAACTCCTCTTCATGTCAATCCATTCTTCATATGGCACATTTATTCTATTCATGTTCCACCACTCATTTTCATATGATATCTCCATATATACTTTGGCAAACCATCTTCTGGATCTGCAGTATATTGTGTAGAGATAAACCTTACTCTAACATTCACAACCCCTATTCTTCTACGCATATTTTTCATAGTCTTAAAGGAATACCTTATGGACTAAACATGGAAGGAAAACCTAACTAGTGAATTATAATTTTGTTCTAATTGCTTTAGAACAAATATTATCAACCCATAGCAAAAAAAACAGTTTTTGCCTCCATAAGAGACTTTCCGTAGCTCATATGGATCCATAGATTCTAGGAATTTCTTAGACTGAATCTTGACATGAACTTTAGATTTCTATGAACCTCAAACTAGGGTTACCTCAGTCGATATCATGCATGCGACTAATTTTTTTCTATCCCCTAATTCCAGTGAAGTCCCTCCTCCATTTTTTTTGGTGTTTAACACAGACCTTGCGACCTACAAACCATCACAAGACAAGGTCTCAACACTTTTTCCTACTTCAGAGTTTGATGAGGCATTCACACAGAGACACCATTAAAATCACATTCCAAAATTCTCATGAGAAAACTCTCTTGAGCTAAATATACCAGAAGAGAACTGAAAATATTCCATCCTACTTCCTAGACCAAACCCATTAATCTATGTGGCATTCTTTTGAACCCTCACATGATGATCTTAATATTAGTGGATGATCATGGCCTCCCATTATAAGCCCTTGCTCGGCCCTCTAACTCAACATACTTTAGGACTACATCTCTCCTAGCCTCCTTGATCAAATGATTTTCTTCTCCCTTGATGTTCTTCCCTTCATCCTAAGGCCTCCTTAAATAGATGTTCCTAGGCCTCTTAGGAATTGTCTAGAACTTACGGGTTTTATCCACTTAGACTTGAATAAATATTAATTTTCATTTTTAATTTAATTTTATATTTAAAGACCATATTCGGTCCAAAAACCCTTCACTTGGTTTCCTTTCTCAGAAATCCTTTTCTGACAAAACTCACACAAACCCATCTCACTAGGCTTCTGGAGTTCCTCCAAATATACACAATTCAACAACATACTCTAGTTGTAGTAAATGTAACTTGGTCAAGCTCTTGTAGTCAATCAAGTACTTGGTTGGGTTCCCAAGTTGTAAATTAATTAGGGGTAGTTGTGAGGGAATGATAGAAGGGAGGGTGAAGGAATGAAAAGGCATGTTAACACATGCTAGAAAATGTCAATGCATGTTGGGGAGTGTTAGGGAGTGTGAGGGCATCATGAGGGAGAACTAGGTCAAAATGCATGGAAAGCAATGAATAAGAGTATGTGTCAGGGAGTGTCAATGAATTCAAGTGTTCCAAGGACGAAGTTTATTAGGAGAAGTTTAGAATAGGATTTGAAAGAGATAAAACTATGCTTGTGATAAGTGAGTTGACACAATATTTTTAGACAAAGGGAAACTATGTGCTTGGAACAACACTATTTTTCCTTTAGCTATTATATTTATATGAGATGTGGCACACTTTGGCTGCATTATCATGTTTTAGAATATTATATATAATTTCATATTTTACATTGTTCTATATAAGTTTTGGGGCACTTAGCTTGTGTTGGATTATATCTTGTGTGTCTTGTTCATCTTGCGGTTCTTGCAAACTCTCAGTTAATTATCTACCATTTATATGACCTAGACATACGTGTGTGAAATATTTCCTTTGTAAGCTATGTTTCTTAGTTGTTTTATGGCCATGGGTATATGTGATCCTTGTCTTTATAAATAGTTAAGTGGGATAAGTTTATGTTGGACATGTGTGGCCTAAGATGAGATATAGGTAGTTATTAGGTTAAAAAGGCACAATCTACTTGTAGTAGGTGAAATTGGTTAAGTGGTTGCGGCCAGAGCAAGCCAATGTCACATGAACTGAAGTAGCCAAGAACTTGATAAGGTTCCCATGTTGTGAAAAAATATAAGGCTATATAGTTGTGAGGGAATGAGTTCCAAGGCATGATAGGGAATTCTAACATGTTCCAGATAGTGAGAAGGCATGTCAAACATGATAAGAGGTGCTAAGTGCTAAGGCATGCCAAGATGTGCAAGGGTGTAACAATGCGTGCTAGGGACTGTAAAGTCAAGAAAAGAGAGAAACAAGTTAAACTACAAGGTAATACACACACAAGAGGGTTAATAAGTCATCAATTTACGTTTTCCAATAGGGGAACATTAGGAACACCAATAGTAGGTTCCAATAGGTGTCGAGCACCAAGTATTAGTGCATTCTAAGTGCCAAATATTCCTTTGTTTCTTCTCATCTACTTTCCAATAATTGATATCAAATAAATTTAATATTAAACCATGCCAAAGCATACCAAGGCATCTCAACACATGCCATACATGATAGGAATTGTTAGATGTAGACACGTTCCAAGTGCCAATATGTGCAAGGAGTGTTATGGATGATATGAAGTGGCATGACATGTCGAAGAGCGCTAAGGTGTGCTAGAGAGTACTAATGCATGTTGAAGAGTGTTAGGGATTACTAGGAAAACATAAGGGATAACTAAGTCAAAATTCATGGAAGTGAATGAATATGTTTTAGGGAGTTTCAATGAGTCCTAGTTGTCATGCCAAGGAGGGAGTGACAAGATATGCTAAGCAAAGGTAATGCATACTAGGGAATATTAGTGCATCTCACTCCAAAGTGTGATGGGGAGTTTGAAGGTGTGATATCATGTGCCAAATAGTGCCAAGGCATACAAAGACATTCCAAGTGACAAGGCATGCTAAGATGCACAGGGTACCAGGGTATTCCAATGTGTGTCAAGGAGTTCCAAGGAAAAAAAAGGAAGAAATAAGCTAAAATGGAAGGAAATGAGCACATAAGGTGCTAAAAAAATTGTGACTTATATTTTTCAAAAGGGGAATTCTAGGCACACTAATAATAGACTCCAATACATGCGAAGTGTGTTGTAAAACTAGCTCCAAAAATAGAAGAAAAGAGATATCAACTCCTTATAAATAAGCCACTTTGAGGGGGGAAAATCCAATACATTACATGAATGAACAATTCTTGGATGATACAAATGAAAAAAACTCCTCTCTATATATAGGACTCCATGGGGCCACAATGTAATCCTAGATGACCTAACAATAATAATGTAAGGGCACAATAATAACAATATGGGGGTTACAAGGTTACAAAAATAACAATAAGGGGGGCTATACTATCATAATAAGAGACTACACTAGTAATATAGGGACCTAACATGCCCCTCTCCTTCAAAAAGGTGTTTTCCTCAACGATTAAGTAGCTCTGGGTGGTTCTGTATAAAATTCTCATCCTCCCATGTAGAATATTTAGTCGGAAAGTTCTTCCACTTGATGAGATACTATTAATTGATCAATTTCGTAGCTGTCAAGTTCTTGTTTTCATGACCACTTCAGGTTCCAATATGATTTTTCCTTCCTCATCAAGTTTTGGCAATATTGTTTGAACTGGAAGATTTTGACCTATAACCTTATTTAATCATGAAACATGTAAACCTGGATGCACTCGTGAAGAAGCATGAAGCTCCAATTCAACATTTGGGAAACTACAATCCGTGCACTTGTGGAAACATTTTACAGAATCTCAATCCGACGCTCAGAGAGAGAGTTATGACATTTTTCCCATGCTCGCTGCTTTGAGATGAAATTCAGGAGCCTGAAACAATCCTACCTTCCACAGATCATATCTCACAAAATATTGCAAACCCAGATATGAAAATTTTACAGGAGGTTCATCAATATTTCGGCCTCACTTTGTGAAAATTCCAGCTTCTTAGCCCTCGTAGAAACAATGTTATAGCAAAAATACCGCGATGACCTGTTTAGGTTAAATTCAGGAACCTACAAAATTCTCTAACTTTCACAGACCACATCTCTGAAAATATTGCAAACAAAGATCTGAAATTTTGCGATGATGTTCCTCAAGATTTCAGCTTCGCACTCTAAAATTTTTAGCTTCTGAACCTTCGTAGAAAAAAAATTATAGCGAAAATTCCACGATGACCTGTTTGGAGCAGTGAAACCCTAGCATCCAAAGATCTGATACCAAATGTTGTGAAACTAGCTCCAAAAATAGAAGAAAAGAGATATCAACGCCTTAGAAATAAGCCACTTAGAGGGGGAAACCTCCAATACATTACATGAATGAACAATTCTTGGATGATACAAATGACAAAAACTCCTCTCTTTATATAAGAGTCCATGGGGCCACAATGTAATCCTAGCCGACCTAACAATAATAATGTAAGGGCACAATAATAACAATATCGGGGTTATATGGTTACAACAATAACAATAAGGGGGGCTATACTAACATAATAAGAGACTAAACTAGTAATAGAGGGACCCAACAAAGTGTCAATGTATGCCAAGTGTTAATGTATGTCAATGCATGAAAAGGTGTTGCAAGGCAGGATAGGGAGTAAAAGGCATGTCGACACATGTTAGGAGAGTGCTATGTTGTGTTAGGGCATGCCAACATGTGCTTGGGAATCCTATTCATGGAAATATGTTCTAGGTACAAAGATGTTCCAAGGCATGCAAGGTGCCAAGGAATGTTAGTCTATACAAAATCATGTTAAGGTGTGCCAAGACTGTTGAGGAGTGCTAGGTCTATCTCTATAATAGAATTGACATATATTGATTATGTATTAAATAATATATTTTATTAACACAATAGTGTAACTTTATCTAAATGGTATGTGCTAGATAATATACCTAATAGAGATGACACATGTGTTTACTCATAGGAAAGCGAACTCTAATTAGTTGAGGGAAATGATACACATTAAGTACTTATTAACAAATTGACTGACTCTAACCACTATGGCCTTAGACACATAATGAAAAATACTCCACAATAATGGTATTAAATAATTATCTTTTGAAAAAAAATATATTAAAAAGTACATAGAGTAATCCAACACTCATTGGAATGATCAATGATGATGATTTTTTTTTTTTTACCATCACAAAAAGTAACCAAAAAGAGAATTGGTGAGGGTCAATAAATGATCATCACTAGAAGTGTCACCAAAGAGATAATTAGTGATGGGCCTTTAATGAGCCTCACTAAAAGTGTCATTGAAAATGTATTTGGTGACAACCTCAAAGGACAATCACTATATACACTTACAACAATGACTTTTTATGGACTCTCACCATATGTGACATTGGTGACAGAAGTTAAAGGTGTGCCACAAATGTGACCATCCCCAATGACCTTTTTTGTTGTATTGTGCACAAATTATATTTCTTTTTATATTACAACATTTAAAATATTATTTATATATATCTATGTATTTATAATATGGAAGGTTGATTGTTAGTATTTAAAGTTATTTAGTATTGAATTTTGCTTATTGTATAAAGCCAATGAGCATGAAGACTTGAAATTTTTGATGATGTAACATGAGATGCAAGATTGAAAATCGAAATTACAATGAATTGAAATTTTTTGTAGAAATATTGAGGTGAAGGAACAAGAAAGTGTATTTTGAAAATAACTTTGTCCCTTGGTTCACGTGAAAGATAAAATTAATATCAACAATAATGGTATATGTAGAATAAGTATGTAGTAAATGCATGGAAAAGAGTCGTGTATCAGTAAAATAAAGGAACTTCAATAAATCATCAACAAGATGAATTCATAAGTATGGAAACATGAGTAGTATCTTGGGAGGAACATTTACTTCAAATGTTTGTTTATGTGGATGTTGAAGATGTTGAAATTGTTGTATTATACCAAAATTTTTAAAAATAATGTTCTTGGGAGCATTGTGTTTACAAAAAGAGTGTTGGTGCAAGGGAGAACCAAGGGTCCTTTGAAAACAATGAAAAAAATGGAGTATTGGAATATGGGCTCAATTATGTTGATGAACAATTTGCAGTATCCATTTAGTGATAGAAATATATTGGTGACATAGTTGGGAATTTCAATCATTCTACTAGCAATCTGGGGTGGGGCATTCATTCTAGCAATTATATAGAAAATAATGTCAGTCGTATAGAATTTGTGCATGCTCAGTATCCTAGAACATAAAAGGTGCTTGAAGTATTTTTTTTTATAGGATTTTGGCATTTCAAAGAAATATATTAATTATTGTAGGTTTTTCTTCTTTCACTACTTCGTGTAGAACATTGCTCCAAAGAATATTGGTGTAAAAGTATATTCAAAAGGAATATAGACTTTACCCATTCCTAAATATCAACCTATACCATTTAACTACCAAACATATCCAAATCGTTGGAATTATGATCTATTTAACTACAATTTCAAAAACTTGGGTGTTTCACATGAAGAACATTTCATTGAAATGTTTGTTTACCTAGATGTTGTGTGTTTCCTAATTTTTCCTGTTTTGCAAATATTGCTGCTATTAATATTATTTAGGAAAATTGTGTTTACATAGAGAGCATTCATGGAAGTGGAAATAGTAAGTGATGTAGAATTGATGGAAGAGATCTAATTATACAAAAAAGGCATAATGATGTTATTCAACAATTTGCAACATCTAATGTTTTTGCTAATAATAGTATTTTTTCTTGGATGGATGAAATTTTGCAATTCCAGTTGCTAATGTGGGAACAAGAATTTTTAGAAACATGTATGTAGACAATGTTGTTATTGGTAGAGAATATATGCACACTCCCTCTTGTCAGACAAGACATGTGTTGCAAGTGGCTTTATTTTCACAGGATTTGTGCATGTCCATATATCTTTTGTAATTTATTAATGCATCTTTTATTTTATGTTTCTTTGAAAAAAAATATTCAAGTGAATAGTGGTCGAGAAATAAATTAACAACAATGAAAACCTTTATTGGTTCGTTAATTTCAACTCGTGCGATGAAATTTGTAAGAAAATGTGTGTGTTTTCTTTATTTAGCTCACTGCACTCTTCAAAAAATTAACTTGTCATACTTTTTGGTTTTCAAACTCCTGTGGTGATCATTTTTTAAGGAGCTTTCTGGATTATCCACAGTGCTAGAGAACGGGTGTTGACGTTTCGAATCCCAACGGGGATCCATCATTCAAAAAATGTCTTGATGATGGATCCCCATTGTGATTCGAAATGTGGACACCCATTCTCTAGCACTGTGGATAATCCAGAAAGCTCCTTAAAAAAATTTTCATACATTATATGTTTCATTTTAGCATTATGATTTTTAATTTATGTAAGCAGAGTGAACCCAACAATAACTAATATAGAATAATGGATTCCCATCATTTTATGGAAATAAATGTTCAATCCAATGGTCCAATTCAACAAGTTGTTTCTCATCATCCTCAATATGGATTCCTATTTTGTAGAAAATAAAAAGTGGTTGCCATCATTTGCGCAGAGATATGATTGAGGTGCATAAAAAATTTTGGTGCAATATAAATATAACATGTTTGTTTGACAAATGTGAGAATGTTGTAATTCATATTATCATGGTATACAATTTGTGAGATTGCATGACGGCCCATCTGTAAAATATGTAAAAATGAGAAAGGCTTTCACTATTTCTCTTACCTTAACAACATGTATCCTATTGAACAACATGAGGTTCTAATAGTTTTGAAATAGGTTGAATAAATTATAATAGCACGAGTGAATACAATATTTCAAGTGACACATGGTTTTGGTGGTTAGTGTAAATATGGTGGGAATACAATTATTTTTCCACGAGATATATCTTTGATTGCAAATAAGCTTCCATGATCTGTAGAACAACTTTGTTTTTTTTTTGGAAGACGTGGTGTTGAGAGAAAATATTATGAATGTTATGTCAAGAGACAACCTGTGGTGGATGCATTTCTTCACAAAATTCAGATGGATAGATATTACATGGATGTTGAAATCGATAAGGATTTTGTTGCTTCTCTCCTAGAAGGACCTGTTTATGTGTTTACCAGGTTACAATATGTACATAGTGATCTGGGTGAAAATGAGAGAATTGACGAGGACATTGAAAGGTTTGGGGCTAATTATTTGCACTATCGTCCATCATCATTTATTTCTTGCATTCCTAATGAATACATGGAAGTGGAACGGATAAAAAGGTTCATTGAAAATGAAAATTATAGAGACAATGAACGAGTGGAATGGCCAGATATTTGTACATATCCCATCAATGAATATAATAGTAAATGGTTGCTAAACATGGAATTTCTGACTTTGTTTCCCACTTGTGATGCTGATTGATTGCATCCACATATTTGCAGTGTTTAAATGCACAAGTATGGTTTAGATCTATGTAGGAATTATGATAAAATATTTGGAATCCATCCTTGGTTTCGATATTTCCTGTTGAAAACGACTATGCACCACCATTCCAGGGAACAACTGATTTCGTTTTGGAAAAGAATATCGAGGAGAATGCAGCTATGTTTTTTCAAGAGTTGAGGCAACCACTCGGGGATCTTCCTGACAAAAAGTTGGCTAATAAATTAACGCATTTAAATTGTTTTCATAGGGTTACAAGGGTATATTGGACAACATGTCATTTTTAACTCACTAACATGATCACACAATTGGGTTTCCAACTTTATTTTGTATGTTAAGTGTGGTTGAAACTAAGTGGCTTGACTTGCATTGTCTTATGCCTTCAAACATAGGTTGTCATCCAAAAAATGAACATGCAAAGAAATTGAAAATGTTATTTAGTACCTACATATAGTTTCTATGTACATGCAAAAAATATTTAATAAATTTTGTGAGTTGGTTCTAGAGAATATATTGTAGCTAAAGACTTTTGGTAGAGGTTCATGCTTGATTCTTCTAGAGTATTATTTAAGGATTTAGAACAATTTGTGTGTTATTTCAGTTGGATTTTATATGTTAGATACATTTTTTTTTTTTTTTGCGATGTATGAGTGGAAGCACATGGTTTTAGTGCACATCCAAAATTTTGTGTTGTTTCCAGGTGCTCAAAACATGGAAACATTATATTGGTCCAACCCTTTGAATGTTCAAGCAGCAAAGTGATACTTTGGAAAATATGTAACAATGTGGAATCCACATGAAATCCACTATCAAAGTGTCATGATTCCTCGAAGTGTTAATTATGACCCATTCATTTTTAAGACCTCAAAAACATTTTCATAAAATCCATATGAATATTATGAGCATTTGGTTAACAAGATGCAAAGATACACGAAATGAAATGTTTATTTTTATTTATGGAAAAAAGGATGTGTCCTTTCATATCATTATGATGCTCTATGGGAGGCTTGTGGCAAGTCTGGAATGTTCATAGATGAAAAATGGAGAAATTAATATCAAGCAACATGAAACAATAAATGTTTAAACGTTCATAATGTTTATCTTCTCGCAATGTGGTGAGAAAATGTTGATTGTCAACTAGTTTTTTCTCAACATGAAGTTTTGAAATATATTGCAAAATATGATTTAAAGGGAAAGAGAAGATAAAAAATTATGATGAAATTTTAACAAGGGTTGTAAGTGTAGGTGGATCTGGTGTTGTTGTGTTATCGACATATTCAAGGTTTCTTTCACAAACACTTCTTGAGGGTGACATCGGAGCACAAGAAACCCACCATATGTTCTTAAAGGTTCCTCTTATTGTGTGTAGCCATGATTTTTTTTCCCTTAAATGTTGGAAAGAAAGTAAACCAAAAACTATTGGTGCATTTTGATGAAAATTTGTGTGAGAATAAGTTTGTCCTGGTTTATCAAAAATACCGCCATTTTCTGTAACTTTTTTTTTTTATGGAAACAACAACATCATGCAGTTTTTATACCAAACATAGGCAGGAGCCATGGAGATCGCAAAATTTGAATGCTATTTGTGTGTAGCCATGGTTTTATGCTATTCTAAATGAAGAGTTTGAAGATTTTGAAAAATTTTCCCATACTAAGTTTCTTTATTACAAGCCATTTCATGACATTTCTTCAAATAAAAGACTTTCAAGTGAAACTATCATTGAGAATTGAACAAATATAAAACCCATACTGATTCCCTCTCTTTAGGACATCGGGTGTTTAGGAAGAAAACCCATACTAATAGCTATATCCATGCTGAGTCCTACCATCATCCAGCTCAAAAATTTTGTGTCCTTAATACCCTTTCTGTTAGAGCCATGAGGATATCTGATGCTGAACACCTTAATGAAGAAATCAATCACTTATCATCTGTATTTAGGGATTAGGTTATAAAGAAAGGCATATTAAAAAGGCCCTAAAAAGAGAAGAGATTTCGATCTTACCTCAGAAGCACCATGAACCTCAAGAAAATGGTGGAAGGGTTTTTCTACCATACATTAAGGGTGTTACTGATAAAATCACCAAAGTTCTAAGAAAGAACGATATTTTCATGCAATTTTCAGCAACAGGGACTATTAGACAAATAATGCAACCAGCTAAAGATGTTATAAGCTCAAAACAACTTAAAGGAGTGTACAAAGTTGATTGTTCGTGAGAGAAAAGTTATATTGGCTAAACTGGGCGTTCACTTCAGAAACAACTTAAAGAGAATGGAGTTGATATTAAGTATGAGCGATCACGCACCTCAGCCCTTGCAGAACAATCCTCGAAAACTAAACATCAAGTGCGTCTTGAAGATGCGAGGATCATTGCGAGAGAGGATCACTATCAAAGAAGGAAAGTAAGAGAGGCCCTTGAGATTATAAAATATCCAGATCACCTTAATAGGGATGGGGGATGTGAAATCAACGATAGTTGGTAACCTCTTCTTTGACAAATCTATTCCTCAAAAGTGCCATCCTCCCAGGTATATTTTTTCAGGTAGAAGATCTCAAGTTTGTTCTCTTTTTTTTTTGAATTCTAAATGTCGTTTTAATAATTAAAGTACTTACTTTTAATAATTATTCTCATTAATTAATTTTTATTTTTTCTAAAAAATAAAAATTAATTAATTAATTACTAATTATTATTAGTGACTATTATAACCCTAATTTATCCCCTAACATAAATTAATTAAAATATTAATTATTAGATGTAATAAACATAATTAATTAAATATACATAATTAATAAAATAAATAAATAATAATTGTTTACTTTATTAATATTCATTAATACATCTTTAAATAAATGTTAATGCTAATTAGTAAATAGTTATTTTATTTTTAGTATCTTTTTAATTATAACAATTAGTGATATTAATAACCATCTCTAAAAAAAATTTAAAAAATTAGGGTTTTATAAAGTTAAATAAAATAACCTAAATTAAATAATGAATTAAATAATTCAATTTAAATAAAATTAACTAAATTAATAACTATATAAAAAAACAATTAGTTATTTACTTGATTAATATTTATTTAGTAAATTAAATATTAATATTAATACATAGTTAGTTTATTAAATACTAACTAATTATAAATATTTATTAATTTTGTTTACTAAGGATATTAATTATTATCTCAAGCCTTATTTTAAATTAATTTTAGGATATTATCACATAATATTTAAATAAATTAGAATTAGTTCATCATATTAAAATGTAACTATTATAAAACTAAACAATTATTAAATTAGAAACAAAATTGTTAAAAATTGGAAATAAAATTATTACCTATTGGTTTTTGCAATTAAATTAAATAATAAAATAAAAATTATATATATATAAAAAAATTAATAACTCTGGTCGGCTCTTGTCATATATGTCTTCACTATTAATGGCCTAAATTCGCTTCTTTAAATTCTTCATTCAATTGTCCTGAAGATGGATCCTCGTTGGGATTTGAAACATCGACAAATGCTCCTTGAAACTATGGATAATCCAGGAAGCTCTTCAAAAAATGATAACTGCATGAACTTAAAAACCAAATATAAGATATCATGGATGCCATTTTGATTGAGGTTCATTTATAAATGAGATTAATGAAGAGGTTGTTTAGTCCCTTGTTCATGAATATAATGTTGATCAATATTCTCAAGAGCGGTAGGTTCTTTCCTCAATTATTCCTCCAAACACTGTTAACATTTCTAACCTTGACAATCTTGGTAGAAGGAACAATGATATTCTTTATAACTGGTTGGAAACAATGGTGCTAGATGAAATTGTAGAACATGTTATTCATTTTATAAAATATGCCAAGTTTGTGGGAATTCTTAATTGCGACTCAATTTGGGACACAATAGTGTGAGATTTGTCTTTATCGGAAAAAAAATGAGTTTCTTTGGAAATAATTTTACGCCACTTTGTTAAAGCTAGAAGAAATGATCCTTTGAAAATGATTATTCAATGAACAACTAGAATTGACATGGATTCTCTTATTCACTTTATTTCTATTTCTCTTTCTACTTGTACAACAGATGTTAGAAGTTGAATATTGTTGTTGGCTCCTAGTAGCATTGCTTATTTTAATATACATGGAAAAAAAATAAACTCAAGCTTAAAAATTTCTATAAAATATATGAAACCGCTGAATGGGAATCCCTGGCAATGTTTCAAGAAGAAATGAGAAACATTTTATATCTTATAATTGATGAAATGAACTTTATAGGTTTAAGGTTGTTTATAAAGATAGAATCATGTTTCTGAGAAGCCTTTCTTAAAAACAAGGATTATCCTTTCAGTGGGAGGTCCATGATTCTTGTGAGTCACCTTGGGAAACTCCATTCTGTTAAGGATAATCCTTTGTATGAAATAAGAACAAAAAGGGAAGTTTTTTGGGTATTATCAGTTAAGGAAAGCCTCGGCTGCAGTGATAAACCCTAAGGTGACCTCAAACCAATTTATTCCTAGACCTAAATCTATCCACCTAAACTCAATTGCAAAAAACCTTCTACTACAGTGACCATAGGGTACTTGAGTTTTATGGAAATATCCCTCTCCAGGTTGAAGGGCCCACTTCAACCTAAAAGAGGTTTTGAGGTTACCTTGGGGTTTTCCCTGAGTGATAAAGTGGTAAAGCTACAATATTGTTGTGACTTTGGATAAAATATTTAGGAAACAAGGAGATCATCCTAGACAAGTGTATTTTTTTAATATTTTAGCTAATATCAGAAATAAAGACACTTTACTGAATGATTAGGATCTTCTCATGCCATGTGTTAATAATTAACTACGTCTAGAGGAAAATACTTTATTTCATTCTTCGGTTCACTTGTTTGAAACGAATAATTTGGTCAAGTTTGAGAATTGAAAGATGTTAAAATCATTAAATTATCCAATTGCAAGGTGTGTTTCATAATGCAACAAAAGAACAGAAATAATTGACAACGATGATGATGTGTTGGAGAATGAAGTATTGTTATGTCATGGTGAGTGTGTCATGTTGACATGTAATGTTTCGATTGAAGCTGGGATGGTTAATGCTACACTTGGATATATTGAAAATGTCTCCTATATGTCTAGTTAGAAGTTGTTTGAACTTCCAATGTTCACTATATTTATTTTTGAAAATTGCATAGGCATTCCATTTGATATAAGTTGTCCAAAAATTGTGCCCATAACACCTTTTGTTAGAGGTAATAGTAAATGTATGCATTTAAAAATGGCTTGGTCCTTCATTATACGCAAATAAGAGGGGATGGTTTCGTAACGAGCTATTATAGATATAGCAGATAAGGAGAGGCAAGGTTTGAAACTTTTAGATTTATCAAGAGTGAAATCATTCGATGGCTTATGAATTTCACCACCTTTTTATTTTCAAGATTTTGCTAAAATGAAAAATAGTGCATCTGTCACACTTAGGAAGAAAGGGGAGGAACAATTAAAGTACACAACATGGTAACATATTTATTATCTTGAATAATGTTATTTTTTCAAAAATACATTTTCATCTAATGCCATAAATGAATTTATTGAAAGAAACTTTTGTTCAAAATAATAAAAATTAAGCGCCTTGTCATTTGAATATCAGGATTCACTATCAAATAGACGTGAAATCACATAACAAATAACAAGTTTATTTGAAAAAAGAAAATAAAGTGCGAGATATCCTAAGAAGTGTTGAATATAACATTATTTTATTCAACCATTACTAAACATGCATAAATTTAATAACTGAGTAAAAAATAAAACCATTATGAAATTAAAGAAATGATAGGAAATCAATGTGAGAGCTCCATATACATCCAACTCAGAATTTTTCTCTAAAAAAGGTTTTCACTTCTAAATTTGATTGGGAAATAGAAATCTTGTTCCAAAAATATATTTGCGTGTAATGTTAGAAATGAATTACTTGAAAATAAATTATGCTAGGAATGAGAATGATTAAATGGATTGTAGTTTGAATATGAGGTTTCACTATCAAATATATACACAATTTAAGAACATATAGAAATTTTCTTTGAAAGAAAAAGGGTGTAAGATATGGTGAGAAGTGTTTAATATAATATCTTGATATAAAAATAAAGATAAAAAATGTCAATAAAGTTAACAATTAGGTACCAAACACATGAATTAATAAATTAAATTGATCACATGAAATCAATGTCATAGCTAAATACACATTCAACTCTGATTTTTGTTCTGCAAAAATATTTTACTTAAAAATTAATTGGAAAATAGAAGTCTTGTTGCAAACATATTTTTGTAGGTAATGCTTGAAATTAATATGTAATAGATCTGACAAGAAAATGTATAAAACATAGAAATATGCCCAAGAGATAACACCATAGAAAATAAAACTTCAGATATTTGTTAATATCAAAACCCTTCAGGTAGGGCAACAACATACATTCAGTCCTTAAGGAAGGATATCACTCCATAAGCCATATGCTTGCCAATACAATAATCCTTCACCTCTCTCAGTGGAGTGTCTCTAGCCTCTATATAGGTTTCATACATGCAATACCATGGGTAGTTACCATGGGTCTCTCAATACCATACATCCAATACAATGGTCTTATCACTTTATTCCCTAGCTACATGTGGTCCCTTGCATAATGTGGGTTAACCACTTTATTTATTAACTATGACCCATTTATTTATCATTCTTACATTATTACATCATATTATTCCTTTGGGTACCTCCATTTTTTCCCTTTATTATCCCCCCTAGGTATACTACATTACACCCCCCTAAACATGTTTCATCCCTAAAACATGAGAAGAACACAAATAATAAGATCTACTCAAACGAGTATTCAATTGGTACCATTCACGCGCACACTGCATCTAGCCATCCTAGAGAAAGGTGAACACTCAATATATTTGGTGCCTCGCTCGCTTGAGATGGAAGCGGGTTCTAGTGGTTCCTCTATGTTGATGTGTTGTGGGTGGATCACCACACCTCTCTATGTCTAGTCTAGGGGTTGTTGTCCTTGTTGTTAAATTGTTTCCACCTTGCTGGTTGGTGCCTTGCTGGGTGATGTGGGTGGCCATATGTTGAATCTTTAACTAATGTAATATCTTTCATTAATTCCTCCACTATTGGTGATGGAGTGGTGTCTGGTGCTTTTGCTGGTACCCGCTTTGATGTCTGTGTTTGGTTGTCTACCATCAAAGGCTCATCATCTGATGTTTCTATGTCATTAGAGAACTTTGGTTCTTCCTCCCTAGCATGTACATGGTTCCTAATGCAAATATCCTATAATTTAATTTTCTTCTTTTTATACCAGAGCTTCATGAATTTATTTTGCACATTAAAATTGACAATACCAACGGATTCCATCCAAAGGTGTCCCAAAAAAACATCCACAACAACCATATCTAAAGCATAAAAATAAAAATGCAACACATAATTATCCATAGAAACCTTAAAATCTTTATAAATTTCAACATCTTCATTATCAACCTGTGTGTTTTCAATATGTTTTGCTAGAAATTGCAATTTTTTAGCCAAATTAACTTTGATACAATTATTCTTGCAACTAGAAATGATAGACACAATGATGTTTTCTTTATGAATACTTCCAGGAACCTGTAATATGGAAATATTAGTAGAAAATAAGTCTTTATGGATCTTATTTTCCTTCTTTCTGGCTTGAGACCACTTGTACAAAATGACTTTTTCAAGTTTTTTCTCGGGAAGTTTCCTCAGTGAGCTGTCAAGTGAGGTCCACCATTTCTTTTCCTTATCTTTCATATGAAGCCCTATGGAGGCCAAGAATTTCAGTATTGAGCCTTTTGATATTGTAAAAAATATTCAATAGTAAGGCCATCATCTTTTCCTATAAACCTCATCTTGTGAGAACCCCTAAAACAACGTAAGGGTTTTGAAGAAAATCACTTACTTTGGAAAAAAAATTAAAATGGACATTCCTTAGTCAATATAACCTAGAATCCTTAATATAACCCATTTTTGGGAATGGAATAGTCATTCTGCATCTATCCATGTGACTGAAATCTCGATCTAAGTACTCTAGAAACACAGATCTGCGCTGCAAATGTCTCATCGTCACAAAATTTCTGAAAAAATGACTGATTTTAAATCAGTGGTAAATCCCTCATCCAGACTCCAATTTGACCGATTTTCTTTTGAAATCAGGTGATTTTTCAAGGGGAGCTTAGATATATAATTTTTTTCTGAAATTCTGCACCAAAATCTACAATTAATTTTAGGAGATTCGTCGTACACAAATTGTCGTTAAAAACATTTTTGCAACACAACTGAATTTAAATTAGCGATATTGCCCTCATCCAGACTCAGATTAGACTGATTTTTTTTTGAAATTGGGTATTTTTGTGCAATGAATCCATATAATCTATTTATTTCTGAAAACAATTCCTGAAAAGTTTCATATCTGCTCTGAAAACTTGTCGCCCAAAAATTTCCTACAAAAAACGAAAAAACAAATATCCCAAACTCTGCCCAAGAAAGTTCTCTGATACCACTTGTAATAGGTATAACAAGAAAATGTATAAAAATATAAAATATTCCCAAGAAATAGCACTATAGAAGATAAAAATTTAGATATTCATTAATATCAAAACCCTTGAGGTAGGGCAACACCATGCATTCACTCCTTAAGGAAGGAGATCACTCCACAAGCCATATGCTTGCCAATACAATAATCCTTCACCTCTAACAATGGAGAGTCTCTAGCCTCTATATAGGTTTCATATATGAAATACCATGGGTCTCTCAATACCATACATCCAATACAATCGACTTATCACTTTATTCCCTAGCTACATCTGGTCCCTTTCATAATGTGGGTTAACCACTTTATTTATTAACTATGACCCATTTATTTATAATTCTTACATTATTACACCATATTATTCCTTTGGGTACCTCCCTTTGTACCCTTTATTATCCCCCATAGTTATACTACATAATAAGTTGAAATTTTTTCCAAAAAACAATAGCAATCTAATGCACTATAGTTTCAATATCATGCCCCACTATGAAATAGATATGTAATAAAAGTATGTAAAGAAATTTTCTTTGACAAAGAAAATAAAGTGTGTCATATCCTAAGGAGTGTTTAAGATAATGGGGTAATAATCAACCAGAGATAAACATGAATAATGTTAAGAATTGAATATCAAATAAATACATTAAATTTAACGTGATGAGAAGAAATCAACGTTATAGCTCAATACGTATTCAGCTCTAAATTTTATTTTAAAAAATACTTTGATGTGAAAAAATGTTTGGGAAATAAAAACGTTGTTCGAAAAATATATTTTCATGTAAAGCAAAAAAAAAAAAAACTTGAAATTATCGTATGCTTAAAACGAGAGTAGTTCATTCGACTATAGTTTCAATACGAGGCTTCGCTATCAAATAGATATGAAATGAAACAAAAATAAAAAATTATGTTGAGAAATAAATTAAGGTGTAGTGTTTTCAAATACGTTTTAAGAAACATATGCTATTATTTAGCCAAAGATAAAATGAGTAAAGTTAAGAATTGTGTAGCAGATACATCTAATAAGAAATTAAAGTGATGAAAAGAAATAAATATGATAACTCAACACACATTGAACAATGACTCTTTGTCTTCAAAATGTTTTGACTTCAAAAAATAGATTAAAAAATAAAACTCTTTGGCTTCATATAGTTATGGACCCTTACACAAATATTAGAGGTCATATGAATACTAATGAAAATAAGGAAAGTTTTTTCAATTGTCTCAAATAAGAAAATCTGAAGAAAAAAAAAAACTGCTCTAGAAATTTATTCCATGTTTAAAGGATTTCTCGAGGGAAATATGCTAGGTAGTTCAATATTCCTCCTCATCACCAGAGTCCTCTTTCTCCATGTTGAGCAAATGTGGTGAATTTATCTTGATATAGTTAGCCCAATCTAAGTACATATAAGAAATTGGTGGGAAGTGGATAGGATGAAAATGATTGATATTGACTTGGCACATTAATATAAAATTATGAAAAACTCATTTTATATATATATATTTGATTATAAATTTAGAAATATGTATGATTTTCTCCAAGGGAAAGAGTAGAAATATATGAAAATTAATCCTGTCTATGACTTTCTTGTCATATGTGTCAGTGTCTTTGAGATGATTTTTCATTGACCCGTCTTTTTCTTCTTTTAATGGTTTGGATCCTCATAAATCAAATTCTTCTATAAAATTTATTCCCATATCCCATACTAACAAACAATATTCAGTGGTCTTTTTGGTGCATTCTTTGATTTCTTTGGCCTCAAACTGTTGTTGATTCAAATAAGCATATATTAGTATTTTATCCATTTTAGAGACTTCCAAAATTTTGTCACGATGAAATTGTGTTTCCCATTCAACAATTGACGTAAAATTTCTTTAATGTACTTGATTTCTTTGACAAAACATTCAATTCTTTCTTCATGATCCAAGTTATCTTGATAAAATATGCAAATCTTATCCATTTGATTATAAAAATTAGCCTATTCTTTTCTCATGTTTTGCTAACTTGTATTGCTTTCAACTTAAAAACCTTCATACCATTTTTTGCTTCATGAATTTGACTTAATTGAGATGTATAAATTTCAATTTCTTCCTTCATTTCTCAGGTCATGTTTTCAATGTTGTTTTTGTTGCCATTATGATGCATGTGTTGTACTTGATGGAAACCCAATTGTAGCATAACAAATATATAATAACCAGATTAGTTCATAGATCAGTTCAAAGGTGAAAAAGTGATGGAATGGAATAATATAATGATGGGATAGAGATTTGCAGGTCAAAGACAAAAGTGTATGAAGGTGAATATTTGAAGAAATATACGTGGGTTAGATAAGGCCAAGTCATGTACACATGTGGGTATGACAAGGAAAAGTTTCTACATTCTGGCACAATATTTTATTAATACCAAGGGTCTTAACCATGGTATTAGCCCAAAATATTGGGTGTAGTAATGGCTATTTGAGCCCGTGAAAGACTACCACCTAGATTAGTGTGGTTTCGGCTCATGTTATTGGCTAAGGCTCTACTTATATAAGGAAGTGAAGATCAAAGTGCTATGCGTGAATGAGTAAGGGTTAATGAATGAATACTTCAATTTGAAGTATATTTGCGTGGTATATGGTATGTTTGATTGGTTTATTTGAAATAATGATGCACCCATGAATACAGTTATGGATCAAGATCATTAGACATGAAATGACTATGTATTGCATGATCTATTTATGTTTGTTTAGATCTATGGTCTAGTGCATGTTTTTTACAGTGAAGGTTATGATCTGAGTATGTTAAAAGTTTTGAAGTGTTGCATAGTCATTAATTAGTTTCAGAAATGTACATGAGTTCAACACCTGGAAATATTGTATACACACAAGTTTTTTTCTGCAGAGTCATGTATGTATTCTGAAGTATGTTAAGACCTATACACGATTTTGGTTCTAGATAAGCACATACATATGCGGAAAAGCCTTATGGAAGGCACGTATGCAAGCGAGGGTTTTTTCTAAAGAATATGTCTGATCAATGTTGTTGTGCTTCTGTTGTCCGTCAATGAAGTCCTCATATAGATATGGGTTGTTTGAATATTTATAATGCTGATATTTGATTGTGATTAAATATCAATGGCTTGTTTGTTGATTTGTGAGTCCATGATTGGTTGATCGATTTGGTACAATGTTATGTTTCAGTTTGATGTATGGTATTGGGCTTAAAAGAGTGCAGTGGGTCAAGTTTGAAAATATGATGAAAATAGGCCTACAAGTTCTGATGTATTGAAGAAACTGGATGTAATGTGAAAATTTATGAAACATGTCCCATGGTGGTGCTAAGGGTTGAAGCCTTTAGTGATGGGGTCATAGCTCCCTTCTAGTTGGTGCTGGTAATTGAGAATAGGGGGTGGCAGGTCCCTTCTACTAGGTGGTGGTAAATGCAGGGTCGTAGCTACTTTCTAGTGGGTGCTCATAAATGAGATCGGGGAGTTGGAGCTCCCTTCTAGTTGGTGTTGGAGAATGAATGAAGGTTGTAAAATTTTTCCGGTGGGCTCTTGCGTGCTGGTATGAGTCTGTGCAAGTAAAATATGATAAGAAATTTTCTATATAATCAATATTGAATATAGATACAACAACATCGAACCACATTGGGTTTCCAGCATAAATCATGATGTTCATATGTTTTTCTTATGTGTGGTGGTTTAATATTTTCTTATTGCACATTTTTATTGCTTACTAAATGTCTCCTGAATAAATGATTCATTGGTATAAGTGAAGTGACTTAAGATTTATATGAATTATAAGTTTATTGGGCATATGCTATTTGCTTTAATGACAGACACACATGTACTCTAGTTGGCTTACGTAAAGTCACGTATAGAATTATGAAAAGAAAAATAATAATTTATGTGAGTTTTTAAATAAGGATTCACCTCCCCCCCCCCCCCCCCCTTCAATATTTTTCCTCGCAATTGGAATCAGAGCAGGTCATTCTAAAGAAGCTTTATCACCTAAAGGAGAGTTTTCACAATGGGAAGTCATGAAGGAGTATTTTCTATCAGGCCACCACTTTTCAATGGAAGGTATCTAATTTCTTTGAAGATACAAACAAGAGCTTATATGCAATGCCTTGGAAAATATTTATGGGGAATCGTGGAAGGAGGTTATCCATATCCAGTAGTTGTTCCTATAGATGTAGTAGGAAAGAAGAGATATGAAACCGATGCAAAATTTTTCAATGCCTTGTTGGGAAGCGTGAGAAAATAAAAAAATTTCAAATTCATGCAGTTAAATTCAGAAAAATAAATATGGGACAATATCATCCAAAGCTATGAAGGTGATGAGAAGGTAAAAAGTGACAAACTTCAAACTCTCAGTATTCAATATGAAACTCTCATAATAAATAATGATTAAATTATTTCAAGTTGATTTCTAATAATAGATGATATTTAAAATTATATGATAAATATGGGTGAAGATACAAGAGATTCAACTTTAGTAGAGAAAAACTTGAGATCTCTAACTTCAAAAATTTGAGTCAAAAGTGTCTTCAATTGAAGATAAGGATATGTAGACCTTTATTGTTGTAAAACTACATGGGATTATAATGACCTTATAAATGAGAAATGGAGGTCCTTCAAATATCAGAGAAGCTACATTTAAAGCATCTGCAAAAGGAAAGGAAAAGAAATTTCTCAAGGAACCAAGTTTTATATCAGAAGAAGATGAGGAAAAATTTGTGAGGAAACTCTAATCAAGTACCGAAAGGTTCATAGGTCAGCTTCCCTTCAAGTTTTTTTCTTATGGTAGAGTTGGTAATTATGCTACTAAGTGTCCTTATAAAAAAAAATCATGAAAATAAGAAATGAGTTGAAAATAGGAGAAGATTTTATACAAATGAAGATAGTGTTGATTTATCAATTGGAGAAGAGGGAGAGTTTGATCAATATCCAGAAGTACTTATGGAATTTAATATTGATGAATTTGATGAAAATTTCATAGATTCTGTAGAAGAGAAGAATCCATTTATTGAATAATCTCATAGATCAATGCGGAAAGGATGGTTTCATGGATGTTATTTCTCTTCTAACTCTTTTGGTGATAAGGCCACTGATTGAAGGTTATGTTGAAGAAAACCAAGATATTGGATAAGTTACAACACATAAGAATAAATTTCAAGAAAAATTGGATAAACAATAAATTTCAGTTAGAAACGTAGGGAATGTTGACACTACTGTAGTCATTTGTCTCGAAGGCTTACTTCTCTCAGTGACTCCAGGAGTGATGTGAGATACATTATCAGGATCAATAATGTATCATCATAGGGGGATATATATATGATGATTCTCATGGTTGGGTTGGTAATTCTGGTTGTTTATTTCTAATAGTGCATCTGATGTGACAACAGAAGACATGTACACACTGTATAAGCTCAAGGGGAGTTGAAGCTATGAAATTTTAAGTACTTCACTTTCTGTACGGGGGTTTCATGAACTATATTCACGTATATACATGAGTTCCTTTGCATAAAATAGCGTATGATTTTCGCTGACATAAAAATAGCGAGATAGACTCAAGAAGATATTTTAATATGCAGCTCACAATTATGATTCAATTTTCTTGGTCTGATGTTGATGGTTTTAGTCTTCTGATCTGGTATTGAGTTATTATGATCTATGAGTTTTACATTATGGTTATATGATTTGTGAATATGCTCTGATGTATGATTTGATATGATTAGTGAACATATATCAAAATTTTAGGTGGAGCATTAGCCTTGCTGATTATAATGCATTGTTGGCATTATGTGTGTAATGATTGTTGAATTATGTTCAATGAACTCTCTCTATTGAGGTATGTTGTTTCTTAATTATAACATTCTTATCTTTAAGTTTATGTAAACTTGCGTGGAGACCTATGATGTAATAATTTCCATATTCAGACATGTATGGACATTTGAGGTCATGTCAAATATGTAATCCCACTTGGTTGGGTGATTAAGTGAAATGTGTAACCCCACTTCATTGCGTGATTGATAAAAGCATGAGTCCTTGGTCATAGAAAAGGTCATACATAGTTGATTCATTGAGTAATGTGCTTCAATGAAAATCTTTATAATGTTTGAGCATATTCTCATAGGGATCATGTTCAATATAGTGCAAATGAGATCTGCATAGCTATTGTATCTACAAGGAAAAAGAATCATTTTTTCAGTATTGGTCCGCCCTTTACCCTTCAGGTCAAATTGGGAGAGTAACTTGTTGTTTAAGTAATGCTTATATTGTTGTGTCTAACAGTTATTTACAGCTTTTGGTGATCAAACACCAACATGTTTTCCATCAAATCCAAAGGAGGAGATTGTTGGCATTAAGATGCATGTATTGTCCTTGATGGAAACCACTTGTAACATAACAAATATATGGTAACCAGATGAGTTCACAAATCAATACAGAGGTGAAAAAGGGATGGAAAATAATAATATAATGATGGACAAAGATTTGCAGGTCAGAGAAAGAATCGTATTAGGGTGAATATTTGAAGAATTATACGCGAGTTTGACGAGGCTAAGTCACATACACACACATGTATGATGAAGAAAAGTCATGTAAATGCTAGAGCACTATTTTATTAATACCAAGGGTATTAACCATGGTATTAGCCCATAATATTGAGCACAATAATGACTATTTATCCCCGTTAAAGATTACCAACAACACTAGTGTGGTTATTTCTCATGGTACTTGTTGACACCTAATCCTATGGATGGGTGTGCATTTGTATTTTTGTATATTATTTAATATTAGGAAATAAGGAAGGCCAAGAGTCATTGGGAGAGGAATCCCAATAGCCTCACCTCCCATCTATAAGAGCATGTACATTCTTCAGCTAATACACATTCTAGTTTTGAGGAGTTACCTCCTGGTTTGACATGGTATCAGAGCCAGCCCCACAATTGGCATTTATGCCCTGTGGTGTAACTCCCTATCCTTTGCTCAGTCAATATTTTTAATAGTTTTTGCTGCTCATTAATTGCTAGACTGTTATTCTGCATTTTTTTTTCCCTATATAGTACTGACATTTGCAGCTCCAGCTCCTGCAGCTCCTGAAGACTGCAGGCTCTGTCAATCTGCAAATTGCAGGCTTTGCCATTCTGCAATTCCAGCAGTCCTGCAACTCTGTCATTCTGCAGATTCAATTTCAAAAAATTTTTTTGCAACAGCCCTTTGGGCCTCCTACCTACCCAACGCCTCCCCTTCTCCATTCATCTACGCCCTCTCCCTCACTCTGCTTACATTCCTCTCCCTCACTACTCTGCGCCCTCTCTCTCACTGTCCTGCATTCCCATACTCTACATAATCCAGCGCTGTCATATTTTATAAATGCCCTCCATTCCAGAAGCATACATCACGCTGCCTCAATTCACAATACGTTCTTGACTGGTGCTTCCACGCCTGGTGTCATAAGAACGCTACCTCATGGTTTAATACAATGCTCATATGTTATTCCTGCTCGTTCCAGTCGACTCTTAAATACAGTTCTCTGCGTTATAATACCACCGCCCTTTGTATATACCACGCTGTCATTACATGGGATTTAAACGATGGTTGTATTGTGATTTCATATACGCTGTCTGAAATCATGCTGTTTTAATATACGCCTGGTATAAAGCGTCGTTTGGTTTACATTCCAGTGTGTAATACCTCCACGCAGTTTATAAAACCAGCGCTCTCCATACATAACACGCAACACTCTGTCATATTAAACGCTGTCTGTCAATAGTAATACCGCCTGTCTACAGCGCTCTGTCATATATATCATTGAACGCTCTCACCATACATATTACCACTGTCATACTGCGCCCCAGTCCAACGCTGCAACGCTACCTCCTACGTTAAATACGCCGTCGTGTCATTTATCATACCACGATACCGCCCCTCCATATACCGCCCCTCGGTCAACCTTCATATACCGCTCAGTCAACCTTTATATACCACGCCCCTTCATATATATATACAACGCTGTCATACATTCCCACGCATTACATGGTTTAAACGCTGTTCATTACATACACGCTGTCACTTATATAAACGTTGTGTTTTATTTAAACGCATGGTATTACATTGTGTATTACATTGAATTTAAACGCTGTGTATTACATTGTTACAACAGTCCATTGATACGCGTTGTGTTATGTTATGTTTCCGCCCCTTCCACTTTTCAATAATCCATACCGCCTCCATTTTTAATACCATTTCCCAATCCCCATATCCCTCCATTCCACCCCTCCTTTCCCTTTCATAATTCCGCCTCCTCCCATTCATACCATTCCACTTTTTCATATACATTTTTTTCCCAAACAAAAAAAAAAAATTATATTTTTTTTTTTAATGCAGAATCAGTCTATAGCAAAGAGTATTTTTTTTGTCCATTCAGTCTTCAGAGTTTTTGAGAAGATTTAGTTTCCAGCAAAGATTTTTTTAACTCAGAATATTTTTCCAGCAAAGTGTTTCTGTCCTTTTCAAATTCAGCATATTTGCAGCAAAGAGTTTTTTGAGTACATTTTCCAGCAAATATTTTTTTGTTTTCTCTCCTTCAAGAGAAATTTTCCAGCAAAGTTTTTTCTCTCCTCCTTCAAAAGAAGATGAAAATCCCTTCATCTTCTAAAGAGGCTGCCTACTTGGCATAGAGAGAAAAGAGACATGATTCAGGTCCATCCAAAGGAAGAGAAGAAAGAAGAAGAAGAAGAAACTTCAGAGAAAAGGGGGGCAGACAATCTAAATCTCAGCAGCAAACAAATCAAGATAGAGGTAAAACTGATGACAAAGAAAAAGGTAAACCAGTTGAAACAGCTCATTCTTTTCTAGCACATTGTAACAATGGAGTAACTGAAAACCTATTTGATGTTTCATTTACTTCATGGAGAGATGATTGGTTGCTAGATTCAGGAGCAACATGTCACATGACATTTAGAAAAGATTTTTTTTGAAGAATTCACTGACAAAGTTGATGGAGCAGTATATTTCGCAGATAAATCCAAACTCAAGCCATCAGGGCTTGGCACAGTCAGGCTTAAACTGCCTGGTCTTCCTGATCATATCCTACATGAGGTTCTATACCTCCCAGAGTTGAAGAGAAACTTGTTGTCCCTGATCGAAATCCGGCAGCAAGGACACTTAGTTCACTTGTTTGATGGCAAGGCAGAGGTCAGATCAACATCAGATCACTCACTTGTCATGGAGGGAATAGAAGAAGGGAGACTCTTGAAGCTGAAAGGTTCATCTGCCCATGCTCAAAACTTTGCATTCATTTCATAACATGATGAAGGTACATTTCCATCAAGTCTTTTATGGCATGCTAGATTTGGACACTTAAATTATGACAGCCTTCGTTTGTTGAAGAAAAATGGTGTTGATGGACTACCTACAATTCCTAGAAAACCTAAGGAATGTGATGCTTGTATTCTAGGAAAGCATAGAAAATAACCATTTCATGATTCACACTCAAGAGCACATAGGAAACTTCAACTTGTTCATTCAGATTTATGTGGCCCTATGCCTATTGCTTCTGCAAATGGAAACAAATACATGATGACATTTATTGATGACTACACCAGAATGTGTTGGATTTACTTTCTGAAGAATAAGTCTGATGCTTTTCAAACTTTCAAGAATTTTCATGCATGGATTGAAAATGATGCACAAACACATATTGGCTCTCTACGTACTGATAATGGAAAAGAATACACTTCAAACGAATTTGAAAATTATCTTCGTCAACATGGAATCAAACATCAAACAACTGTGCCATATAATCCACAACAGAACGGTGTAGCTGAAAGAATGAACAGAACCATTTTAAATATGGTCCGCTCTATGTTATTTTTCAAGAATGTAAAATTGATGTTTTGGGCTGATGCAGTTCTATGTGCTGTTTACATAAAGAATAGGTGTCCTTCAAGTTCAATTAGAAACAAAACTCCTTTTGAAATGTGGCATGGCCACATTCCTTCGGTAAAGCATTTCAAGGTCTTTGGGTCCACTTGTTATGCCTTGATACCCAAGGGTCAAAGGAACAAACTTGGTGCTAGAAGTAGAAAATGTATCTTCTTGGGGTACTCCAATACCTCCAAAGGATATCATCTCTATGATGAAGCAAATAAGAAGTTTGTGATAGCAAGAGATGTCATATTTCTTGAATCTTCCAAGAGTGACAAGGTTGTTGAGCGGCAACTTGATCGCCTGGACAGATTCACACATGCAAAGTCTTTCCAAGAATTTCATAATGTGATTCCACACCTTGAAGGGGGGATTCCGATATTGAATCAAACTGTGGAATCATTTCCTGAACCACACTCTCCCCCACATGAAGAAACAACCACGGATGACACATTGGATGATGT
Organism: Pinus albicaulis; assembly: GCA_034641835.2. Lineage (NCBI taxonomy): Eukaryota > Viridiplantae > Streptophyta > Pinopsida > Pinales > Pinaceae > Pinus > Pinus albicaulis. Next base: position 1,163,801,199 of record CM076570.1, on the reverse strand, counting down.
GATTGATAGAATTGGGAGATTGAATCTTGAATCAATCCCAACTCAGTCAAGTGACCAGCCTGGGCCATCTCAGAAAGGTCCTCCCAAATGGCTGACAAAGACACTGGAGGATGTTCATCCCGATGAGGTTGGAAAAACAGGAACAAGAAGTTCCACTCAAGAAATCGAAGGTGATGTAGATAATTCTGATTCCCCTGTTGATATGGATATTGCTTATAACTGTGAAATGAGTTTGTCTACAGATCATGAACCAACTTCCTTTAAAGAAGCCGCTTCTCATGATGAATGGAAAGAAGCGATGCAGAAGGAGTATGATGCCTTGATAAAGAATGGCACTTGGAAGCTGGTTGATCCGCCTTTGGGAACGAAACTAATTGGCTGTAAGTGGGTCTACAAGAACAAGTACAAAGCAGACGGCTCACTTGACAAGCACAAGGCCAGGCTTGTGGCAAAAGGATTCGCACAGAAAGAAGGAGTCGATTATGAAGAAACTTTTGCTCCCACAGCAAAATGTACCACCATCTAGACTCTCTTTGCCTTAGCAGCTCAGAATGGATGGAAAGTCCATCAGATGGATGTAAAAACAACTTTCTTGAATGGAGATCTAAAGGAGAAAGTTTATATGTCCCAGCCAGAAGGATTTGTGATAAAGGGTCAAGAACACAAAGTTTGCAAACTTGTAAAATCCTTGTATGGCCTCAAGCAAGCACCACGAGCCTGGTATGAGAAATTGACCGAGCATCTTCTGAAACTTGATTTCAAACACTTTATCTTGATGATGCAACTTTGTTTGTTAAGAAAGTTGGAAAAACAGTTGTATATCTTGTGGTATATGTAGATGATCTTTTGATAACAGGAAACAATGAGAGCTATATTGCATCCATGAAGAAAGAGTTGAAGAAAGGTTTTGAAATGACTGATTTGGGTCATGTTCATTACTATTTGGGTATTGAAGTAATTCAACATCCAAAATTCATCTTTCTTTCTCAGAAGAAGTACATTGGAGATCTCTTGAACAAATTTGGCATGGATGATTGTAAACCCTTAGGCACTCCAATGGAACAAAACTTGAAGCTCACATCAGTTGAAGGGATGGAATTTGAGGATGCAACTAAGTATAGACAGCTTGTAGGAAGTCTTATCTATCTGACCACCACCAGACCTGACATCTCATTTGCTGTTGGAATCCTCTCAAGGTTCATGCAAAAACCTTGTGAAGGGTCCATGTTCACGGAAAAAGAGTAAAAGTAAAATGAAGGGGACTCAAGACTTTGGACTCAAATATACACAGGTAGGCGACTTCAACTTGATCGAATACTCTGATTCAGACTTTGATGGCGACAAAGAAACAGGGGTGTCTACTACAGGTCACACCATGAGTCTTGGATCAGGAGCTGTCTCATGGAGATCACGCAAACAGTCAGTTCCAACAGATTCCACGACCGAGGCAGAATATGTGGCAGCAGCTGAAGCAACAAAGGAAATTGTGTGGCTCCGGAAAATCCTGGAAGATTTGCAGATGAAACAGCTGTATTCCACTCCACTCATGATCGACAACACTTCTGCAATAAAGTTGGCCAAGAACCCAAAGTTCCATGATCGAACAAAGCACATCAATACAAAGTACCATCTCATTCGACATCATGTTCAGGCCAAAACCATCCATCTACATCATTGTTCCACAAATGAGCAAACTACTGACATCTTCACCAAAGCACTTGGAAGAGAAAAGTTTGAAAAGTTCAGATCGATGCTTGGACTCACCAACATCCCTTCGGATTAAAGGGGGGAATGTTGACACCTAATCCTATGGATGGGTGTGCATTTGTATTTTTGTATATTATTTAATATTAGGAAATAAGGAAGGCTAAGAGTCATTGGGAGCTGAATCCCAATAGCCTCACCTCCCATCTATATAAGCATGTACATTCTTCAGCTAATACACATTCTAGTTTTGAGGAGTTACCTCCTGGTTTGACAGTACTGGCTAAGGCTCAATCTATATAATGAAGTGAAGATCAAAGTGTTATGTGTGCATGACTAAGGGTTAACGAATGAATACTTCAATTAGAAGTATATTTACATGGTATAGGGCATAGTTGATTGGTTGATCTAAAATAATGATGCATGCATGAATATAATGATGTATTAGGATCATTAGACCTGAAATGACTATGTATTGCATGATTTATTTATGAGTTATTTAGATATGTCATCTAGTGCATTTCTGTTGCAGTGAAGGTTATGATTTGAGTATGTTTGAAGTTCTGAAGTGTTGCACAATCATGAATTAGGTGTGGATTTGTATGAGAGTTTGACACATGGAAAGCATGTATACATGTAGTTTTTTTTCTGCAGAGTCGTGTATATATATTTTGAAGTATGTTAATATATGTATGCGAGTTGGTTCTGGATTAACGCATACATATGCTGAAAAATGTTATCGAAGGTGTGTCTACAAGCTATGGTTTTGTTGAAGAATATTTTTTATCAATGTTGCTATGTTTCTCTTGTCTGTTAATGAAGTCTTCATATATATATATATATATATATATATATATATCTATGTGTGTGTGTGTGTTGTTTTAATATCGATATTTCTGCTAGTAGATTTTGATTAAACATCAGTCATTGTTTGGTTGATTGGGGACTCAATGATTGGCTGATTGATTTGGTACAGTGTTATGTTTCATTTTTAGGTATGATATTGTGCTTAAAAGGTTGTAGTGGGTCAAAAATGAAAATATGATGAAAAGAGGCCTACATGTTGTGCTGTATTGAAGCAATTTGATCTAGTGTGAAAATTTATGAAACGTCGGCCACGGTGGTGCTAACGGTTAGAGCCTTCATTTAGGGGATCATAGCTCCCTTCTAGTGGGTGATGGTAAATATGATCATGGGGTTGTAGCTCCCTTCCAATGGGTGCTAATAAACCAGATCATGGGGTTGTAGCTCCATTCCAGTGGGTTTTAGTAAAAAATATCAGGGGGTTGGAGCTCCCTTCTAGTGGTTGTTGGAGAACAAGTGAAGGTTGCAGCCTTCTGTAGGTGGGTTCCTATGTGTTGGTATGATTCTGTGCTAGTACAATGTTGTAAGAAGTTTTCTATATAATAAATACTAAAGACAGAGATGAAAGTAGCAGTCGTTTTTTCAGACATTGTGTTTCCGGCTAAAATCGTGTTGTTCATATGTGTTTCTTATATCTGGTGGTTTAATCTATTCTTAATGCACATGTTTAATGACTAATAAATGTATGATGAATAAATGATGCACTGGTCTAAGCCAAGTTACTGAAGATTTATATGAATTATAAGTTTACTAGGCATACACTAATTTCCTTAATGGCAATGACGTACATATGCTTGTTGGCTTAAGTAAAGTCATGTATAGAATGGAGAAAAGAAAAGAAAAAAATTTGTGTGAGATTTTAAATACTGATTTTCCCCACTTCATAATCTTTTTCCCAACACTTGTCATATTCTTCCTTCAATATTATATTTTTGTGTTCATGTGCCTTTATAATTTGCTACATATCTACAATGTGTTTCAGTTTGAATTCATTCAATTCATTTTGGAATTGGTTCTACAAGTTTTATATTTTAATGACGAACCCACCTACAAGTGTTGAAGAATGGTTTTTCCAACTTTCTTCACTAAAATATTTACCCTATTTTGTTTCACTTTCTAGATCTTTGAACTTTTGCAGACTATTATTGTAGGTCATGGAAAGTTATTGTAGGTGTTGGTTATAATTGCAAAAACCTTTTAGAGCCTATGAGGATTCTTTAGATTTTTCATCAACATTTCCTTTTTCTTTCCAACTGAATTATTAAATGGTTTCAAAAATATAAAAATTTATTTGCTTATTTCTTCTCACAGCTAAGTTATTTTGAGCATTAAAGTAATACTCAGTCAAGGATGGAACACTTTTAGGAACATTTTCAATGTTAGTGACAATTTTAAATAAAAAATAATCAATAGGAATTTTGGTAGAAAGAGGATTCATGAGACGTTTGAGGAATAGAAATTTCAATGGTTTTCTCTTGCTGCTCAAGAAAGTATTTTTATTTTCTAGGGAAATCAGTCAATTTCGAGTGAGGAGTGGTAGTAATTTATCATCTTTATCTGTATCAATTTTCATATATTTCAGTTTCTCATCAATTTTATTGGACTCAATATGTTCCTAAGTGGTGTCACTATATCATGAAAAATAATGCTACTCTTGGAAGAGGAACTCTACTTTTTTGTTACATATTATCTGGCTGGGTTCATTAGTTTCTTATATTAGAATTTTGTGATCCTTTGACACTATTGGTGTATGTCACTATATGTATATTTTTCTTTAATAATTTTTTCTTTGGTTGTGCTTGTCTCTGAAGTTTTAAAAAAAACATTAGGAACATATTCAAGTTGGGATTCTTCAATTTTTTGAGAAGAGGAAACATCTTATGAAATAATGTGATTGAAATTGTATTTAATTATCTCAAGGGATTTCATATATGCAATTAAAATATTGGTATGAAGACTATTTTAATTAAGGAAGTCCTAATAATTTTTTTTCTAAACTATTGTAGTTTAGTTCTATCCTCTATACTCAAAAATTGTCTTCCTTCACAAGCTCCTCAAAATTATCAATATTAATGCAAATCTCATCAAAGAAAGGCTTCTGGTGTGTGAAGGTTTTGATGTAGCTGAAAACCTTACAATTCTCACTAATTATTCCTATATGATATTAGTAATAAAGGGTCAATGAATAAAACCAAACATGTTGGAGTTCTTCAACCTTCTTAAACCTATGTTCTTGATCATTGAGGAAAAATTTTCCAAAGTTAATTAGGAAGTTTTTTGTTTTCTTCTTTTGAATATTTCCCATTTTCCAAGTTTGACCATTCAAGGAATTTTTATTGGATATCCTTTTTAAATAAATCCTCTCTAGAATATATCTATAAATAGGATAAGGGCTAGCTCCACTTCCATATTATCTGATATATGTGAATAATTATTCCACAAACCAACCTTATATTTCTTGTAACACCTATTTAATGCCTTCAAAAACCCTATTAGGGTTTTCTCCAAACATAATATCATCAAAAGGGATAATTACATAGTTACGAATGTCATAAAAATGGAATTTGAAGTTACATTCCGACAAAATTAGAGCATAATTTTTTAGTCAATTTAATGTCTTAAATTTCTTACATAAATTATCAATTGAGTTTTGTAAATTGATGAAGTCTGGTGCACTGTATGTGCTTATTTAACCTCTCCTCTTACTTCGTTGTTTTTATTTTATGTTGTTTTTGGGTTTTTGTTCTTTGATGTCTAGGAATGTTCAATCTAAAACCTATGAAAAGTTTTAAATAATTCTAATGAATTTTAGGAGGGAAGAAAAGGAAGTGTTCCTAAGTTAATATAATCTACATAAAAATAAATAAAAGACTATTGGCTAGTTAGAATCTAATATGGAAAATATAGCATCTATTCTATCTTATCATTAGTCCTATTCCATGGATCTAATTATTAAAATTGAGCTTGAAATTGCAGTGTTTGTCTTAAATAAAAGCAAAGAATGAAAACAACTAATGTACTTCTAGCTACTCTAGCATTCAATTATAATGTGTGACCTTCTTGAGATGATGTGTAAGAAACTATCTATAATTTAACTTCTAATGTCCTAGAAAAGTAAGCAATGTGTGCAAAACAAAACATCTAATGTATATTTAGCTACTCCAACATTCAATTATGAAGTGTTACCTTCTTGAGATGGTGTTAAGTAACCAATTATACCTAATGATTTAGAAAACCAAGTAAAGTATGACGAATGTAACTCAGTAATTGCATTCATTAAACATTCAATCGTTCAGTCTTGAGATATGATTAAATCAATTTCCTTGGAATAACCTTTAGGAATTTCAGTGATGCAACTAAGTGAGGATCTCGAAGCAAAATGTGAAAGCATGTAAAACTGACTATAAAAAAATCATTTATATTTGATTTTCCCCAATTTTCAATGTGAAGTATTACCGTCTTGAGATGTTGTGTAAGAAGTCAATTATACCTTAGTTTCTAAGTTCCTAGAAAGCAAGTAAAAATGTGTAGAGTAAAATTTAATAACTGTATGAATTAGACATTCAATCATTTATTTGATAAAAATCATCTTGAAATGAATTTTGAGAACATCCATTGACACAGTTAATGGATAATTCTATTCTAAGAAAATAAATGACAGAACAGTAAGCAAACTAGATGACTGTATATTATTATTGCTTCAATCTTAGTTCGATTTGAAAATAGAGTTATTTAACTTCATGAAATATTTTAGAAGAACAAGGTTTACACAGTTATGTTTTTAACATTATTCTATTGATCAAAACTGGAATGAAACATTAACCTAATAAGAAAAAAGAATTGCTGAAAACAGAATAATGGAAATTAAACTAAAAACAATAAATGAAAAACCTCCTCCAGTGCAAGGGCCCTCTAAAAATTATCTGGCTGAAATTCTAGCTGGTTAAATATGCACTTAAGTAATCATTGACAACACAAACTTTGTATTATGATAAAACGAGGTCTTAATACATAGCATATCATCAAAATCTTAAAACTTAACTTAATTTTCATATTGTCTCCTCGGTTTTGTGTAACCGGTATTTAAATAAAATAAACTTAATTGTATATGAGATAATATTGCTATAGGTGGCTAATTCGAATTATAGAATTACAATAGTATTGTTTGACTCTTGATTTTCTACGATAGAGAAAATCAAGAGTCTTTTTATTCTAGGCTAACGTACTTTGACCACACCTTTGACCACGATCTTAGGCCTGCTTTTCTATTGATCTTGACCACGTGAATAGGACAAAATCCATGTGGACATGATTCTAGAATTGCCCATGTGGCTCAATTCTCCATTTGACACCTGCAACCTGCCAGAACCTGAGAGTATCTATAGAATCCATTGTTAGCTACAAAATAGGCTACGTTCTGTACCTAAATTGCAAAAATCTATTCAAATAGCAAGAACATGAGAATATAATCATGGAAGTCATTTTAATGAATTTCTTGAGACAAAACATAACATATATCATTGATTGGGGTATGTGATCTTATGAGAAAATAAGGGAAAAAGGTGAGAAAGGATGTCAAAGAGAGGGTAATTCTCAGGTTCAACAATAATTATGAATAGGAAGTTGTTAATTAACTCGGTAACTCCATTTAATCAATCAAAACATAACAAAAGTAATTATAATATCCATAATATAGGATGACATTCATAAAATATGATCATATCCTAGAGGATACAAAATGGAAAACTTAATGACATTTGTTAAATTATGAGAAAGAATATGAGCCCATTAAAAAATATTTAAATCACTTAGTAGGTTGTTTACTAAAGCCAGCCATTGTAATTTTTAATGCTTAGGGTCTTTCTCTCCATATAATCAGGATGAAATATTGATGAGGAACAAAACAGGTCTTTTGAAAATGGAAACAAGATATTATTTTTAGGACTTCAGTTTGAACCCTTCCCTATCTTCCTATAACAAATGTTTGAAAACATTATCATAACTCCTTTCGCACTTCTTTAATTTTGCATTGTTGAAATTATCTGGAAACTCAACGTTTAACAAAAATTTGGGAGGACTAAGATTGTAAATTGCTGAAATAATTTGCGGTTTCCAATAGGATATAACATTTTTTTGCAGTATGCTATAGCTTGGGTAGGGAAATTGAGATGTCACATAACCAATGCAATAATTTCATAATAAGGGAAACAAGCTCTCTAGCAACAAATATGTGTAGTTTTATACCTCTACTTTTCTCAAACTTAATATTTGTCTCCTTAGTTGAAGTTTGTGAATTTAACTAGCTTCTATTGTGAAATAAATTATAAATTTCTTCGTATTTCATCATACCTTCCATTTGGGTTTTGAAGGTGGTGTGGTAAATGAGAGGTGGGTTGAGATTGTAATCTTCTGTTTCTATATTTTCAGCTTCCTTTAGGAATTCCTTAATATATTGAATAGTGTGCTTTGATGTGCTAGCTTTACCTCCCTTCCCATCTTATGTCCTAAAAAAAAATTAAAGATAATTTACCTTTCTATAAGAAATATCAAATTTACTAGTCCAATTTTCCATGAGAGTGAATTTCTAGCAGAGATTAGAAGCCTTACACTGAATTTGAACTTGTTTCTTTGTAATGAGAGAGAATTTTCAAACAAGAAATGTGAATAGTGTTTCAAGAACAAACTGAAAAATAGAAAGCACAAAGGAAAACACTTGCTAAATTTTGTTTAAACCCTTATTACGTGCAACAATAGATTCACATGAAAGGTATTAATTTTTCCTTAAAGTGAAAATAAGTTTCATCCACTTGCATGTAAAAATCAAGGTGATCTTGGATGATATGATTTTGGTGAATATTTTATTGAAACGGGATTGCAATTTGGCTTTTATATTATAAAAAAATAAAGGAAACTAAACAAAAATTATGGTTGGCATGCAAACCCATAAGAAGATATTTTATTCATAGACTTTGTTGAAGATGGGATCCCCCCCGAAGAAAGCAACAAGGAAAGACTCTGGAGCTTGAGGAGTGCAATGCACAATGTGGAGTCTATTTTTGAGTCATAGGGACTTTGGGGTGGGTCAAATCCCCTTATTATGTAATCATATGGGATATTTTGTGAACGTTGGACACCACCCATGGTTTTGAGCCATGGTGTTGTAAATTCCAAATCTATATGTGGGTCTATATAGAATTTTTTGGGCCTCTGTTTTACCTTGATTTATAGTTCCTTTTACTCGAAATCCGTCATTCTTTTTTTTTAGCTTTAATATTTATTGTCGTAGTTTTGTGCATTTTCGGAGATAATAAGTAAGTATTTGATATTCCATTGTTTCAACGAAATTTAAACATTAAAATCATCGTTAATAATATTCTGTGTGTTTTCAGGTTTGAAACTGAGTTGATTATACTCCTATTCTAATAGAGGCCAAGTTCCTGCACCACCCATTCCTAAACCACCACTCCTACACAAGCATTCCTGCACCAATTTGGGGCTTTGATATCTTAACACACTTTCAAGGAAAAGAAAAGATGTTTATGAGGTTATAACAGATTCCCATCAGTTCGATTTCACCCACATCGCATGTGTGGGTCTCTAGGATCAAATTAATAAATCTTCTCAAAACCTGCATAATTTCTAAACGACCATATTTGACCTCAGGTTTCGGGTAGATGGAGGTGAATCATGGAATTCCAAGAAAATGGGGTTTTAAAAAATATAACCAGTTACCTAGAACCGAAATGGTTTCTTGATATTTCAATTATTCCAAAATTTATGAACAAGTATTTCAAGAAATTTTATAAAAAAAAGACTATTTTTTCTAGAATTCTAGAAAACACCCAGCGAGCAGTTTCGAGACTGTTATTTCCTCCTCGATTTCCACGATGATCGTAGTGAATATTAAAATTTTGAAACATGGATTTTTTTCCGAGGATAGGAATTTGAGCATTACACAGACTTTTTTCTAGAATTCGTAATGGTTAAGAAGATAAAAATGGTTCTTTGAAGGCAGTTTGTTAAAAAATTTGATCTTTCTAGAATTCTAGAAAATGCCCAGATTTGGAGACTTCAGTATTTCAATAGGGAAAAAAATGTACTGATATGATGTTTGATGAAGATTTTTTGGGACTCAATACCCATGTTGTTTGCAAAGAAATGACCTGTCTAAATCTAAAATTATCATGTAAACATATTATAAAAGAAATGAGTTATGCACGTAGAAAAGAAGGGAAAGGCCATTTCATTGTACCTTCATGTTGTTGAGCTTATTTTTGGGGGTTATACCCCCTTCTGCCTCGTTATGTGATGGATTTGACTTCATTATGTACATTTTCTCAATTGAAATATAATATAAAGGGATTTCTCCATGTTCTTTCAATTCTGCATTTTATTTTTTTATTGATGCGTCATTGAGTGCTAAAGTTTCAAGTTTCCTAAAACAGGAAATGAGTTGGTTGGTTAGGGCCCAACCAAACCAGCTCTCTCTCCCTTTCGCTTTTGTTTCATCAAAGGTGTCTGTTGATTTCGATTAAATGCAAAGCTTGGATTAAGCTTATGTTTCATTCTTTCACAAGAGTTCTGATTTTATTTCATTGATATTCAATGTGTGATGTATATGTGGTGTGAATATTAATTAAGTTTGATTTACCTTAAGTAATGTCATTTTCCTAACCTGGATCGTGCAAGCACGTTATTCCTTCACTAGTGCATTTATAGTTTTGGAACTTGCTTTTTTTGTTTCATCACAACAAATATCTTTCATTCCTTTCTTTCAAAGAGATTAGATACATTTTTGAAAGTAAGTGTTGATTATCATATATAAGTATTTTTAATATAAAGAGTTAAAATCTTAGGGATTAATGATGCTTTGGTAATTAAGGAATGAACGTTGTTACAACACATTGATCTTACCTGCACTTTACACTTTTAATGAAATGATTAAAACTCATTTTTAATTATTAAAGTGAACCTTTTTGAGTTAAAAAAGATTAAAAGGGAGATCTGATTTATGTGTGTAACTATTATAGTGATAAAGCCTGTTGTCATACTTAGATAATTTCTTTTACTGCATGAAAGAGTTCCTTGATTGAAGAAAGTGGGTTTTGGCTTCTTAAGTTAATTTTTATTTCGACGTCTATTTTCATTTCGAAGTTCAGTTTAGTTGAAGAATTATTTTTTTATGGAAATTATTTCAGAGTTGTGTTCGCCTTTGAAAATTCTTTTCATAGTTAGCACACTCTTTAATTTTTCCTGAAATTAATTGGAAAGCATGGTGCAGGAACCTCTATTCCAGTACAAGAACCAATAACGTAATAAAAAAATAGATTGCTCTAGTCCTAAGGGTGAGAGCCCCTGCATAAAGACATAAATCTCCAGTATAAGTTTAAAGTATACTTCCAACACATAATCCTTGTGCCTGTACTAGTGAAAGTAGATTGCACGAGTGAAAATCCTTATATCCTTAAAGAAGTATAAATCCTTAAAGAAGTATAAATCCTTCTTTAAGGAGTATAAATCCTTAAAGAAGGCGGATCTCTTCAAGGAACCAATTGTCAATCTGTCAAAAACTATACTTCATATAAACAAAGAATTTTACTTTGGTAGTTATGATTTCTTGCAGTAGCTTGATAGTTCATTTATTTATTTTGCAAAGTACTTTGTTTTTATTCTAGTTTCTAGAATGGTGTGGTGTCATTCTATTAACTAGTGCAGGTTGTTGAAGTCCTTCTCTGGCATTTCTAGTGCTGTTCCTATAATTTTACGATCTCCCAGATTGAAAATTAAATTTGAGGTTGTTTATTATGCCCAACATTTTGGCATCGTTGCTGGGGAGGCACCTAAGGCATTGACTTTGGTAACCTGTTGCATTTTGGTTTTCTCTTTACATATTTTTTCTTGCAAAATTTATTTCCATAGAATTGATTCTTTGAATTTGTTTCTTCTCTGCATTATTTTTAAGGTTTTTCATTTCTTAGGTGTTTTAAGAACCCCAAATTCTATTCAGCCACTTTCTAACAAGATATATCGAGTAGCTTATTGAAAACAAAGAAATGGTATTTCAAGGCATTTTTCAATGACGAGTTTTGAGACTAATATCAATCATCCAATGCGCCTATTTCACTGATCAATTCGCAAGAAATTTGAGAAAGGAGTCTCAAAGTAGTACATGGAGAACCTCTTTTCATTTGGTAAGAAATGGCCAACATTGTTACTTTTGAATTCCCTAGCAAAGATCCAGGAGGGGCACAAATGCATAGTATTCCCCCATCTGCACTACCAAAATTCCATGGTTTGGAAAATTAAGATCCAAATACATTCTTATTTCAGTTTGAAGTAATTTGTAGATGATATGGTTATTTTATTAATGCTAAAAGGTTGAAAGTGTTTCCTCTTACTTTAAAAGCGTCAACTCTTTTATGGTTCATAAGCCTTGGAGGGAACTGCATTCAAACATTGGAAGACATGAAGAATGTATTCTCGAAGAAATAGCAAGACTAATTCCAGGCCAATGAAGATATTTTTGGAATAAAAAGTGAGAAAATGAATGTTTGGAGGAAAATCTTGAGTGATTTTGATACAACCTTAAAAAATAAAAACATGAACATAATTTGGAAAAAGAGACCTTAAAATCACGCCTACTCAAAGGAATTAAACATTATTTTTTAGAACCTTTAAATATGATAGGAGTAGGTGATTTTTTTCAGTTACGATACAATGATGTATTTGAATTATGCATTGATTATTTCAAGAGGAATCTCCAATATCGGTAAGAATTCTCGAGAAATTTCTTTTCAATTTTTGGAATCTGCTACAAAAATTGGAGTTACAAATGCTTCTCTAAATTTATAATTGGATGATTTGTAGGAAGGACAGAAGCCGTGCAAGGAGGATCACTCAATAAATTTCCCATAACCTCTAGGGTTACAACAAGTATTTAAGGAATCAAGTAAGAAAATAAATCGACATCCGGGTATAACTCAAAACTCGCCATCATTTAATACTTGTAATAATATTTATTTTCCTCAACATGTTCCTCAGCAAATGTATAACCCTACCATTTTATGGAATACTTATAATCCTCCTCTAATTCAATACTTCACCATATGGCCACAATGGACCTCTTCCTCGAGTCATATATTCCTGCATCCTCAAGGATGGTTTGGGGCCTCCTCTCTAGGGAAATTACCCATGCAAAATCCATTACTTGAGTCACAAAAATGAAATTCCCATCTAATGCACCACCATCTTATCCTTCTCTATGCTCCCAATCGTTTGTGAAACCATAACATAATTTTGATAATCAAGTTGCACATCAATTTAAAATACCTATTTTTCCTACTCACTCCCCTATTGAATGTAATGCCATATCTTCTAGAGAGGGGAGAGGAGTGAATTCAGAAGCTTCCCCTATTACCACACAACATTTAACTTGGGAAGAAACATTAATCCATAAACCATTAGAGGAGAAAAATATAATTGCAACTTGTTAGAAAACCATTTTTGAAGCTCACCAAGAACAAAATCGTAGATTTTTCCTTAAACATCCTTTTGAATATGAAGGAAGAAAACATCAAGTTGTGGAAGATTAATATGAGCTGGAGAATTATATGCGGGTCCTATTGAATCCTAGTTCCAAAATTTTTTTATCACACCCCATTTCCTCATGAAATAAAAACTCTTGGTACCATATCAATCAAAGCAATTAGTTTCTCACACTTTGGTATGTATCGAGGTTTATTTTTTAAAAATAAGTGTGAGTATATTTAGCATTATGTTTCATACATGGATACATTGGAATTATGCCTACACTTAAAAGGGATCTTACTCTCTTTAAAATAGGGTAGGGTAATGAATAAATATGCCATGTGATCAAAAAATTATATAACAACACTCTTGAAACTGTGATTCCCTAAAGCATAACTTTTGAAGTTTCTATTATTACGCACTCTCATGTGTAGACATTTTAGAATAAATTCTCTCTTAATGCCCCATATTTTATCAAGTGACTTTGATTATTTACCAACAACTATCATTAAAATTTTGTTTTTTAAGAGCCTCTTTGAAGGTATTGATGAGAATCTTCCTATGGTGGACCACGTCCACAAAACTATAAATAATTTTACAAGAACCCTGCAATGATCAATTTGAGGAATTTTTTAATCATTATCTAAGATGTTTAATTTAAAATTAATCTTCAGGGTAGAAGGACCAACCCGTAAATATTAGTAATTAAAAACTTTTCATGCCATCCTGTACTCTTAAGGAGTAGAATCTCCTCTGCAACTATTAAGTAACCTATTTAAGGTTGATTATAATATGATTTTTTATATAAGATATATTAATTTATGGATATGAGGTCTCATTACTACCCGACCTACCATGATCATGGGTCCTAACGATAATGAAAATACTGCATTGGTCACGAAGCCATGGTAACGACTTTCAGTTGAAAGTATGGAAGACAAGAGGTCTCATCATGAGTCGGCTGGTTCTTTCTTGTTAGTTATTGTGAATAGAACTATTGTTAGCTAGTTACCTAGTCGAAAAAGTGGCCTTCAATTAATTTCAAACGAATGTAAATTATTTCAAATAACTCTGAATCTATATCTAACAGTTGGGACACAAAAATTTCATGGGTTGAAAGGCATCCCTCTCGAGGCTATTGACATCTGCTGGCAGGAGGGCCATGCATGTGGTATTAAAGTTAACCTTACACTATTATTTACTTCAATGTTTTTGTATTTCTTGAATTCATTATCATATCTCACTGAGAATGGCTCTAAGATCCTTCTGCTGTTTGCAGTTCTATATTTTTTAAATATTTTTTTTATGTATGTGGGACCCTTAGCGCAGGTACTTTACCTTGCCCAGAAAACAAGAGCTTTAACTATATCTATATAATGATAATATGGTCACTATGGGAAAGTATTATTATGATTACTTTTAACACCATGGATTTGAAATAATATCACTCATATTTACAATGAGGATATTAAATTCAAACTTTTGATCAAGGATGCCTCATAAATGTTTATGCAAATTTTAATAAGTTGAATATTTTATTCAATAATAACACCATCCTTCCAATCTAGCATTCCCATGGAAGCCTTTGTGTTATATTTTTGTGAGATTAGGTTAAAAAAATAAAGAGTCCATAACACGTTTTTTTCTTAGAACAAGATCTATCTAGTGAAGGAAATATTAGTCACATAGAATTGCAAGAACATTATTGCAAGCGTCCATAAAGGTTTTAAACTTATTTTTTTGCAAGGGACGACAATACAACATGTAATTTCCTTACATGAGGACATGCAAGAAGGTAAAAATGGGGGGATGTTGGGCCTATGTTTTTCCTTTCTTTATATCACCTTTCACTCGAAATCCCTCATGATTTTGTTTAGCTTCAATAGTTATTTTCATAGTTTTGTGCATTCTTGGAGATAATAAGTATATTCTATTCCCTTGTTTTAATGAGATTTAAAAATTAAAAGAAACTTTCATAATAGTTTGTGTGTTTGTAGGTTTGAAATTGAGTTAATTATATGCATATTATAATAGAGGCCATGTTCCTGCACCATGCATTCCTGCACCAATTTGGCTACACAAGCATTCCTGCACCAATTTGGGGCTTCGATATCTCGACACGTTTTCAGGAAAAAAAAATATGGTTATGAGGTTCTGAAACCTTCTCTTAAGTTGGATTGCACCCAGGTCGCATGTGTGTGTCTCTAGGAGAAAATTAATAAATCTACTCAAAACCCACGCAAGTTATAAATGGCCAAGTTTGACCTCAGGTTTGATGCAGATGGAGGTGAATCACAGAAATCCAAGAAAATGGGTTTCTAAAATATATAACTAGTTACCTAGAACCGAAACCATTTCCTGAGATTTGAATTATTCCAAAATTTATGCACTGGTTTTCAAAGCAATTTTATAAAAAAAAAAATGTGTTTTAGAGAATTCTAGAAAATGCTCGACCAATAGTTTCCAAACTGCTTATTCCCTCATCAATTTCCACATTGATCGTAACAAATCTTAAAATTATGAAACATGGGGTTATTTAAAAATATAGTAAATTGAGTAATTTGCAGGTTTTTTTCTATAATTCGTAATGGTTAAGAAGATACAAAAGGCGCTTTGGAGGCAATTTGTTAAAAATACCGATTTTTCCAGAATTCTAGAAAATGCCCAGATTTGGAAAATTCGTATTAGAACTTCATTTTTTCAAAATGGAAACGTTTTTAATTATATTATATTTGATTAATATTAGCTGGGACTCAATCCCCGTGTTTTTTTCAAAGGAATGACTTGTCTAAAGCTAAAAATATCATGTAAAAATATTATAAAAGAAAGGAGTTATGCACGTGGAAAAGGAGGGAAACGCCATTTCATTGTACCTTGATGTTGTTGAATTGAGTGTTGGGGATTCTCCCCCCTTCTCCCTTGTTCTGGGCTAGATTTGAATTCATTATGTACATTTTCTCAATCGAAATATAATATAAAGTGATTGCTCCATGTTGTTTCAATTCCGCATTTTAATTCTTTATTGATGCCTCACTGAGTGTGGAAGTTTCAAGTTTTCTAAAATGGGAAATGAGCTGGTTGGCTAGGGCCTAGCCAACCCATCTCTTTATCCATTTCACTTTCCTTTTGTCAAAGGTGTGCATTGATTTCGTTCAAATGCAAAGCGTGGATTAAGCTTATGATTCATTCTTTCACAAGAATTCTGATTCTATGTCATTGATAGTCACTGTGTGATGGATCCGTGGTGTGAATGTTAATTAAGTTTGATTTACCTTGAGTAATTTCCTTTTCCAAATATTATTTTACTTCTACCTGGATCGTGCAAGCACGTTATTCCAGCACTAGTGCATTTACAATTCTATAACTTGATTTTTTTGGTTCATCACATCAAATATTTTTCATTCCTTTCTTTCACATATATTTGATACATTTATTTAAGTGACTATTCATTATCAGATAGAAGTATGTTTAATATAAAGATTTAATATGTTAAGGATTAAATATGATTTTGTAATTAAATAATGAACGTTGTTACAACACATTGATCTATTCCTGGAATTTACACTTTTAAGGAAGGATTAAAACTCATTTTGAATTATTAAAGTGAACCTGTCTGAGTTAAAAATATTAAAAGGAAGATCCAATTTATGTGGGTAAGTATTACAGGGATAAAGCCTACTGTCATACTTAGATAATTTATTTGACTGTGTGAAAGAGTTTCTTGATTGAAGAAAGTGTGATTTGGCTTTTGAAGTTCATTTTTATTTCGACGTCTATTTTCATTTCGAATTTCATTTTGGTTGAAGCATTCTTTTGTTTGTGGAAGTTATTATATATTTATGTTTGCCTTTGCAAATTATTTTCATAGTTAGAACACTATTTAATTTTTCTTAAAAGTAATTAGAAAACTTGGTGTGGGAACCTCTGTTCCAGTACATGAACCAATATCCTAATACATGAACAGAGTGCTCTAGTCCTAAGGCTGAGAGCCCCTGCATAAAGACATAATTCCTCAATATAAGTGTAAAATATACTTCCAACACATAATCCTTATGCCTGTACTAATGCAAGCAGATTGAAGTAGTACATGAATAACAACTTAGTGTAGGAAGGAAAATCCTTAAATAAGGAAGATCTCTTCAGGGTCCCAATTGTTAATTTTTCAACAACTATACTAAAGATAATTAATTCGGTAATTATGATTGTTTGCAGAAACTTGAGAGTTCCTTTTATTTATTTTTCAAAGTACTTTCTTTTTATTCCAGTTTCCAGAATGGTGTGGTGTCATTGTATTAGCTAGTGCAGGTTGTTGAAGTCCTTCTTTAGAATTTCGAGTGTTGCACCTCTAAGTTTTTGAGCTTTCGGATTGATAATTAAATGTTAGGTTATTTATTATGCCCAACGGAAGGCATATCAAGTCAAATATAAGTTGATGAAATGCATTGTGATGTAAGATTATTTTGAGTTAGAGTTTGTCTTTCGGGTTAGAGAAAAGGATCTTGCAATTGTGTGCACATTTTGAAACTAAATATATGAGAAATATCTAGCTATTAATGAAAGAATTGTTGAGAAGATATGAGTTGTATTGACTTGTTTGATTTTTTCTTACTGTTTATAATTTTTTATGCTAAATAAGGGTTTTGATCTATAATTTAATAGCAAAATATTGTATATGGTTATTTTCTTTGTTTAATGCGTGACTAAGTAAGATCACAAAGTCTATAGTAAGTTCAATAGTTGTGTTGAACATCACCTCTATTATTGATATATCTTATAGGAAAATATTTGATAATAAGGAAAATTCGTAAAGCCACAATCCTATATCCCTTCGGATGAAGAATCCTAGTTCTAACATACCCCTATATTTCCTCGGGTGAGACTTTGGTCTACGCAAGCATATCGTTTCCATAAGGGCTCGTAATAGTAGATTTTGTTGGACTGCGCAGTCACTCTATACCTGGGTCTAGGCCCCATCAAGCCAACAAACTGTTCTATTTCTAGGACTCGGATTTGACTGAGGGATAGATGAATGTAGAATCCGTCTAAGCAAGAGATCGAAGATTGGGTAATTCTGAAAGAACATGAGTTTTCTGTGTAAGAAAACATAAAGCAGCGCATCTCTACTGAACATTTTTTATAGAAGTATATCTATACAGATCAATACGAGATATTTTTCACACTGTTTGCTAGCGAGTTGTAAGAGTGGATCTCAAGAATAGTTGCATAGATGGGTCAGTTCAATAATAAGCTAATTGTGAAGAACTCAAATCTAATTGAGAAGCTCAAAATATTGATAACGAGATTGCGAGAGATGTTGATTATTGGAAAGACAATATCCTTGGAGGGTTTTTCACTGAGTTCATGATCAAGAATTATTTTTCTTGTAGCAAAGAAGAGCATAATTTCTTCAAAGTCCTAAGAGGTAAGTACCTGAATTCACTAAAGTTATGGATTAGAATGCTATTGTGTGAAAAGGGTGTACTACCAATATGCTCAGATTGATGTGTGAAGAAAGAGAACTTGGTGCTATGCAAAGTGGAAAAATTTTTAGGACCAGTTGGGGAACGTATGTTAGAAAATAATATAGTCTGCATTAACAGAACCTTGGGGAGATTCCCTAGTCTTCCACCCATATCATCACTCCATTCCACTGTGTTCCTCCACCTCCCCCATTCACCATGGCCAAACCTGAGAAGATGCATGTGTTCAAGAAAACATATGATCATGAACAGTTATGGTTTGTGGTAGAAGCGATATGGAATTCGCAAAATGTTACTGGTGAAAACATGAAAAAATCATAGTTAGTTACCGTGTTGCAAGATAGCGTATTGTATTGGTACATGAAATGTGTTACGATGAATGAAAATACTTCTTTAGTTGAGACAAATACCGTGCTAAACGTTGAATTCACAAAACCAAAGACGCGGTCCAAGTGTACCATGGATATCAGGGAGATTAAGTAGTTGGATACTGAGACCGTATGGGAGGTAGATTAGCTATTTAAGACATTATTGAGCCAAATTAGATTTAAGATATTGGATGAGCAGCATAGATAATGGTTCATTGGTGTTTTTATTCCTCATCAAATATTTCCATTATCACAAGAAAAGATTGCTACTCAAGTTGAAGCATTAGAGATACTGATGAAGATGGAAACTTTTATGATAGTTGATACAAGCATAGGGGTGCAACAGATTCAGACTAAATTGGTGAGCTTTCATATGGACCTCCAAGATCTAAATAATGGAAAGGAGGTTCACTCTGATATAAGGCTCAAAGTCTGGGGTATCAAGTGTAAAGTAGAGGATCAGTATAAAGAGCAGTTCCTTGTTTATAGAAAATATTTCAATGTTGGGATGTTGAGTCCATTGAAGCTGGGATCATCGACAGGGCCAAGTTTAGGGCCCCATGTATGGTGTAGCTTATTCAAAGTTGCAAGGTAAGATTCATCTCCTGCAAAAGTTTATCAGATCGCCAAGGCAATTGTTCTGCAACTTTTGCAGTTCGGTGGGACAATGTGAGAAAAATTATAAGAGCTATGATATGATGATGTAGAAATTTATTGGCGCATATCGAATGCAAGTAGAAGGCCAAGAATCTTAGGGTTCATTAAATGTGTGAGGAGGATTCCTATGCTGAGGATGAGGTGCATGTCATGGACAAGGCCAGATGAAATGATACAACTGCCGACAAGCTGGAAATTTCACTAAGGACTGTCATAATCATATGACGAATTACTGTAACTATTGTTAAGAATTTGGTCATGAAATTGAATATTATCCCATTTTTTAGCTAAAATCGAGGAGAAGCGCAACCAGTAGGTAGCTCATAATATACAAATGATGAGGGATGAAACACACCAGGAAGATAAAAGCGTTAACATAGTAACACAAAACAGTGTGAATACTGGAGCAGACCTGTTAGGTTCCTATATTACTAGTGTAGTCCCTTATTGTTGTTATTGTAGCCCCCTTGCTATCATTTTTTAATCCTGCAGTCCCTATATTATCATTATTTTTCCCCATAAAACCCCACTGCTGTTATTTTTGTGCCCTTGCATTATTATTGTTAGGTTGACTAGGATTATATTAAGACCTTATGGACTCCTATATATAGAAAGGAGGTTTTATCATTTGAATCATCCAAGAATTGTTCATCATTGTAATGTAAAGGAGGTTCCCCCCTTGAAGTGGCTAATTTGTAAGGTGTTTATCTCTCTTTTCTTTGATTTTTGTAGCTGGTTTCATAATATTTCGTATTAGAGCTTTGGATTCAAGGGTTTCACTGCTTCAAACAGGTCATTAAGGAATTTTCGCTATAATTTTTTTTATAAGATGGTTCAGAAGCTAAAAATAAAACCCATTTGCGAAGAAATCCTGATGAACGTAGTGTAAAAATTGAAGATCTTGGTTCACAATATTTTTAGAGATATTTTATGTGGAAGTTAGGGTTTTTGCAGGCTCCTTAATTTCATCTCAGAGAGGTGAACTTGGTAAAATAATCATAACTCTCTCTCCAAGAATACTATAAGAATTATATAAAAAGTGGTTGAAAGTAGACAGATTGTAGCTTACTATGTATAATTTTTAGATCCGTAGGAGGAAACAATGACATGTGGCATGCCATACAAGTTCTCTCTACTGAACCAGGCCATAATTAGGTCATTTCTTGAGATTAGGCATAACTATGCCTTGAGGAATCCAAATCATGTCAGACCTTTGGCATTGGAAAGAACATTTAGAGGGCTACTAAAGGACTGAATATAATATCTTGAGGATTCAAAATTGCAGAGATACATCATTTTTAATATAGAGCTCCTCAAAAGCAAGAAAAAGGTGTGTAATTTTTTTTTTCAAATTGCATAAGTCTTGTTTGAAAAATTAGTTTGAAGTGATTACAAGGGCATAATGAAGCACAGATATCATTATTGGTTTCTAAAATGGCCCCTAAACATAATTCAACACCCATTATGCCCTAAGAAGGCTCTACTATGACTTGTGAAGAGGAAGATGTTCAACATGATATGTCAAAATTACAAGACCAAGTGCACCAAATTTCTCTCTCGCAAAGAGAAACAAAAAAAGAAATGGAAGTTTTGAAGAAATACATGGAAGCTAAGATGGATGGTTTGAATAAAGGAATGGAAGCTAATATGGATGGTTTGAAGACATGTATGGAAGCTAATATGGATGGTTTGAAGAATGGAATGGAAGGTAAGATGGATGGCATGGAAGGTAGGATGGATGGCATGAAAGCTAAGATGGATGACATCGAATGTAATATAGATGAAAAAATGAAAGACAACATGGAAGACATGAAGAATGATCTAAAAGAAGACATGGAAGGTTTGAAGGATGTTTGAGAAAGTTGATAGAGGAAGTGATTCCTAATGTAGAAAAGGTTGTACACAAAAGTCATGATGAGAACAAAATAAATTTTGATCATGATTTCATAACTCTAATGTCGGATTGAAGACCCATAATATTCCAAATATTGATATGTGGAGGTTTGATGCGAAGGATCCTGTAACATGGATAGTACAAATGCAGCAATATTTTGATCTCCATAATGTTCAAAACACATAAAAGGTATGCATTCAGACTTTACATTTAGAACAAAATAAATTTGTATGGTATTGATAGATTTTCTCTCGTAAAAAAAATTGTCACTCTATCAAATTTTACACAGGAAATGATAGCATATTCTGAGGATACAAAGAGAAACACCTTCTTTAGCCAATTGTTAAATCTCAAACAAAAGGGTTTAATGGTGGAGCACATCAATGACTTCCAAAAACTAAATATAAAGGTAAATTTATATTCCAGAGAAACACAATATTGATGTC
This sequence comes from Pinus albicaulis, assembly GCA_034641835.2. Lineage (NCBI taxonomy): Eukaryota > Viridiplantae > Streptophyta > Pinopsida > Pinales > Pinaceae > Pinus > Pinus albicaulis. Next base: position 1,163,779,259 of record CM076570.1, on the reverse strand, counting down.
TTCATAGGGACTAAAGGATAGCATCCAACATAATGTTCACCTTTTGGAACCCGATGCATTGGAGAATGCATTAAGCTTGGCAAGAAATATTGGAAGTAAATTTATGGTGAAAAGGAAGCCTACCACTCACATCTATCAATATGGAAGTGTTTCCACTCCTAAACTACCACAACCTACAAGATTGAAACAACAACAATTGGAAGAAAAAAGAGAAAAAGGGATTTTCTACAGTTGTCATATAAAATGCACTAAAGGTAATAAGTATGCTAAGAAGAAATTGTTTTACATAGATTGTGAAGAGGAGGGAGAAAATGAACAAGAAAATTCAAAAGAAGAGGATATACACTAGCAACCAACCCTAGAGAAAGAAGAAATGAGTTTGATCGTATCCTGTAATGCATTGGCAGGAATTACCGCTCCTAAAAATATCAAGATAGAAGGACATATATCCAGAAGAAAAATGTAATAATTTTGATTTATTTAGGTAGTACCCATAATTTTATTCACTGTAAGGTAGTCAAGTAATTTAATTTCTTCCTATACCTAGCACCATAGTGTCAAGTGATGGTTTCAAATGGAGGAATGTTAGGTCCCTATATTACTAGTACAATCCCTTATTATTGTTATTGTAACCCCCTTATTGTTATTGTTGTACCCCTATAACCCCAATATTGTTATTATTGTTCCCTTACATTATTATTATTAGGTCGGCTGGGATTGTATTGTGAACCCATGGAATCCTATATATAGAAGGAGGCTTTTTCATTTCTATCGTCCAATAATTTTTTGTTTATGTAATGTAAATGAGGTTTCCCCCTCAAAGTGGCTTTTTTCTATGGTGTTTGTCTCTCTTTTATTCTATCTTTAGGAGCTGGTTTGATAACATTTGGTATCAGAGCCTTGGATTCTAGGGTTTTGTTGCTCCAAACAAGTCAGCGTGGCATTTTTTCTCTAAATGTTTTTCTACTAAGGTTCAGAAGCTGAAATTATTATAGAACGTAGCCAAAATCATGAGGAACAACGTTTGAAAATTTATATCTTGGTTCACAATATTTTTGGAGATATGATCTGTGGAAATTAGGTTTTGTTCAGGCTCCTGAATTTCACCTAAAACAGGTCATCATGGAATTTGTGCAATAAATTTTCTTCTACAAAGGTTCAGAAACTGAAATTTTTATAGAGCGAAGCCGAAAGCTTGAGAAACTTCTTGTAAAAATTTTAGATCTTGGTTCACAATATTTTTGGTGATAGGATCCATGCAAGTTAGGGTTTTTTCAGCCTCTCAAATTTCATCTCAAAGAGGTGATCATGGGAAAATCATCATAACTCTCTCTTTGACTGTCGGATTGGAATTCTCTAAAAAGTGGCCACAATTACATGGACTGTAGTTTCCTATGTATCAATTTCAGAGCCGAATGAGGAAACTGTGACACGTGGAACGTCGTACAAGTTCACTCTACTGAAGTAGTCCATAATTATGTCATGGTGGGATATTGGGCATAAATTTTTCTTGAAGAATCTAAATCAGTTCATACCTGTGGCATTCAAAAGAATATTGAGAGGGCTACTTGAGGGCCGAATTTCAAATATTGAAGATCCTAAATCAGAGAGACAATGCAATTTCAATATTGAACTCCTTAAAAGAAAGAAAAAGGCCTTTAGAAGGCTCTACTATGACTCATGAAGAGGAATAAGTGCTACATGACAAATCCAAATTACAAGAGAAAGGGCACCAAATTTTGTTGTCACAAAGAGTAACACAAAATGAAATGGAAGTTTTGAAGAAAGGCGTGGAAGCTAAGACAAATGATTTGAAGAAAGGTGTGGAATCTAAGATGGATGGTTTGAAAAATGGGAAGGAAAATAAGATGGATGGCATAGAAGCTAGCATGGAAGCTAATATGGATGACATGGAAGCTAAGATTGATGAAAAAATGAAAGACAACATGGAAAACATGAGGATTAATCTAAAAGTAGACATGGAAGGTTTGATGACAAGGTTAATACAAGAAATCATTTCTAATGGCGGAAAGATTCCTAATGGTAGACATATAGTAGAGGAAACTCAAGACGAGAACAAAATAAATGTTAATCATGACTTCATAAAATCTAATGGTGGATGGAACAACCACCATATTCTGAACATGGATATAAGGAAGTTTGATGGCAAGGATCACATACATGGATACTAAAGATGGAGCAATACTTTGATCTCAATAATGTGAAAAACATACAAAAGGTACGTATTGCAACTTTACATTTATAACAAAATACATTTGTATGGTATCTATGGCTTTTCTCCCATAAAAAATTGTCACTTGGTTAATTTTTACGGAGGAAATGATAGCACATTATGAGGATACAAAGAGAAACACCTTCTTTACCCAATTGATAAATCTCAAACAAAAGGGTTCAGTGGTGGAGCACATTGAGGACTTCCAAAAATTGAATATAAGGGTTACTAATATTCTAGAGGAACACAGGATTGATTTCCTCATATGGACTTTAAAGGATAGCATCCAACATGAAATTCGTGTTTAGGAACCTGATTCATTGGAGAAGGCATTCAGGTTGGCAAGAAAAAATAAATGTCAAATTATGGCAACAAGGAAGCCTACCACTCACATCTATAAAGATGGAAGCGTTTCTACTCCTAGAATTCCACAACCTAGAATGCTGAAAACACAACAATTGGAAGAGAAAGGAGAAAAAGGGCTTTTCTATAGTTGTGATAGCAAACACACTAAAGGTCATAAGTGTGCCAAGAAGAAATTATTTTAGATAGATTGTGAAGAGGAGGAAGAAAATGAGAAAGAAACATAAGAAAAATATATAAACTAGGAACCAACCCTAGAAGAATAAGAAATGAGTCTGACCATATCATGTAATGCATTGGCAGGAATTACCACTCCTCAAACTCTCAATATATAAGGACATATCAAGAAGAAAAAGGTAATAGTGTTGATTGATTCGGGTAGTACCCAAAATTTTATTCATTATAAGGTAGCAAAGGAATTGAATTGTTTCCTATACCCATCACCAGAATGCAAGTGATGGTTGCAAATGGAGGAACTATAAATTTCTCTGGAAAATGCCACAATATCAAGCTAACCATGGGGGAATACGTATTGAATATTCCAATGATTTCCATTCCAATGGGAGGTGTTGATTTTGTACTAGGACTACAATGGTTACAATCTTTAGGGATGATAGCTTTTAATTTTCAAGAAATTTTGTTGATTTTTTTTCGAAAGGGAAGGAAATCAAATTACGGGGTATCATAGGGAATCTAGGAAACATAATAAGCTCTAATGTCATGAAAAAGCTTCTGAAGAAAGAACAACAAGGCGTAATTGCACAATTATACTCACTAGAAGTTCCAACATCAAAATCATCTATTTCTCTAGATCTTCAACAAGTCTTGGACAATCATTCCAAGGTGTTTGAAAATCCCAAAGGAATCCCACCTATTCGTAATCATGTAAATGCCATTCATTTGATTCCAGGAATTTTTCCTCCAAACATCACGCCTTACAGATATCCTTATGTCCAAAAGAGTGAAATTGAACGTATGATTGCACAAATGTTAGAGGCTGGTATAATTCAACCTAGTAAAATTTCTTTCTTTGCTCCAGTAGTATTGGTCCACAAGAAGGATAGACCATGGCGCACGTGTCTAGATTATAGGGAGCTCAATAAGCTCACTATTAAAGATAGATTTCCCATTCCTTTGATTGATGAATTATAGGATGAATTACATGGAGAAATGTATTTTACCAAGCTGGATCCGTGTTCAGGATATCATCAAATTAGAATGAAGACTGAAGATATTCCAAAAACAACATTTCGAACTCATGAGGGGCATTATGAATTTTTGGTCATGCCTTTTGGCCTTACCAATGCACCTTCTACATTTCAAGGGTTGATGAATTCCATTTTCAAACCCTTCCTTAGAAAATTTGTGCTAGTAGTTTTTGATGACATAATAATCTACAACAGCACTTTGAAGGATCATGTTCAACATGTTGACAAGGTGCTCAAACTATTAGACGAGAAATATATATATGAAAAAACGTCCAAATATTTCTTTGTAGAATAAGAGGTGGAATATCTGGGTCATATTATATCTCACCAGGGTGTCAAGGTAGGCCCTAACTAAATTAAAGTCGGTAAGGAATGGAAAGTCCCTACAACCATAAAGCAATTGCGAGGATTTCTCAGGTAAACAGGGTATTATCGCAATTTTGTTAAGAATTATGGGAGAATAGAAACATCTCTAACAACGTTATTGAAGGAAGATGAATTTTCATGGACTCATGAAGAAACTAAGGTCTTTGAACATCTTAAAAAGGAAATGTGCCTAGCACCAGTCTTAACTATGCCAGACTTCACAAAAACCTTTATTATGGAATGTGATGCCTAAGGAAATTGAATTGGTGTTGTTTTAATGTCAGAAGGAAGACCCATTGCTTTTGAAAGTCGTCCAATCAAAGGGGAGTATTTAGAGAAATATATTTATGAGAAGGAAATGTTGGCAATACTACATGCACTAAATAAATGGTGACCTTACCTAATGGGAAGACACTTCAGGATAAAAAATGATCATGACAACCACTTTTTGGAACAAAGACTATCTTCAGAAGAACCAAAAAAATGGGTCACAAAGATGTTGGGTTATGACTTTGAAATTGTCTACAAAAAAGGGAAGCTAAATGTTGTTGCAGATGCACTCACAAGAAATGATAAAGAGGTGGGAGCATTTCTTTGTACCATTTATATTATCCAACCAGATTGGATAGCCATGAAATGGATGAATGTAAGAAGGATGAATAAGTGTGGACACTCATTCAAAAGTTGCAGCAAGATCCTAGTAAATTTGATACATTTAGTTGGAAAAATGATTCCTTATGGTACAAAGATCGCTTATATATTTGAAATAATTCCCAACTAAAGACAAATATTCTCTTGGAATTTCACACTTCTCCTTTAGGAGGAGACTAATAATTTTAAAAAACTTACCACAGGGTTAAGAAATATTTTTTTTGGGATGGCCATAAATCTGATATTCATAATTTTGTGGCGGAATGTTTGGTTTTCTAGCAAAATAAAGTTGAGACAATTAGGACCCCATGTCTTCTAAAACCTTGATCCATTCCAAGTCAACATTGGGAGGATATTTCAATGGATTTTATCATAGGTTTACCTAAGTCCGATGGAAAGAATGTCATCATGGTGGTAGTTGATAGACTTACCAAGCATGCACACTTTTGGGCACTATCTCATCCATTTAAAGCAAGTATAGTTGCTACTGCAATTATGGAAACAATTCAAAAGCTACATGGAAACCCAAAGATTATTGTAAATGACAGAGATCCCATTTTTACTAAAAAAAATTGGACGGAATTATTTTCTTGTTTGCATACTCAACTACCTCATAGCTCATCTTATCATCCTCAATCCGATGGTCAAACTTAGATAGTGAATAAATGTTTGGAAGTATATCTTTTTTGTTTTTTATCTAATAAGAAAACACAATGGGTCAAGTGGTTACTTCTCATTGAATGGTGGTATAACATTTCCTTCCATATTGCAGCATAAATGACCGCATTTATGGAACTTTATGGATATCATCCACCGTCTATCACATATTATTTAAGAGAATATTCTAAGTTTCAAGCAATATAAGATGATATCGAGCATCAAAAAGAAGTTCTCCAACTCTTAAAGGATACCCTAAATTTGGCACAAAATCGAATGAAACAACAGGCAGATCAACATTGTAGCGAGAGAAGTTTTGATGTAGTAGATTGGGTATTTTTATGTCTACAACCATACAAAAAAATGTCCCTCAAGCAAGCTAAGAAAGATAATAAATTATCGCCGAAGTGCTATGGTCCTTACAAGGTGTTGCAAAATATTGGTACTATGGCATACAAATTGGAGCTTCATGCTTCTTTGAGAGTGCATACTGTTTTCCATGTTTCATGCTTAATGAAGGTTATAGGGGACAAAATTCCAGTTCAAACAATCTTGTGAATACTTGATGAGGAAGGAAAAATCATATTGGAACCTGAATTAGTCACAGAAACAGGAACTCTACAGCTACAAAATCGATCAATTTCAGAGTATCTCATCAAATGGAAGAAATTACCCACTGAAGATTCTACATGGTAGGATTCCAATTTTATATAGAAGCATCCAAAGCTACTAAATCATTGAGGACAACACTTTTTTTAAGGAGATGGGCATGTTATGTCCGTATATTACGAGCATAGTCCCATATTTTTGTTAGTGTAACCCCCTTATTGTTATTGTTGTACCCCTATAACCCCCAATATTGTTATTATTGTGCCCTTACATCATTACTGTTAGGTCAAATAAGATTATATTGTAATCCCATGAACTCCTATATATCGAAGGAGGTTTTTTCATTTGTATCATCTAAGAATTGTTCATTCATGTAATGTAAAGGTAGTTTCCCCCTCGAAGTGGCTTATTTCTAAGGCGTCAATCTCTCTTTTCTTCTATTTTTGGAAGCTAGTTTCATAACAAGGAACTATAAATTTCTATACAAATTTTCATAATATCATGTTAACCATGGGGGAATATGTATTGAATACTCCAATTCTTTCCATTCTAATGGAAGGTGATTATGTTATGCTAGGAGTATAGTGGTTAGAATCTTTGGGGACTGTAGCTTTTAATTTTCATGAAATTTTCTTGATTTGTTTTTTCAAAAGGAAAAGAATTCGAATTATGAGGTATTTCAAGGAAGACGAGAAAGATAATATGATCTAATGCTATGAAAAATCTTCTGAAGAAATAACAACGAGTGGTAATTGCACAATTATTCTCACTAGAAGTTTGAACATCAAAATCATTTATTTCTCCAGATCTCCAAAATGTCTTGGACAATCATTACAAGATGTTTGAAACACACAAAGGACTCCCATCTATTCATGATCATGATCATGCTATTGATTTTATTCTAGGAAGTTTTCCTCAAAACATTAGGCCTTACAAATATCCTTATGTCCAAAAGAGAAAAATTGAACGTATCATTGCAGAAATTTTAGAGGTTGGTGTAATTCAACCTAGTCAAAGTTCTTTCTCTGCTCTAGTTTTAATAGTGCACAATATGGATGGATCATGGTGCTTGTGTCAGGATTATAGGGAGCTTAATAATCTCACTATTAATGATAAATTTCCCATTCCTATGATTAATGAGTTATTGGATGAATTATATGGAGAAATTTATTTTACCAAGTTGGATCTTCATTCAAGATATCATCAAATTAGAATGAAGACTGGAGATATTCTGAAAACATAATTTCTAACTCATGAGGGTCATTATGAATTTTTTTTCATTGCTTTCGGCCTGAACAATGCACCTTCTACATTTCAAGGGTTGATGAACTCCATTTTTAACCCTTCCTTAGAAAATTTGTGTTATTATTTTTTAATAATATACTAATCTACAATAGCTCTTGGAAGGATAATGTCCAACATGTAGACATGGTGCTCAAACTATTCAAGGAGAAACAATTATATGAAAAAACCTCGAAATGTTTCTTCGGAGTACAAGAGGTGGAATATCTGGGTCATATTGTATCTTAGAAGGGTGTTAAGGTAGGCCCTAACATAATTAAATCCATTAAGGAATTGAAAGTCCCCACAAACACAAAGAAGTTGCGAGGATTTCTTGGGTTAACAGGGTATTATAACAAGTTTGTTAGGAATTATGGGAGAAAATAAACACCACTAACAACATTATTGAATAAAGATTATTTTTCATGGAATCCTAAAGCAACTAAGGCGTTTTAACATATTTTAGAGGAAACGTGCCTAGCACTAGTCTTAGCTAAGCTCGACTTCACAAAAACCTTTATTTTGGAACGTGATGCCACAGGAAATTGAATTGGTTCTATTTTAACGCAAGAAGGAAGACCCATTGCTTTTAAAAGTCATCCAATCAAAGGAAAGTATTTACATAAAGCTATTTATGAGAAGTAAATGTTGGCAATACTCCATGCACTAAATAAATGGTGACCTTACCTAATGGGAAGACACTTCAAGGTAAAAACTGATCATGATAGTATTAAATACTTTTTGGAACAAACACTATCTTCAAAATAACAACAAAAATGGGTCACAAAGATGTTGGGTTATGACTTTGAAATCATCTACCAAAAAAGGAACCTAAATGTTGTTACAAATGCACTATCAAGAAAGGATAAGGATATGGAAGACTATTATCCAACCAGATTGGATAACTAAAGTGAGGAATAGAAGAATGATGAAGAAGTGTGGACACTCATTCAATATTTGCAGCAAGATCCCAATACATCTGATACATTTAGTTGATACCTTATGGTACAAAGATCACTTATATCTTTGTAAGAATTTCCAACTAAAACAAAATACTCTTTTGGAATTACACACCTCTCCCATAGGAGGAAATTCTGGATTTTTAAAAGCTTACCACAGGGTGAAGAAATAAATTTTTGGGATGGCCTTAAATCTAATATTCAAAATTTTGTGGCAGAATTTTTGGTTTGTCAGCAAAATAAAGTTGAGACAATTAAGACCCTAGGTCTGTTGCAACCTTTGCCAATTCCAATTCAATGCTTGGAGGAGGTTTCAATGGATTTTATCACTGTTTTACCTAATTCTGATGGAAAGAGTGTCATCATGGTGGTAGTTGATAGACTTACCAAGTATGCACACTTTTGTGCATTATCTCATCCATTTAAAGCAAGTACAATTGCTACTCATTTATGCAAACAATTCAAAAGCTACATTGAAACCAAAAGATTACTGTAAGAGATAGAGATCCCATTTTCACTTGAAATTTTTGGATGGAATTATTTTCTTATTTCGGTACTCGACTAGCCTATAACTCATCTTATCATCCTCAATCTGATGGGAAAATTGAGATAGTGAACAAATGTTTGGAAGGATATCTTCCTTGTTTTGTATATGATAAAAAAACATAATGTGTCAAGTTTTTACCTCTCTTTGAATGGTGGTATAACACTTCCTTCCATACTGCAAAAAAAATGACCCCATTTATGGAACTTTATGGATATCAACCACAATCCATCACATCATATTTAAGACAAAATTCTAACGTTTAAGCAGTTGAAGATCGCATCGAGCATTAAAAACAAGTTGTCCAAATATTAGAGGATAACCTAAATTTGGCACAAAATCAAATGAAATAACATGTAGACCAACATCACAATGAGAGAAGTTTTTATGTAGGGGACTGGGTATTTTTACGGCCAAAACCATACAAATAAATGTCCCTCAAGAAAGCGAAGAAGGATAATAAATTATCGCCAAAGTACTATGGTCCTTACAAGGTGTTTAAAAAGATTGGTACTATGGCATACAAATTGGAGCTTCCTACCTCTTCTCAAGTGCACCTAGTTTTCTATGTTTCATGCTTAAATAAGGTTATAGGAAAAAAAATTCTAGTTGAAACAATATTTTCATAACTTGATGAGGAAGGAAAAATCTTATTGGAACCTGAAGCAGTCACGAAAACAAGAACTCGATAGCTACAAAATCTATCAATTTCAGAGTATCTCATCAAGTGAAATAACTTACCCACTGAGGGTTCCACATGGGAGGATGAGACTTTTATAGAGAAGCATCCAAAGCTACTCAAGTGTTGAGGACAACACTTTTTTGAAGGAGAGTGACATGTTAGGTCCCTATATTACTATTGTAGTCCCTTACTGTTGTAGTCCATTATTGTTGTTAGTGTAGCCCCCTTATTGGTATTTTTGTACCCCTGTAGTCCCCATATTGTTATTATTGTGCCGCATAAAACCCCACTATTGTTATTGGTGCATCCTTACATTAGTATTTTTAGGTAGGGTAGGATTATATTATGACCCCCTGGACTCCTATATATATAAATGAGGTTTTTTCATTTGAATCATCTAAGATTTTTTCATTTATGTAATGTAAAGGAGGTTTCCCCCTCCAAGTGGTTGATTTATAAGGCATTAATCTCTCTTTTCTTGTATTTTTGGAGCTACTTTCATGACAAGGTCACGTAGAAGGAAAAAAGTGTGTGATAGTGACCTAGGTAAGGAAATCCGAAGATAAGAATGTTTGATTCAATTTATAGCATGAGAAAGAAACATTCATGGAAGAAAGGAAGACATTTATGACCCCTAATGCTTCACAATCTACAGCACAAATACAACTATTTCCATTAGAGAACACTCTTAAGGAGAATACTGAAGTAAAGGATGTTGATCACTCTATCGTTGTGTCCTTATTGAAAATGTGTATGAAATTTTTGAGGGACTAGAGCGATGTAGATGGGTTGTAGGATATCATATATAATTACACTTCCAGTGAAAGGATGTGACTAGAAAATCACACAGTAAACAAAGTATACAATAAAAAGAAGAGAATCGGTTGGGAAATGTTGTTGACTGCGTATATCAATTATTATGAGATGGATCAAGTCATTGTGAATCTAGGATGAGATGCGAACGTTCTTCCAAAACATACATGGGAGCAGATGGGAAGGCCTAGGATGAAATGGTCACTAATTAAGCTGAGGATGGAAAATCAACAAAAGATCATTCCTATGGGGTGATTGCAAGGGATTAGCGTAGATATTGATGAAGCTAGTGTGTTGTTTGACTTCGAAGTGATTGAGATCATTCGTGACAGTAATTCATATCTTGTGTTGTTGGGATTTGGCTGGGCTTACGACATGGATGTTATAATCAACCTCAAGAAGAGGAATAACACCGTTGAGAAGAATGGTACATGAGTTATTGTGCCATTACATCCATCTGAAGGTGCACACTATACACAGTATTTCCCACATAGCTATGAGGTTTCTAATATTTATCATATATATAAGCTTACTGGGCAAGATGAATACTGGATCAATCCCACCATGGATGGTAGAATTTTTTGGGAGCATGATAGTTCGTGCATTTCACATTCTGATGGAGAGCTGAAGAATTAGCAAAATATTTTTCATGAAGTAACCACTAAAAATTGTAATAGGGTTACCGTATCTCTGCACTGTGTCAAGTCAGAAGCACGTGACTTGCCTTTTTATGATGGAGCAGGGAATGTTGTTTTATTTTTTGAGGAATTTGAGAAAAATGTGCCTAATAACTAGATACACGATGCTTTGGACTTCACATCGAGGTATACTCCAGCCCGATGGTGGGGCACGTACATGGTAAGGTTGAAAGGATGGAAGGATCTTTCAAGGTGATAAGGGTAAGATTTGGTCAGGTTTATATGAATATAGCCGAGAAGTATGATTGTAAGAAGGATCCTTGCGAGCACTTGGCTCACTAGACTAAAGCTTAGGTCGCGGAACCTTAGACATAATTGGTGCACATGTTCTTTCATTCCTTGGATATAATACCTCATTAGTGGTACCTTGAAATAGAGTTGCGCCATGGAACTGTGGATTGGGATGAGATAATATATGGGCTCCTGTTAACTTATAACATTGATGATTTTTTGGAATGCATTAATGAGGCTCTTCAAGGAGGGAAACTAGGATTATTTTTTGTTACCATGGAGACAAGGATTTCGGCATAGCCATATTAGACAAACCTAACCAACAAGTTTATGTTGGGGGAGGAGGTCTATAGGTACAGAGATGACTAGAGATAGAAATATTCCATTGGAGGATTGAATCATCTCAGTTGCAGTACTCTGTGATAGTCTAAAGGAAGGTGCCACTATAGGTTACTGCATTGAGGGAGGCATGAATTTTCTGAGGGGGTGAGAATCACAGAGTTCATGAAAAATATGACTGTTGGAGCACTAAAATTTGATTCAACAATGACTTGGTCATTAAAATGAGTAGGAGGGATGAGATTAATCAGCATATCTGGGTGGATCTTCTACCAAATAAACATTTATGGGGAGTTTATAAACGTGATGATGTGATTTGAATTCAAAAATTGCTACAAATAAGATCACGCTCCCCATTTGAACACTTTTCACGCCGAGTGTTATAAGTGAGAGATGCTTTCTACAAGAGATTCGAGTGATTTTTTGCATGATTGAGTATATTTTCACAACATTGAGAGAATAATTGATTGCAGCAGGGCTTAGCCACACAATCTAGACAGGAGTAGACCACAGCATGATTATCACACTGCTTGTAATAGATATACGGTTGACATCGCCCAGAAGGCAGAAAATTGTAGGCAAAACACCATCTGCAAATCTTAAGAAACCAATCATCAGGTAGTAACCCCAAAAGAAAAACCCGTAGGAACAATGGAGTAAGGGAGCTTAGGATCAAGAGAAAAAGGACATGGATATAGAGTTGAATGACGAAGAAGAAGAATAAGTCACAGAAGATATTGATGCTGAGGAGTTTGAGGCTATATCTACATCGTCTCCATATATTATTCCCTAGAAGATGGAGGCTAAGAAGTTGGTGAAATATGCTGACAGAGTGAAGTACAAGGTGTTTACATCATTCATTCCAGATGAGGTGTCACTGGAAGGAGAGTTGCTTGCCAAGGTTCTTCAACTCACGATGGAAGATTGGGGTTTTAATGATAAAATAAAATACACACAGTTTGAGCCCAACAAATATATGCATCAGCAGACCTATAAGGGAGGAATAGCACAATTGGAGCCAGTGAAATGGGTGAAGGGTATCTAGGAGCCCAGAATACTCAATATGCTATATGTACAACATTTTCATCGTAGTGCTATCAACACTATTTGTGTGCGCTAATTTTTGGAATTGGTGAATAATGATTGTTTGTGGTTGGGGAAAAATACCCCATTATTGAGATGCTCATATGAAGAATTATAACCCTTCCTTGCCTTGGTTCGGAACACCTGAATTCTTTTGTGGGCAAAAGCCAAGGTAAGAAGCTCATGGATAAGATGAAGAATGAGTCTGTGATTACCAAGGGTTATCTCATTAACTCCATTTTGGACATAACTATGCACTTCACTGCGCACATCCATGTGGGGATGATTATGACGAAAAGCCATGGAGATGAATCTTTTGTACTTGTCATAGCTTTAGCTGAAGAGTGCGGTAATGGAATAGTTTATAACTAGGAAGGATACTTATGTGCTGAATTTGTCACTGATTGGAGAGAACACAAGAACAAGGAAAGAAGTTCCACCATGCATGGCTTTTTCTTCTCATTGCATTGATGGAGTGGAGAGAACCTGAGGAGTCGCAGTTGAACACTACGGACCACAATCTATGTGGACCAACCAGATATGCTTGAGTGTGGCATTCAGCAAAGCCATCGAGAGCTATGGCTAATAAGTTATTTTGGGTAGGATTTGTGATGAGATTATTGACATTGATTAACAAAAACCCCTGGTTATCATAGATAATTGTGGATTAATATCGCCAAGTAGTGGAGTTGAAAGTAGAATTCCACCATATAAACATCTAGGTGAACAAGGACCTTGCAGGGACCTGGTAGGAACTATCATACCCGGTTGAGGAATAAGATGTGGGGGCCATAATCAGCCATTGGTCGAGTGATTATTTAACCGGAACCCCACTACATGACGACATGGAGCAGGGAGGAACAAGTGGGGCGAAGCCCACTAAGCTAACAAGAAAAAAGGACATGAAGGTCACATTCATGATTGAGAAGTAACCTAATACAAATATTCTAGGCACAGGGGGGGATGATATTCTTAGCGGTGATCTCAAAGGTGATGCAGCTTCCCCCTTTAGCACTAAGTCAAGATAGCCATAGAAGAGTGGCATGCACAATAAGTTGAAGTTCGATAAGTCCCCTAGCCTACAATCAATGGTCCTTACTAAAGGAGACCTTGATGAAATTGGCGATACTGTGAAGCAGGCCACTAAGCACTTATGGGACAATATTGAATACCAATATGAGAAAGTGGATGTAGATGTTCAAAAGGGCTTGCAAGACTTCTATGTGCATAAAAGCATTGTTTAGGTGAGTGTGAGTGTATTTCAAGTGAGCACAATTCAGCCAAGCATAGCATAGGCCAGAACAAACACAGTTGCACACGATTTGTCACTAATATCTCATACCCACCCATTGCCTATCCCTGCAGTCACATCAATTTTCGATAAGGCAAAGCAGCCAAGGCAGGTGGCCCTCTGGTAGAATACAATGTTGGATATCACTGCAATACCACTACGGGATTTACATGAAATATACCAGGGAATTGATGATGAGATCAATATCAGAGAGAAGTGGGCCCTCGTAATCATTCAGGACGTTATGAAGGAACCACAAAGCATGGTTGAGGAAAATAAGGTTTATGTCCAAGTGTGCATGATTGAAGCAATGCAACGACATAAGCTAGAGGAGGCTATATCTAAAGTGTGTAGTGAGCTACCCGAGCTCCAGATTTAGGTTGTAGTTATTATTAAATTGAAAGTAGCCAAGATTACCACCACAGTTAAAGACTCCAAGGCCAAGGTTGATGAAGTGTGCTTAGAAATGGAGATGAAGAAGGACCACTCTAAGAGCTATGGAGATATGACCATTTACTAGCTAGTTTCCTTTCCTTCCTTTTAAGTCCCGTATGAAGCAACCAAAGCCTAGAAGCTCAAGCAAGAAGCTAAGCCCATAAGACGCGTGAATTCTGACCAGCACGGGTTCTCCATAGAGATGGGCTCTCCCCTTATAAAGTTTTTCAAGCAGGACAACTTATTCAGCAAGGAAAGTGGCTCGATTCAAATTCTACATAAGTTGAGTTGTAGATGTCATTGCAACCTCCCACTTTGCCAACAATTTGAGAACAATGCACAATTGAGATGAAAGATACATCTAAACAGGTTGAGTCTCACATATAGGAGTGTCCATGTACCTTTGGGGAATTTATTGATGTATGGGCCTCGCTACAAGACGACCCTCAAGTGAAAAAGTTAGAGGCCAAAGTGCATGAGAAGCTCAAACAACTAGATTAGATTAAAGTCATGTCTCTTACCTTAGAACCAATGTAGTGGCTTACCAGTCTCCAAGAGGGTAAATTATTACAGGAATAAGTTGATGAGCTATGAAGGAAGGAAATTCTAATTATTGATAGGATGAAACCATGGGAATATGAGGCCAACTAGCTCTTCCAAACAATAACAAAGTAGTTGAAGGAATTGTACACAAGACTATGAGGATTCAAGCAAAAGGAAACTAAGAGGGCTTTAGAGGCACTAATAAGAGAAATTAAAGAGTTTGAAAAGGAGTTCACCAAAGAATTTCCCCTGTTGAAGGATTCCTTGAGCGGCATCAAAGATAAGATTGACTGCACATGAGCTTTGTGACTTACGACGATTCATAATTTTTTGTTGGGGGCCTGTTGGAGATGGTATCCCCTTGAAGAAAGAAACAAGGAAAGACTCTGGAGATCAAGGAGTGCGAAGTATATTTTTGAGTTATAAGGACTTTGGGGTGGGTCAAAGCCTCTTATTATGTAATGGGATGGGATATATTGTGAACGTTGGACACTGCTCATGGTTTTGGACCATGAAATTTTAAATGAAAATCTATATAAGGTGTCTAGATAGAAGTCATAGGTAGTCAAGTAGAAGGTGATGAAATATATTTGGATGTCAGAATATTTTGAGTTATATTCTGTGTTTTGGGTTAGACAAAAGGCTCTTGTAGGTGTGTGTGCAAATACCTTAGGAATTATCTAGCTATGTGTACAGACCTCTGCATTTGTGTGGGCAAGGTGAACTTGAATATATGAAAAATATCTAGATATTAATGAAAGAACTTTCGAGAATATTTGAGTTGTATTGATGTGTTTTTTTATTCTTACTTTTTATAACTATTTATGTGGAATAAAGGTTTTGATTTTTAATCGAATAAAGCAGCCTTGTTTATGGTTATTTACTTGTTTTTAATGCATGACTAAGTAAGATCTCACAGTCTGTAGTAAGTTCAATAGATGTGTTTAAAACCACCTATATTATTGATAGACCTAATCTTTGAAGAGATGATAAGAACGAAAATCCCTAAAACCACAATCCTCTATCCTTATGGATGTAGAAACCTGGTTCTAGCATCTCCCTATATTGCCTCTGGTGAGACTTCGGTCTGCGCAAGAATATCGTTCCCGAAAGGGCCGGTAATAATGGGGTTTTTTGGACTGTACAGTTACTCTGAACCCGTGTCTAGGACTCATCAAGTCAACAGCAGCAATGAAAGTTATTCGAGTAGGAGAAATTTGGCAGGGTGTTAAATTCAAGTTTTTTGGCAGAGTGATCTTGACCTCGATATGCAATGTCTTCATGGTAAGACAAACATCGGCAGTCAGCAGGTTGAGAGTGAAGAACGTTGCTTATTTTGTTTGAGTATGGAGCCCGACCCCATTGTAGTCAGAATTTGGAAGGTTAGGAACAAGAGTTATGTTTTATCAAATACATAGGTCCGAATTTTGACCTCTCATTTTCATCTTTTATTTTTTTCTTTATTTTTCTAAATTTTTTATGTTATAAATTTTTTTAATATTTCTTGAAAAAAAAAATACTTACAAAAAAAGGGGAAATTTGATTTTTTTATATATATAGGATCCTTTTTATTTTATTTATTTTATACAGATAATAATAACGATGAGATTGTTGTAATCTTCATAATAACATTGTGCAATGTCACATTGTGAGTAATATTTTATCAATACGAGAATGAACCATGGTCGAATGTTGCATTATGAGAATATTGTATTCATATGGAAATCCATCATGCTCAATGATGGCTAAGGATGGTTCTACATAGTATACATTATATTTTATATACATTTCATTTACTATATTAATCGATTAGGTTTAGTATTAATCACTTCTGTTTGTAATCCCTTCAGATTTTTTTATTGATCCCTTAGGTTTATTATTTATTTTGGTTTATAATATAAATCCCTTGGGTTTATAAATCTAAGGGTTGATATTCAAAGGGTTTAATGTGATTTATAGGGTTTATAATATTAATCCTAAGTGTTTAATATGAATCACTTGGGTTTATTAATCCCTGAGGTTTATAATATTAATAATTTATTAGGTTCATTAATCCCTTGGGTTTTTTAAACTCTTTGGTTTACAATGTTAATCCCTTGGGTAATTAATCCATACCGTTTATCATAATATTAATGTAAATATATATTATTAGAAGTATTAATTAATAAATATTAGTCTCTTAGGTTTACATTATTAATAAATTGGGTTAGTTACTTATTATTATTATTATTATTAAATAATGATATTTTTTAATATAACACTTATTTTATAGGATTATTTTTATTATTATGTAATTATCAATATCAATATTAAATCTATACCATTAATGCCTATCACTCTTTTTCAACCACTTTTACTAATGTAGTTGTGCATGTGATTTACATATGCCTGTCGGCGTATATCAATCACATTTATTTAAATAAATGTGGTTGTGCTAGTAATATTAATGAAATATATCGTCCACCTAATTACAAGGTATTAAAATAATAAATTGATTCAATTCAATATATTACATTAAATAAGTTTGTTTTTATTAATAAAATTACAATCAATGTTTTATAAATTATCATAATATCCATATCACATTAAAATACATTTAAATAATATAATCAGACATATTTTTACTTATAAATTTTCATATACATATAAAAAATTAAGAAATTTTGCTAATAAACATATAATTAAGATAAGAATATTAAAATTTAATTAAAAATATATATTGAAATATATGTGTGAAATAAAAAATACAATTCATTTTATCATATAAATTAAAATAACGATAGAAATCCAAACTTATTATATTTGCCTATAGAAAATTATATTGTAATTAGTTCGTCAAACTAAATGCTTTCAATTAATTTGTAAATTTTTAAAAACATTTATAAAATCTATTAAAGTTTTTATAAATCTATGGTCGCATAAACAAATATATTTCATAAAATATCTATACACTACTGTTAATTAAGCCAAAATTCCATTCTATTCAACTTGAATAGTAAAAAATTCCCTCTTTCGATCCCAACATTATTATCTAAGTATCAGATGTTTGACATGAAAATGAAAAGGAATCATATCATCCCTGGGAAGAAGGTAGCATTTATTCTTAAGAATATTTATTTGGAATAATTGATGACAATGCCAACAGGCACTCATCTCAAAATTAAAAGAAAAAAAATATAGAAAACATGCATTGTAGCTTTTACAATTGAGTTGTTGCCACATATAAATGCCTTGCCTTGTTCGCAATTACTTCTAAAAATTCCCACTACTTATAATGATGAATGTTCTCGAGGATAGTATGCTTAAAATAAAGAATGCCTAAATTCACTTTAATGTGAAATTTATCATACCAATAAAGACTCTACAAACTCCCAAATAAAAAAATAGAATAATAAATCAAACAATTCTCCCCTTTGATCCAAATGTTGCTACCAGGGAAAATTTTAGGAGCTAATATTCGTAGGTGGACTAACCTTAAACCCATATGTTCCTACCACTTTCCACTTCTGAAAAACTCTCTTTTTCAATAAAAAAACCATATTCCCCATGAACTAACAACTCAGACAAAAATCTACACTATTCATCATGTAATCAACTCGCTAGAACATGCTTTCAACATCACCGAGAATACACATGAACATTATGAATTTAGTGGAATAATTGGTTAACTCCCACTATAAAATTAATGATCCATTTGTCTTGAATTGTACATTGGAATCCATCTCCACATCTCCAAAAAAATGCATTGCTTCTCCAAATGCATGTCTGAAACAAATGGCTATTGGTTCTCATTGTTTAAAAACATGGACCTTAGTATTTAACTACGTATACTATATTTTATTACACAAACCTAATAAATACTCATAATTAGAGTGAAATTGATACTCCAAGTACTGCATGCATGTCGTGGCCAATATAAATATATTTTCCACACAATAATCTTCCCACAAGATATTACAACAATAAGAATGTATTTCCTTTCCATGTTGAGGAATTATACATCTTATAGGTTATCCATTTTAACATTGACCATTGAGCTTATGATTTCATAGTAAGTAGTCTTTGTGTTTTGGAAGCATTGGAATACAAACTATCAAATGACCACTATTATAAATATGTTTACATTAACCACAATGCACTTGCATCCTTACCAGATTTCTGCACTAGCATCTCTCATTCCCTTTCTATGGATTTCTCCACACTTTTCCCCACTGGAGTTGAATTGATCAATCAACTCATAATGAAATAAGTTTAAATGTAGGAATGAAAACTTCACTTCATATAGTACCATGACAACATGTTCGACAATAGCGCAAGGTTTCACTACTAGCTATACAATCTGATGATGTGTCGTCACATTTAGGCAACAACCTCCATTTTCATAAAGAAAATCATTGCAGACAACTTACCAACATCTACACATCGTCTTAATATATCACTAGAATAATTTCTAGATGAAACAATAGTGGATCAAATTATTCAGTTTGGGTGCTCCCTCTATGGAACAAGATATTTTTGAAACAAAGGTAAGAATGAGGTAATAGACATGATATCTTAACTCAACTACCCAACATTATTCTTCACATTGAACATTGTTAATAAAATATGGCCTGATCTTCATGTAGTCATGCCAAGCACTCATCATCATGATGTTACGAAACAATGAAAATATAGAAATTAGAACATTATCTCTAGGCCCCACATAACATCACTATATATGCACCATAGATTCACAATATTTTGTGAAGTCATGTTAGAAAAATGCCTACGATGAAAATATTATTGGTAAAGGTATGCACTCTATTACAATAATATTTTATTTATATATACATCAAACTTCAACCAATGCAATAGTTCCTGAAAAAAATATTCCTTTATAGGTATGAATGGCAACATAAAGGATCTACACATATCAAGGGTTTTGTTTGGTTAAAAAAAACACCTAATATATAGAATCTATATTGGGATGATAAAAATTTCATTCATAATGCTAATAATTTCTTCGACACGTGCATATTAGCTTGGAACCATTTCTTTTCCCACATTCAAACAAAATTGTTCTTCACTCAAATTCATAAGACCCTTTTCTATTATTCACACCAAATAAGTTCCAAGATAATCATTCCAAGGATTATGAAGAAATTTTCATTTGCATTTAATGGAACAAAAAATCAACTGAAATATATCGCTTGCCAAAGAAATGCTCAACATCAGAGTTTCGTTATAAAGCACATTGGTAATTACATTGAACCTCGTCCTTATTCATTGACTCCAGTGACCAAAATACATATACACATGCTTGTAACTATGATCGACTAAGTATTTATAACCCTACCATAATCTATATTTCGTATGAAATTTTTTTATTTCTAATCTACACTCTCTCTCTCCATGCTATTCAAAAATACATCGAAAAGTATGCATCCAAATCGGAAACAATGTCTCAAATCTTCCACCACATTCTCAATAGAATTGTTCTTTCTTCAGTTAATGTTGACCCTTCGACAACCATAGTTCAAAAATACCTTGCATAAAACCTTGTTGATTGTGACATTGTAACACAAGAAACCTTTAATATGCTACAAAAACTGTTACTCACAATTTCTAGCAAGAATTTTTTTTCTTAAATGTTAGCCAAAAATTTTATATGTATCTTCCATAAAACTACACCACCTCATCTCCATCACCGCACTTTATAAATGCATACTTTTCACAACCATGTCCCCTCCACTCTATGTCACTTATGGAGCTAGAAATATCTTGGTTATATGATCCTCGTCGATTTTTTTTCTTGAAATGTAGCCTCAAAAATCCATTGTTCACGTCATGCCATGCAACTCCAAAATACCGTCCGTAGATGCATCCCCTCATGTCAACTTCTATAGATATGAAATTATGCCATAAAAAAAAAAAAAACATAATATTTTTTTCAATAAGAAATTTAACTAAATATTTCCTTGCAAACTCGCAATGTTATCACCTTTATTTCATACTTTGGCATCTTCACTCACCTACTCATGAATCCCATAATCCAAAATACATGGAACTTAATGAATGGGAATTAATTTCCTAGTTACACCTTCTATCAAGAGAGAGTGGATTTAGGTGGAAGAAACGGTGGCTTGATTGAGCCACTCAAGCACTCGATCAAGTCTTTTCTAAGTGCTTGATCGAGTTCCTTGAGCTAAAAAAGTAACTCGATCAAGATTTGAAAACAAACCATAATAAACCTTTATGGAGTGTGCATCATTTTCATGGACCACGAGCAATGTGGGAGTTAAAGAAATAGTATCAGAGATTGATTGAGAAATTGAATCATGGAGCATTCAAATCAATCCCACCAACGACCCCGCCAATGTCTGACAGGCTCAAATGAAGGTAGGTATTCTATTTTTTTGTTTCTTAGTTAACTTTTTTTTTCAAAATTAAACAGATTAATTAAATAATAACAAACATACAAAAACAATGAAAACCAAAAAAATCCCTTCAAAAGATCTAAGTGAAACAACTCCCACTCATCAATTTTTTTTTCTTTTAATGCTATTTTTGGTTATGATAATTGTCCTCTTTAGACATGCCAAGTAGTTTTATTTCCTTAGTAAGGACATTCATTATAATATCTATCCTTAATTTATTCATATCTTAAGAATTCTTTAGTTTGTTCTATTTCTATAGAACATATTCCTATTCCTTATTCTTAAAACTTATTTTTATTTTGCCATAATGTTTCCTATACTCTTTATTTCATTGATTATTACTACATGTCCCCAACATGCATTTTTTTTTACAGCAATTTCGTTAATTATTAATTGAAATTTACCTTTCAAATTCATATAAAATTTATTACAATTGGGTTGTTATAACACATGTCCCTCAACATGTATTTCTTTAACTAATAGTAATTTATAACATACCATTTAAATAAATCTATAACTTACCAATATGAAACTCACTAGGGAGACCATCAAATGCCTCAAATGCTCCTCATTAGTATTTTAATATACAATAATGTCGTCAATATAAATTACAATAAAATGGCCAATCTAATCAGCAAAGGAAATATCAATTGATCTTTGAAATGTTTCCCAACATTCATTAACCCAAAGGTCATATTAACATACATGAAGCTCGCACATGGAGTAGTTAAAGTTGTTTTTATCGTGATCATTAGGATGTACTAGGACCTGGTCATAACCTGAGAAACCATCCAACAAGGATATCCTACTAGATGCTACTACCTTATGTAATATATGATCCATTTTTGGCAAAGGGCAGTTATCTTTTAGGGAGACCTTGTTAATATTTCTAAAATCAATACATAACCTAATTTCTCTGGTTTTCTTCCTAGTAGGCACTATATTAGACATCCATTTAGAGTATATGAGAAGGAAAATGATTTTAGCATCGTACATATTTTTGACCTATTTCTCAACCAAATACATCAAAATAGGATTTACTCTATGGAGCTTTTGTTTGAATGGTTTCTGATCTTTTTTGACTTGTATTTTGTGTTGTATGATACTAGTATCATATGCTTTAATATCCTCATAGCTCCAAGAAAAGACATCAAGAAAATCTTTGAATAAAGTTATATATTCTTGTTTTCTCATAGTAGGTAGTGATTTTCAGAGTTTTATCATTTTAGCATTATGTTCACTACCTATATTACATTCTTCTACATCTTCCCCCATGGGATCTATTTTTGGCCTTTTTGCTAGATCATTGAAATAAAAAATCTCTTCTAATGGAACTAGACCTCTAGAAATAATATTATCTTTAAGTTGAAGTACTTCAAATTCTTCCTTTTCAAGATAAATTTCATGCAATTCTAATTTATGTACAACTTCATCTACAGAGATATTTATATCAAGTTCATCAAACTGATCTTCTACATTAGTATGTACAACTAACTGATTTTCTACTTAACAGTATAAGTCTATTTTATTTTCCTCATACTCATCTTCGGACTGCAAAACATTTTCTATCAGTTTATCATTTCCAAATACATACCAATACCTCATGTTATCTGGTACATCTGGACGTTGTTTAACCTCCACTGTATATTGTCTGTTGGGATGAGGCATTTTGCATGTGCTAGCTGAAAAGGCCAAACCATTCGCTAGGACATTTTTATTTCTAGGTATAACAACAAGATCATATTCTACAAAAGTGTGTAAGAAATTGAGCACAACATTTCTATACGCTCTCAATATAGGATGTTCTACAACATACTCTCCTTTAATATTTTTTATAATCAATTAGGAATCCTAATGAACCGAAATTCTTTTAGCCCCTAATTTCTTTAGTATTTGCAAGCTAAAAAAAGTGCTTCATATTATTCTATGTTTTTGGTACATTGAAAATTCAGTTTATATGAATGACCTTCTACGTGATTATTTCCTAAATTGGAGACCCAGAAACTTTCTCCTAACCCTTCTCTATTGCAAAAGCCATCAAAAATTGTGTTCCAAAAATGTTTAGTTTCAATTTTTCGTTGTACAATCTATGTTTTATTTTCATGTGTTTCACAAATTTCATTTTCAGCACTTGCAACCTGGGCACCAATATCTCCATCATTATACAAAATGAAGGAATCTAAATCAAAGTGATCAGAGTAAAGTGGGTAGTTATGTTGATTCTCTTGACTACTCACCATGTATTTCATTAAGGTTTCCATATATAGTCTTCTTTGTTGACCAAATACTGGGATGGTTGCATAAGTCATATCCATTTGTAGGGTAGTTTTAAATTTTTCTCCCTCAAAGCATGACAACAACATGCCATACTTTGGGGGAATATCAATAACTACTATGTCCATTACTACACTCTTAGCTTGAATTTTGGATAAAGTGACACATAGATCCTTAATGAGACATAAACATATTACTTTTCTTGAATCAAATGAATACAAGTCTTTGTAATGCCTAGTAATTTCATGACAAAATTTATCCATAACATATTTTGGCATCAAATTGTGTGAGCCACCTGAATCTAACATAGAATTGTGGAGAATTTTATCATGAAAATTAAGACTAACATAAAGTGGAGGGACTCCTCCTTCCTATGGTTTACCATCTACCTTTGGACCAAATAATAATTCACATTGATCATCATTGAAATTGACAGTATCATTTTTTCTCCTGTGTTCAAAGCTTTCATAACTTGAGTTTTGTATAGATTTTTATTTATTAACTGATTAGGAGTTCATAAATTTTTCTCAAAAATTAAAATTTATAGGATTGGATTGAAACCAAGATAGTTGTGTAGATCTCGTCTCCCTGATTTCGGTAACATGAACAGTTTGAAAAACTGATGTCATATGAGGAAGATATTGTGTTCTAATCGAAAATGGCAGGACACAAGTGTTATTGTATTATGATTCTGTCAACAGAAATCAGTGCAGGTGGAATGAATGGTGGAGATTAGAGCGTATAATCAGTGGTGGGAGATTAATGGTGGATGATGAATCATGATTTTGAATTTCACAAATAATAGCGGATACCATTAAGAGTTCGCATTGTATGTTAAATAGGTTTCGATGCGATGTGGTAAAGTTTAAATATCTGATTCGATGAGGGGAGCCATATGTCAGCATTATGCATGAGTGCACATCGGATAAATTATGATTTTATTGTTACCAATACCAAATTAAACTTGTGGGCAAGCGATTTGTGATGCATTGTGACTGGATGTGTTTTTTGGGACCTGAGATCCCTGTTTCGCATGAATATAAGTTGTTTAAGACTATGTGTGATCTGTTTAAAATGTAAGCGTTGTTTGACCGTGAACGTGTATGTTTAATGAAACTCCAATGTTGTTTCTGCTAATGTATAAGCCACTTAACGGTTGGGGGTGCGCATGTGGCCACCACCCTAACCATAACACTAAAAACGTAGATTAATAGGTGGAATGGATAAGGGTCAACCCTAATTTAACTCTAGTTAACTGGATTTATCCACATTTAGTGGAGTTTTCCTAGGAGATATTGGGAAAAAGAGCAAGAGGCTCAATTTTGGACCATTTTGAGTGAATGAAGAGTAATTTTCTACTAATGGGAGCATTATGAAGCCATTGGTGTAGAGAAAAAAACCATTAGATCACTATAACTACATGTAATAGCAAACGTTTTAGCATAATGAAAGATGGACAAGCCATTGGGAGTTGGACCAATAGATGTAGCCCAAGAGGGGTGAACTGCTTCATCATGCCTGTTGTGTAAATCTCATGTGGTGACTTATTTTTATATTTTACACTGCTATTTAGTGTTATTTATGTTTATTTTATGCTTCTAATTCACTAAATTTAATATATAATTCATGGAAAAACTCCTTACCCCTTATGAAAAATAATGAACTAATTATGCACATGTTTTTAAACTGAAAGACCCTTAGTACAACAAAACTAACGTAGTCATTTCAGATCAAATGGTATTAGAGCTATATTTTTTTCTCTATTGTTATTTAGTGCAAATAATTATTTAACTATTTGCAAGTTTTATATGCTTACAAGGCTCAAGCTCAAAAGGGGAGAAAACAAGTTGGTAGAAGAAGGAGGGTCTCAAAAGGAGCCAAAGAAAAGGAGAGAAATATCGACACTATCTCCACCACATGACTCACCTCCTAATGAAGCAAAAGCTCCATTAGCATGTCTCGTGAGGAAGGATAAATTCATGACGAAGTTGACCCTAAGGAAGAAGAAAGAGTGTTTAGGAAAGCATTTCTTGACATGACTGAGATTGTTAGAATTATTTATCAAAAAAGGAAAGAGATACTGGAAGGACAAGGATCTAGACACCAAAAGGAAGGACAAGTATCTTGAGGAGGTCAACATGATGAAGACAATTCAAATAAGGGAAATGGAGTAAATGGAGGCAATGGAGAGACACAATCTTCAGCCTCATCATCATCATCATCTACCTCTTCTTCAGTACATCAGCCACACAATTTTAAGAAAACTGGTAAATATCCTTTATTAAAACTTGATGTTAAGTTTTAATTGCCAATGTTTAATGGTGAAGTAAATGAATACAAGCTAAATAATTGGATTCGACAATTGGAGTTCTATTTAAGAATACAAAATCTTCAAGATGATGATACAAAAATTCAATTAGCTTCTTTGAGAATGGAATATGCAGCACTTGTTTGGTGGGAAGCCAAGACATAGGAGGAAATCAAGAAACATGGTAAGATTATTCTATCATCGTCGGATTTTACTGCTGCTACTAAATGAAAGTTTTATCAATTAGCTTATATGAAAAAATCCATCATGAACTGGAAAAACTTTAGGCAGTTAAAGGGACAAAATGTGAAAGAATACACCTAGGAATTTAGGAGAAGAGCTCTTTTATTGAGGCTGTATTTGCAGACCCAAGACACTTTGCTAAAGTACAAAAGAGGCTTACATAGCTACCTAAAACACACGATTCTCATGTTTAACCCCACCAATCTAAATGAATCTTGTGTTCAGGCCTCACATCTAGAAGTTAGAGGGAAGAACATTCCTGAAGAGGGTAGAAAGAAACCTTTTAAGGGTAAAGCCAAGGAGAAAACCCCAAAAGGTAAAAAAAAATGAATGCATCTATGAAGAAAGAGGGGGGAAAATATATTAGTAAAAATTATTGAAAAGAAGGCCATCTTGAAACTCATTGTTGGAAATTACATCCAGAATTGAGACCAAAGAAACCCAATAATAAATGGAAACAAAAAATTGTTGCTACAACTCAACATGAATTAGTGTATGATTCAGGTGATGAGACAAAAATTACAACCATGGGATTGAAGAACATGAAGGGAAAAGAAATTGAGACTAAACCGAGTACCATTACATCAAACTGTCTCATAAAAACTGTAAATGAAGAAGCAAGAATAGAATTGTTTCATGTGAGGGTCATATCCAAGCATACCAAGATTGACACATTGTTTGACACTAGGTCACAAGCAAACTTAATATGTGAATATTTGGTCAAAAAAATTATCCTTGAGACCATACCACATCTAAAACCATATCCATTTGGTTGTATTTGTAAGGATGCAAATTTACAGGTTACAAGGAAATGTATATTGAGGTTTGCAATCATTGCAAGCTTTGTTCACACAGTTGAATTATATGTGGTTACCCTTGACATAACTAGTATTATATTAGGGATTCCTTACTTATATGATAGGAAAGAGATCTTCTATCGCCATGAACAAAAGTATCATTTATTAAAAGATGGCAAGGAGTTCATTGTTAGAGCACACCACAAGAAGACAAATATTGCTTTGGTAAATGCTGGATAGGTAAAGAGGTTGGTTAATTGAAGTAAGAATTTTGTTCTTCTTATGATTAAGCCCAAAGCTGATATTAATTATGAATATTTTAAGGGATATGATCCTAACATGAAATCAGAATTATATGATGTGGTTAATGGGCATCATGAGATGTTTCAAGAGCCAACATGATTGTCTCCAAAAAGGGAAATTCAACATGAGATTCAGTTGCAACAGGATTTTCCTCTTCCAAACATCAGTATGTATCACATGTCGATAATGGAGAATTCTGAAATAAAGAGGAAAATCAAAGAGATGTTGGATAAAGGTATCATAAGGACAAGCACCTTGCCATGTAGTTCACCCATATTCTTAATACCAAATAAATATCGGAGTTGGCGCATGTGTGTATATTTTCAAGCTTTGAACAAAATTACAATAAAAAATTGTTACCCACTCCCAAGAATAGATGATTTCCTTGATTAATTGAAAGAAGAATTTTTTTTCACTAAGTTAGATTTACGAAGTGGATATCATCAAGTAAGAATTGCAGAAAGTGACATATCGAAAACTGCATTCAAAACCAAACAAGGACTCTTTGAGTGGCTAGTTATGCCTTTTGGTTTATGTAATGCACCGGAAAATTTTATGCTGGTTATGGGTAATGTTTTGCAACCATTCCTTGATGAATTTTTTATTGTGTAATTAGATGACATTTTGATTTTCAGCAAAATAAGAGAAGTTCATGCCTTGCATGTAAATAGAGTGCATGATATTTTGAAGAAAGAGAAATTGTTTCTTAATATGTCAAAATGTGAGTTTGGAAAGACTTCTTTGGTCTATTTAGGACATATTGTAGGAGGAGGAGAATTGAGGATTCATCGCTCTAAAGTGGAGGCCATTGTGAATTTTCCCACAACCAAAATAGTTACTGAGGTAAGAATTTTCTTAGGTGCAACTCAATATTCGAGGAAATTTATTGCTAACTTTTCTTCTAACGTAGCTCCTATGGATGAAATGACATGTGTGAAGAAAGGCTTCCAATGGGTAGGCAAATAGCAGAAAGCTTTCAAAACTTTAAAAGAAAATATCATGTCAACTCTAGTCCTTGCACTACCAAATTTGAGACAACCATTCAAGATACAAACCGATGCTAGTGACTATGCCATGGGCATAGTCGTTTTGTAGCATGGTAAGACTATCGCCTTTCATTCCGAAACTTTTAATGGTGATGTGAGTAATTATCCCACATATGACAAAGAAGTATATGCATTGGTGCAAAGTGTCAAGAAGTGGAAACATTACCTGATGGGTAAAGAGACTATTGTACACACTGATCACCAACCATTATAATATTTGCAGTCACAAACAAAATTGCATCAATCAAGAAATTTTAGGTGGATGGGATTTATTCAACAATTTCACTTGGTTATAAGGTAAAAAAAAGTTATATTCAATAAATTTTCAAATATTATTTCGAGACCAATCATTAGTGCTTCCACTTTACTCAAAAATGATTTGGTTTTACATGAGAGTTACATAGAACAATATGCACATGGCGTTGATTTCAAATATGTGTATACTAGTTTGAGTGAAGGGAATCAAGTTGAAGAAAAACATTATCACATGCATAAAAAATTGTTGTTTCATTTGGGAGAGCTATGTATTCCACAAGGAGAGAGGTTAAGTGTCACAAGAGAAGCTCATTCTTCTCTTAATTTTGGAAACTTTTGGGTAAGAAAAATAGTGGTGCATCTACAGAGGTATTGTTATTAGCCTCACATGATAGATAGTGTGTCATGTTTTATAAGAGGTTGTTCTATATGTGCAACAAGTAAGCCTAGTAATAGGAAGCTTGGATTGTACACGCCACTACCGGTACCATCAAGGCCATGGGAGAGCATCTCCATGGACTTTGTTGAAGGTCTACCTATGTCAAGAAAGTAAATATCTTTTTGTAGTTGTGGATAGATGCTGTAAAATATGTATACTTATGCCATGTAAGAAAACCATTAATGTCGAACATATTTCTGAGCTTTATTTTCAAAATGTTTGGGTTCATTTTGGATTGCACACTTCTATCATTAGTGACAGGGATTCCTTGTTCGTTGGGAATTTTTGGTCAAATCTATGGAGAATGATGGACACAAAATTGAAAAAGAGTACCTCTTTTCCTCCACAAATGGATGGAAAAACCAAAGTGCTGAACAGAACAATTGTGCATCTATTGAGAGGATATTGCAGCAAACATCCTAAGTTATGGGATGAACAACTGCACTACATTCAACACGCTTACAACTGGGAAAAGAACTCTTCAATACAAACCTCATCTTTTGAAGCATGCTTTGGGTATTTTCCAAAATCACAATTAGACTTCATCTTTAGGAAGGATGTTGCAATTGATGGCCATGGTGATATTGATAAGGCTCAAAATTTCATTGAGAAAATTTAGAGAATGCATCAACAAGTTCAAGAACAACTTGAGAAAAGTCAAATAAAATACAAAGAAAGGCATGACAAACATTGGATTGATCATAAGTGTCAAGAGGGAGATGAGTTATGGTTGCACATTAGTAAATAAAAAATGCAAGAGGAAGGTAAAAAACTCAAACCCATTCACTATGGTCCTTTCAAGATAATAAAAAAATTCAGTAATAATGCATTCCAACTTGATTTTACTTTTTACATGCAAATGTATTTAGTTGTTAATGTTGAAAAATTATGCTTGTATGAGCCTTCTTTGATCGATGATCAAGGAAGTGATGTCAAGCTACCTTCTATTGAATATTTCTCGCCAGAATTTCTCGATGACCTCAAAGAAGATATAATTCTTGACAGACGGACAAGAGCATCAAAGAGGCGAAGTGTTGAATACCTTCGAGTTGGGTTCAAAGGCACTAAACCAAGCAAGGAAAAATGGATGGAGATTGAAAAATTGAGGGAGATGTACCCTCATCTACTGAATAGGTAATCAAGCATTTTGGTTTCCAAAAGCTTCCCAATTAGGAGGAATGATGATGAGCGCACATCAAATAAATTATGGTTTTAGCATTACCAGTACCAAGTTAAACTTGCGGGCAAGCGATTTGCGATGCGCTGTGGGACTCGAGAACCCTGTTCCACGTGAATATAAGTTGTTTAAGGCTATGTGTGATCTTTTTAAAATGTAAGAATTTTTTGATCATGAACATGTATATTTAATGAAACTTTGATATTATTTGCACTAAGGTATAAGCCACCTAAGAGTTGGGGGTGTGCATGTCACCACCACCCTAACCGTGACACTGAATTCATGGATTAATAGGCGGAATGGATAAGTTTCAGCCCTAATTTAACTCTAGTTAACTGGATTTCTCCACATTTAGTGGATTTCTCCTAGGAGATATTGGGAAAAAGAGCAAGAGTCTCAATTTTGCATCATTCTGCGTGAATGAAGAATCATTTTTGACTAATGGGATAATTTTGAAGCCATTTTTGCAGAGAAAATAGCCCTTAGATCATTGTAACTACATGTAATAGAAAAAATTTCAGCATAATGAAATATGGACAAGCCATTGAGAGCTGGATGAGCAAATGTAGCCCAGGAGGGGTGAACTGCTCCATCGTGCCTGCCATTTAAATTTCATGTGGTGACATATTTCTTTATTTTATAGTGTTGTTTAGTGTTATTTATGCTTA
Source organism: Pinus albicaulis (assembly GCA_034641835.2). Classification (NCBI taxonomy): domain Eukaryota; kingdom Viridiplantae; phylum Streptophyta; class Pinopsida; order Pinales; family Pinaceae; genus Pinus; species Pinus albicaulis. The sequence continues at coordinate 1,163,748,347 of CM076570.1, read as the reverse complement.
TTTTATGCCTCTAATTCACTAAATTTCATCTATAATTCATTGAAAAATCCTTAATCCTTATCCAAACTAATGAACCAATTATGCACATGTTCTTAAAACTGAAAGACCATTAGCACAGAAAAACTAATAGTCATTTCAAATCATTAAATCAATCAAAGGGATATGAATTTTCAACTTTTCTAGTTCATTTTCAATGTTGAATGATATTTGAAATTTATTTAATTTCAGAAAGTCAAATTTATGAGCAATTTCCTTTGACACATGTTCTTTTTGGTGACTGGAGTTGGGAATGTCTGTTTGAGTAGTTTTAGAGGTAGTTTGAACAATATTTTTACGAGGAATGTGAACTAAATTTTTTCTATAACTATCACCAGTTTTCTTAGCAACATTTTCAGGAGTTTTCTTTGAAGTGGTGTTGAAAGATTTCTTGACATATTTTTCATTAGTCTATTTTTTTGGAGCATCTAATTTTTTGTACTCCTAAGATTATATTGTCGATGTAATTCCTTGATATCATTTTCAAATCCCTTCTTATAGTCATATGACTCCTCATAATCAAGTTCAGTTTGGGATAATTGAAACAAACATTTTTCTTCTTGAGTAAGAAACAAAGTTTCATCATCATTGATACCCATTAGATTTATCTGAGTGTATTCTACTTCTTCTACTACCTTTCCATCATCAACAACATAACGCTCCTCAAAAGGAGGTCCAATTTGATGATCAACACCCCTCTCTTCTCTTTGTTTGATTTGGGGAGTATTTCTCCTAGGATTTTTATTTTGATTTTGAGGTGCAGGTTTATTTCCCCTAGGAGTAGCCCTCTCATTCAAATTAATCCTCTCAATCATTATTTTTATTGTTCTAACTAAAGAATCAATTTAGCATCAAAAAAAGAAGTAGAGGGTTCCTATTTTATGGTTACTCTCCTTTCATTCATATGTCTAGTTCTTTTGGCTAACAGATTTGATTCTATACTCACTGCACCCCTTTACATTTCTTCTAGTGTAGATGAATTCCTTTCACTAATATGGTAGGCCCTGTCTGCCTCAAAATGATATGGGAATTTGATTAAGGCTAAGCCTTGTGGTGGTTTAATATTAGCATGGATTGAGTTATATACACTATTAAATCTATTGTAATGTCTTAAACACGTTCCCCCGGTCGTCTCCTTATGATTTATTATTCAGATAAAATATGAAGATAGTTCTTCTTAATTTCCCACCTATTAAGGAATGTTTAATGGAATCCAGGTGAATCATTAATACTAGCAGAAGGTAATGATTTAAAAAAATTTCTCACCTCTCCTCCAAGATTTTGTGTAAAAGAACTAAGTTTTACACTCTACTCATATACCTCCTGAAGGTAAAAACTATCTTTCATCCTATCTACATGTTGTTGGGAACTGATAGGTACAATTCCATCAAATTGAGGGATTATTGTTTGATAATATTGTGGCATGTTTGCTAAAGGAGCTTGAAGGACAAGGGGAGCATATCTAGCTATCATTATAGGGATATGAGGATGAACAACATGATGTGGTTGTTGGATGAAAGGTGGTGGGTGAATGGAAGGTAAAGGTTGAGTAGAAACTTGGGGTTTTCATGGAGATGAAGGTTGGATTGTAGTTAAGGATTTGGGGGAAGAAGGAGTTTGATTTGATTGGTTGAGAAAGTGTCGAAGTAGTTGTGGAAACTAAAGAAGGAGTGGGGCTTACAAATTTATGGGAAATTACTAAATTAGTTGTAGAAACTACATAGTGGGTAGAAATTTTTTATCTAGGATGCTTATATTGTGATGACGTGGATGCTCCTACATAAGAATTCAGAGCAGAAAATTTAACAGATTGATGGGCATAAGCTTCATGAACACAAAGGTCTAAACCTGAGACTAAACTCTGCAATTTATCAAAGTCTTGCAGGATTTGAAGGTCTATATCAGCAAGAGTAGATTGGGCTTCAAATGAATTTCTTCTTAATGTAGCTTGATCTACTACTATTTTTTTGGCCTGATTGGTTGATTTAGTTCTAAATAGGCTTTGTTCAAAGTGTAATTCAAACTCAATGTCTTGCAGACTTTTTTGGGTGTAGTATAGGGTCTATAAATGTACCAACATTTAATTTTCAATCCGGATAGTTCATGAAATTCGAAACACAACATTGGAAATTCCAGAGAGAGCCCCTGGAAACCTGCAAAAAATATTCTACTCTATCTTGTGCATTAATCTCGACAATAAATGAAATCCTGCACTAAAAGAGAATTCTAGAAACACCAATCCAAACAATTAAAATCTTGTGGGAAATAAAGGGCAATCCTATACTATTTAACAATGTAAAAGGAAATCCTAAGTACAATAAGAAAGAAGGGAAATCATAACTGGAAACCAGGCAGTGCCAACACAATATCAAAAGACTATAAATGTTAAGATAAATTCAAGAGCAATTAAAAACCATTCTACCTGCACTAATTCTACTGCATCTACCTCTGTGAAAAATTAACCTTAAAGCATCATCAACATAACAAATAAGTAAATTTACTCTGTAAATAAAATTATGAAAGAAATTGATTTAATATGAATCTCTTGCCTTCCTTGTCCCTAAAAGTTAATATTATGAAACTTTCTAGAAGCTTAAAGTGAAACTACAATGGAAAATAAATATTACGTTTTCAACATAGAAAATTTTGCTTTTTATAAATGTTGGCTCTACAAGCATAGAAATCATGGCTTTTTGATAACAGGAATTTATATCTAATTGTTTCTTCTTGAATGATGCATGGGTTATACAAGAGTGGTTTGAATACATACGTTAATACCTCAAGAACATAAACACTAAATTCGATCTCAGGTTTTGGAATATAAATTAAATGGGCCAATATCAATTCAAAGAATTCAAGTTGCATGTTACAACTCATAAAGGCAAAGTGCATGAGTCGATCTTATAAATTTAGACAATCTGGATGGACACAATCTTATTCGAGATGAAGAGATATTTCAAGTGAAAGCACAATTATTAATGTGGAAAATCAAATTAATAAAATATTTTAGGTAGAGGAAAAAATTGTAGGAAATCAAATTAATATTGCACTTGAAAGGAAAACGTTGCAGTAAATTAAACAAAACCAATTTGAAGAAGGAAAGAGACAGTAAATAATTAAATAAACTTCACACAATAAATAATAATTTAATCGTTATTTAATTTAAGAGATGCAAATCGATATCAAGTTTGTGTGGAGTCCAACCCATCGAGATTTCATGCTCTACTCGTGACCTGGTTCACACAGAAGTTAAAACCATGAGATGCAAGAAATAAATGAACATAGTGTGGCTAGAAAATTTTCTTCAATTAATTCTGGAAAACATGGTTTTTACATCAAGCATAAAAACACTTAATTCCAACAAGTAGGAGAAGAAATCCACAAACTACAATATACATGATGTTACATTACGACTGACTTCTCCTCCCTCTTACGCATTCTTTATCTTCTTGTATGTGCCTTCGACTCCAAATCCCTATTGATCGATTTCCTAACTAATTAAGTGCATCCAGATGTAGGCAACCTATACATTCATCCAATACAATTTGAGCTTTTAATCAGCCAATCAAGATACAAGAGGATAGATTATCGATCTTAACAATATGCCAGGAATAAAGTTGGTTTTTCAACAAAATGTCGAAATAGGGAATGATTCTGGTGAATCGTTCCCCTGACGTTGTGTGTGGATAGTTGGTTCCTTGAATTTCCTGAAAGAAAGGCAGAGTCTATTTCAAGTAATATTTTTCATTTTTCCAACTTAAAAGTTGCATTACAAATAGTTTTCTCCGGAAAAATCAAAGACAAATTCATGTAGCACACTATGTTCACCATATTACAAATCGTAGCTCTCATTTGATTCAGACCTCCATCACATGAGAATATCCTTGGGAAAAACGAACACATCTACATATTCAAGCATTTGAGAGAAGAGTTGGGTTGTAGAAGCAGCGACGAAGCCTAATAACACAGTCCCTTCCACTACGTAGACAATTTTGGTGGCTTTATGATGAATATGAGGAGGAAATACCACTCCAACACTAATATATGTGCACGTGATAATAAATCCAAGCGTGTTCAAGCCTGATGTGTTGAGTCAACTAGTCACAACAATGCTCACTCCAAAGGGTTTTTCTGATGTGTTCCCTAAATTTTGCAGGTCTAATGTCATGAAGCCTTTAGCACAAGCTTTTTTGGAATTGAGGAAAGGTCATCCCTTTCTAAAAAGAGAATCATTGTTTTTTTCCACACAGAAGTCCTGCAACGATTCTCGATTTCCATATGAATCCCACCATATCATAATTACAATGGATCAAGGATATTTGTTTCCATATTTGGAACAACTGTCTGTCCAGAAATATCCACAAGTCATCAAATCTAGTTATTGCATAAATATAAGTGAGAGGGACCACTATTGTAGTCAAGTACTAGAGGTCCATCAACTGCACTCAAATATATATCTTCTTTCAAGCTGAGCTGGTCACTCCTCATTAGTGGATAAAATAATTTGAGTCAATTCTTGATTGACCCAAATAGGAAGACTTCGTTGATCTACAACAACCAATTCCCTTCTATATTTGGAGGCAAACATGCTTCTATATTGTTCTAATTCTGGAAAATCATATTGGATCAGGATAACACATTTCAATTGTAAAACACGTTAGCACTTTCTATCACTCAAATGAAACCCAACAGAAAATTGGTGTAATACTGAAATAGGAACTGCACACATCCCTTGACTCTAGTGTAGGAACATGAGTGTAGTTTTGGAATCCTTCAAAGTGCAGGAAGCCATAAAATGGTGCAGGAATATGTTGCATGGTGTAGGAAAGTAAATGTTGGTCCAAAGCCTGTATAAAAGCATGAAAAAATCAATTTTAAACTTGCAAGATACATAACTCTATTAATTATGTTTTAATCCTGTTAAAATAAGGGAAGTAACAAATAATCGCAACAATAATCATTTAACCGAACAAAAACATGGGAGATTTCGAGTAAAAATAATACAAAATGGAGGCCCAACATCCCCCCATGTTGAACATATTGTGTGTCCTCATGCAAGGAAATATGGCATTTTCACTTCCTTGCAAAGAAAACATAAATAAAAACATATATAGGTGTTCAAAATGATGTTCCCGCAATTCTGTGTGGTCACATTTCCTGCAGTGGATAAATATTACTTTAAGAACACAGTATCTGCTAGACCCTTTATTTTCTTAGACTGATTTCAAGTAAATATAACACAAAGGCTACCATAGAAAAACTAAATTGCAAGGATGGTGTTATTACTTGAATAAAATAGCCAAAATTTTAAAATATCCAAAAGAATATCTGAGAGGCATCCCTGATCAGAAGTTTCACTTTAATATCCCCGTTGTAAATATGAGTGACATGATTTAAAAACCAAGGTGTTAAAAGTATACATAGTAATAACTTCCCATGGTAACTATTTTACCAGTATCCATGTATAGTTGAAGCTTCTCTTGTCTCGGCACAATGAACTGACTACACAAAGGGTCCCACGTTCATATTAATCATTCCAAAAATGTAGAACTCCAAAGCAGAACAAGAGAAGGATTTTGAATCCATTCTCAAAGATATTGATAGTGATTTTAAGGAAAGGAAAAAACAACCAAGTAAAGCATATTGTAAAATTAACATTAATACCACAGGCATGGCCCTGCTGTCAGTAGGTGTCTATAGCCTCGACAGGGATACCTTTTAACCTCATGAATTTTTTTTCTCCCACCTATTAGATATAGATTCAGAGTCACTTTAAGAACATTTAATTTTTCTCTTTTTATAAGTTAATTTAAGGTCGTTGTCTTGGCTTGGTAACCAGCTAACGAGAGTCCCATTCATGAGAACTAACAAGAATGAACAAGACGGATCGTGGTGTGACGTCCTGTCTTCTAGTTTTTTCGACTGGAAACCATTACCCTGGCTTGCTGACCAGTAACAGTAATGTCATTCACCTTAAGACACATTATTATAGTAGGTCGACTCATAATGATACCTTCTATCCCTCAATTAATTCGTTTATTTTATTAGAAAAACTTTGATTCTGATTAACCTGAGATAGGTTACTTAATAGATGGGGAAGAAAATCTACTCCATAAGACTGCAGGATGGCGTGAGTTTGTTTTAATTACTACATTTTACTTGTTGGTTATGCTAACCTAAGTACTTGTTTAAAAACATCTCAGATAATGATCAAAAATATTTCTTGAGTTAACCATGTCAGGGTTCTTTATGAAAGTAGGCGTGGTCCACCATAGGACTTTCTTCATTGATCCCTTCAAAGAGGACTTAAAAAGATGTTTTGAATAATAGTTTGCTAAAAATAGGAGAAAAGTATTACATATTAATTATAAAAATACATATTGATCCACAATCAAAGTTACTTTAAAAATATGATGTATAAAGAGTGAATTTCTTCTGATAAGGCTACCCACAAGAGTTCATGATAATAGAAATTCCAAAAGTCGTACTTTAGGGAGTCACAATTTCAAGAGTGTCGTTATACAATTTTATTTCAGATTGCATCTTTATTTATTGCTCTTATGTTAGTGTACCCTATTTTAAAGAAATAAATATCACCTTTAATTGTTGGTGTGCTTCCAATGAAGCCATGCGCATAACAAAATGTTGATTATACTCACACTTAGTTTTAAAGAATAAAATTCGATACATACCAAAGTGTGAAAAACTAGTTTCTTCAATTGACATGGTACCAAGAGATGTCGAATGATTAGGAAATAATGTGTGCTTATGGCTGTTTGAAACCAGGATTCAATGAGATCAACATATTTATGATTTTCTGATTGATGCAAGTCTTCCACAGTTTTATAGTCACTCCTCTCGAGGCACAAAGGATTTGGTGAAAGAAAAAATATAAATCCCTCAAGTTCAGGATCACATATTTGATTTTCATATTGACAAGAATAGTTGAGAGGGATTCTAGGGATTTGAGCTTCAACATCATTTTCCAAACAAGTTCCACTGAAATATTGCTCCTCTGGTGGTCTTTTAATTACATATTCCGAGGGTGAATTCTCTACGATAATGGGGGAAGTTTTCAAATTCATTCCCTTTCCAAACATGGAAGATGTATCATTTTGTTAAATAGAGGAATCAAGAGGAATAATAGGTGGTTCAAACTGTTGTGCAACCTCTTGGTTGAGATTAGGGTTTAAGATGAGGTTTGGGGTAGGGTTTTGGTTAAGATTAGACTAAGTTTGGATTTGGATTGGGATTAGGCTTTAGACTAGGGTTAGGTCTAGGTTTTAAATTAGAACTAGGGTTAGGTCTACAATGTGGGTTATGGTTAGGTCTAGGGTATGGATTAGGATATGGGCTAGGGTGAGGGCTAGGCTAAGGTTTCACATGCGGCTAGGACCATGGTGGAGGATAACTTAATGATGCATTGGAAACAAATTGTGGTTTTTTTTGGTTATCATATGATTGAATTTGCATGGGGTATTTCCATAAAGATAAGGATCCAAATGATTCTTGAGGCCATGGAGATATCTGGCTTGAAGAGGAGAGCCAAGGAGAGGGCCACTGCAACCATAAAGTAGGATGCTCAATTGGAGGAGTATTAAAAAATTTCCATGAAATTCTAGGATTATAAATATGCTGAGGAACCTGATCAGGAAAATATGAATTATTCCAAGTATCAAATGATAATTGGTTTTGAGTTATACCTGGTATTCAATTCGATTACTTACTTTATTTCTTGAGTGCCTGTAGTAATCTTGGTAGTGATGGGAAATGTTCTGTTGGATGATATTTTTCACAAATATTGCAAAATTTCAGGCTACTAAGTGGACACTTTCCAAGGAAGTGTTTCTTTCTACAGTTGGCACAAAATATAAGTGATGGGTTTTCATCCTACTTCCACTCTTCTTGTAAATCATCCAATTTCGAAGTCAAATATTTAATAATATCATTTTTATGTTCAAGCAAAATGTTAAATTCAACACTTTTTAATTCCTCATTATATGAGTTGTGTGTCTCTGTAGCAGCATAAAAACTGCTCATTGAATGATTCCTCAAAAAACCATTTTCATGTTTTTAACAAGCCCATTGGTACATTTCTTAGCACATGAATAGTGTGTATATATGTGCGTAGGGTGGGGGGTTCTTACAACATTAAATCAAATGATAAACCTTAAAGAAATAGTGCAGGAAAGAAATATATTCAATAACATAAAATTACAAGAGAAAATAGGTGAAGAAAAAAAAACCAAATGCAACAGGTCACCAAGGTCAATCCCTTAAGCACCTCCCTGGCAATGGCACCAAAATGTTGGGTGTAGTATAGGGTCTATAAATGTACCAACATTTAATTGTCAATCTAGATTATTTGTAAACTTTGAGATGCAACATTGGAAATGCCAGAGAGAGCCCCTGCCAACCTACAAAACAAATTATATTCTATTTTGCGCATTAATCTCAACAATAAATGAAATATTTCACTAAAATATAATTCAAGAAGCACTAATCCAAATAATTAAAATCATGCGGGAAATAAAAGGAAATCATGTACTAGTTAATAATGCAAAAGGAAATCCTAAGTATGAGAAAACAGAAGGGAAATCATATCTGGAAAACAAGCAGTGCCTACACAATATCAAAATATTGTAAATACTGGGATAAATTTAAGAGAAATTCACAACCATTATGAATGCAATAATTCTACTGCATATGTCTTGGTGTAAAATTAACCTGAAAGCATCAGCAACATAACAAACAAGTAAATTTACTGTGTAAAAAAACTTATGAAAGAAATTTATTTAATATGAATCTCTCACCATCCTTACCCCTAAAAATTAATATTGTGAAACTATCCAGAAGCTTCAAAGGAAACTACAATGGAAAATAAATATTATTGTTTTCAATATTGCGTAGTTTCCTTTTTATAAATGTCAGCTTAGAAAGCAGAGAAATCACGACTTTTAGATAACATTAATTTTATATGTGATTGTTGCTTCCTGAATGATGCATGGGTTCATAATGAGTGGTTTTAATATCCACGTTAACACCTCAAGACCTTAAAAAATAAATTTGATCTCAAATTTTGGAATATAAATTCAATGGGTCTGGATCAATTCAAAGAATTCAAGTTGCACGTTACATTTCATAAAGGCGGAGTGCATGATCCGATCTTGGAAATTCAAAAAATTTAGAGGGATGAAATCTTATTCGAGATGAAGATATATTTCGAGTGCAAGCACAATTGTTAATGAGGCAAAAAAAATTAATAAAATAGTTCAGGTACAAGAACAATTTGCAACAAATCAAATTAATTTTGTAGTTGAAAGGAAAACGTTGCAACAAATTAAAAAAACACCAATTTGAAGAAGTAAAGATACAAGAAATAATTAAATAAGAATGAAATATGAAATAATAATTTAATCGCTACTTACTTTAAGAGGTGAAAAGAGGTGTCAAGCTGGTATAGCGGCCAACCAAACCAACTTGTACACTCTATTCGTTACCTGGTTCACACAGAAGTTAAAACCATGATATGCAACAAATAAACGAACAAAGCATGGCTAGAAAATTGCTTCAATTAATTATGGAAAACATAGTATTTACATCAAGCAGACAAACACTTAACTCGAACAAGTAGAAGAAGTGATCCACAAGCTACAATCTACGTGATGCTACATCGGGACTGACTTCTCCTCCCTCCTACAGATTCTTTCTGTGCCTGTGCGTGCCTCTGGCTCCAAATCCCTCTTGATCTATTTTTTATTTAATTTATTGAATCCAACTCTAGGGAATATATATATGTATCGAATTATAATTTTGGGTTTTAATTATACAATCAAAATGCAAGAGGACATATTATCGATCTTAACAATTTTCCATAAATAAATTTAGTTTTGCAACTAAATGCCGAAAGAGGGAATGATTCTGGTGAATCATTCGTCTGACACTGTGGGTGGACAACTGCTTCCCTGAATTTCTAGAAATAAAGGTAGAGTCTATTTCAAGTAATATTTTTCATTTGACCAGCTTACAGGTGGCACTACAAATCATTTACTCCGGAACAATCAAATTGAAATTCACGTAGTGCGCTATGGTCACCATATCACAAACTGTATCTCTCATTTGATTCATACCTCCATCGCATGACAATATCCTTGGGGACAACGAACACAATGTGAGCTTCAAGACTTTGAGAGAAGAGTCATTTTGTAGAAGTAGTGAGGAAGTCCAATAACACATTCCCTTCCATTAAATTGATAATTACGTTGGCTCTAGGATGTATATGAGGAGGAAATACCCCTCCAACACCAATATATGTGTGCAGGATGATCAATCTAAGTGTGTTGAGGCCAAAAATGTTGAGTGAACTAGATGTAATGGCACTCACTCTGAAGGGGTTTGCTGATGTATTCCCTGCATTGCGTAGGTTTGATGTCATGAAGTCTTTAGTGAAAGCGTCATTGGGATTGGGAGAGGTGTGTCCATTTATAAAAAGAGAATTGTTGTTGCCTGCGACACAAAAGTCCTGCAACGCTTATGGATCTCCATATGAATCCCACCATATGATAATTACAATGGATCAAGGATATTTTTTGTCATGTTTGGAAGAGATCTCAGTACAGAAATAGCCACAAGTCATCAAATCCACTTGTTTCATAAATGGAAGTGACAGGGGCCACTGTTGTACTCAAATATTGTTGCTCCATCAACTGCACTCAAATATATATCTTCTTTGGTGTTATAGTTGGTCCCTCCTCATTAGTGGATAAAATAATTTGAGTCAATTCATGATTAACTTGAACAAGAAGACTTCCTTGATCTCCAGTAGCCAATTCCCTTCTATATTTGGAGGAAAACATGCTTCTATCTTGTTCTAATTCCAGAAATTTGTATTGGAGCAGGATAACACATTTCAGTTGTAAAACACATTAGCATTTTCTATCACTCAAATCAAAACCCAACTAAAAATCGGTGTAATATTGAAACAGGAACTATACACATCCCTTGACTCCAATGGAGGAACTGAGTGTAGTCTAGGAATCCTTCGAAGTGAAAGAAGCCATAAAATGGTGCAGGAATCCATTGCATGGTATAGGTAAGTAAATGTAGGTCGAAAGCTTGTATAAAAGCATGATCAAATCAATTTTAAACCTGTAGCATACAAACCTCTATTAATTATGTTTTAATCCTGTTAAAACAAGGGAAGTAATAAATACTCACAACAATAATCATTTAACCGATCAACACCATGGGATATTTCGAGTAAAAATAAGACAAAATGGAGGCCCAATAGAGTTATAAAGTATTTTTGGAGTGACTCTTCTGTATGAGGGGGACTACTACTTCCTTTGCTTTCCACTATGCTCTTTCTTTTCAGTATTTTCTCACGGTCATCTACAATTTCTTCATTCTTTTGATGAGGATGACCTCTAGTATAAGATATTTTATGAGCGAGAGTTATGATCTAAATTCACACACCCACTTCTTATTTACACTATTGAAAATAAAGCCAATCTTAAAGTATTCCTATCGTACAATGTTTTAATCGGGGTTATGAATTGGAAAGAAATTACATTTTTTTCAATTCTCCCGGATATGGTCACCACTATGTTATCGTTTGGTAATCTAAAATATTAGTAGAATAAACACACATGACAACATCAAAACCACTTTTGAATCTAGGATATATCCCTGCTAGCTTCAGAGAGGGATCTCTCTTTAATATTTAACTATGTTTTGAATAGATATTAGGCTAGTTATTATTGTATTTTGTTATTGTTTGGTTTTGATTGATTCAGTTAATTCAATATTTATATTCCCATTGGGAAAAGGATTGAAAACATAAAACTGGATTTTTCATCAATTGTTAAAAGAGTTGTAACAGGGCAAGTTAGGTTGCATTCACTGGATTATTTAAGATTTTAAATGATTAATGAATATGGCAGAAAAGTGAATTTCAGTTGAGACTGAAAAGAAATTAAGTATTTTTTCAATATGACTTCATGTAGAAAACATTTAAATTATAAAAGAATCTAGAATAAGTTGCTTTAAATAACATGTCCTATTCATCACACTTCCTATTTTACAATTAATAATAATGATAAATAGAGAAAAAGAAGCACAGTGAAAAACACAAAAAGAGTAGAAGCACTTCACCAGTAATTACACCACATGAATCCTGAAAGAAGTCTTTGTATTATTGATGCTTAAAAAAACTTGGAATCTAAAATTTCATAGTAGGAAAAATATGTTTAGAAATAAACCTCTAATACTTCAAGCAATGAAGTATTTATACTAAAATATTACAAAATTGATTACAATCAATGTAGTATCAACAGACAGTGTATTATTAGCCTTAATCTAACAATAAAATCTAACTATGACAAAAAATAGGCTCGATGTGGGTAATCTGGCATTCTGGCACTTCTTTCAAGGAATTATTTTTTGATTAAGCCTATTTGTAGGTTGTGTTGGATGTAATTTTGGCTGATGTGTTGTCCTATGTGCTAGCATGCAGATGATTGTTCTTCATTTCTTTTTACTATGGAAACTCAGGTAACTTAAATTATCGATCTTCATATCGGATATCTAACTTGATAACCTTCCTGTAGATTTCATCCACTTCAGTATACTTGGAAAAAAAAAAATTTACGACAAAAATGTGGTTTATGTCATGCTGGATGAAAATGTTATGAGCTAATGCCTCCAAGAACACTTTCCATGTCATAGTGGCTTTGATATTTGAAAACTTAGTTCTGTCACTGGAAATTTCATTCAACTTATTTACATAATCCTCTTTGTTCATTAATTTGCCATTGATTACAAACATATAAGGAATACCTCTCCGATTTAAAGGTCCTATCCTACTGAAAAATCTGTTTACAACTATCTCTAAGCTGTGACATTTTTCTTCCAGCTCTACAAGCATGTTTCTCTTTGTAAGAACATTTTTCACCTCCAAAATTATTGTTTTCATGTCCTCCACTCCTAATTCATCCACCTCATACTTTTTCTTAACATTTAAGGACTTGATAATTTGTTGCTAGTGGTTGGCATGTCTCCAAGGTCCTCCTTGATAGTTTTGATGGCATCATTGGCTTTCTATATCAGTTCTTTCTGCTCAAATATAATTTGGATGCAGGGCCAAATTTCATTGATGGACTCAATGATATCTGTCCAAATTATTTTTTTGACTTGGCCCAATGTATTTCCAATATATGATTCCCTCTCAGACTTCTACAACCTTTCTATTAAGTTATGTGCTCTTTGGGCTTCAGCTGCATATGAGTTCTCACTCCTCTACTTCTGATCTTGGAACAATCTCACTTGGTCCTGAAGCTTTTTTATCTCTTATGTCTGGATTGACAGATTTTTCAATACTTTGGTGAGCTTTTCAACTCCATCTGTTGTACTTGTTGTAGAAGGTGTGGTTGTGGGAATGGATGTAAGGGGTACAACCTCCAAAGGAACTAGTGAAAGTTTGGCAGCCTGCCCTTTTTCCTTTTATCATATTCTCCATCTATGATTCCATCTGTCCCACCTGAGATTTATGCTCCATGATAAGCTTCATCATGTCTGCTTTATGGAATTATGTCTCTTCAAATTCTTTGGTTAAGGGGTCCTTTGTAGCTGGAGTTTTCAGTTGCTTCCTTAATGCTTCTATGTCAGCATTTTTATTTTTAATCACCTCTTCTGCAAATTTTATGCTGCAGGGATCATATCCAACTCTGATCACTAAGTCTTCCAAATACTTAATCCTTGAATCCTTGGCCAAAGAAGATTTTTTCAAACTTGAGTTTTGACTATATATTGGCTAAGGAAACCTACAACTTGGAAAAAATAATAGCAGTGTTACTAACTGCAGATGAAATCATTTCACCAATTAGATTGTGCATCTCCATTTGGTGAATGGGATGTATGTCTTTAATATCAAATTCAAATGAAGTAATTTTATAATATGTTGTTGTCTTGGGCTATGGAATTTGTGCTTGGAGAAAATCCATCTACATTTTTCCTTTCTCAGAGTCAAAGCCTAACAACAGTCTACTCTGAGAGTTGGATGTCTACTTCCAGAACTAATTATCAGTGTTGGTCTTCAAAAATTCATTTTTCAATTTAATCTCTTTGAATGTATCAAATATTCTCTTCTCTTACTCCCCTATAACAATTCTACTAGTTTGAATTGCGAGTTGCTTATCTTTTGAAGCTCTCAAGGTGGTAGGATATAGTGAGATCTGACTACCTAGTTGTGAGGAGGTAGGTTTTTCTTTGGTGATGATAATAAATTCCTGCTCTCAATCCTTGCTTGGGTTTACTTTGGGATTAATTTTAGTCCTCATCGTGTACACAATTTTGAATTCTTTGCTACAAGTTCCACTCACTCAAGATGACTCTTCTTCCCTCATCCTTTTTTCTTCTTTCTCCTACGGGATAGGAGTCTGTGAGGTTGAAGTTGAAACCAAATATTTCTCAGCCTTTTGTAGTGTGTTCTCAGTCTACTCTTTTTGGTTCATGTATCTCTCAATATATGTCCTATGCATATGAATATAAGGTTTTAATGTGTTCTCTACCCTTATCTTAGAAATGGTACCCAATGGATCATATGACCATGTAAAACTAAATCTGAATTGCCTTTCCTTAGGAATTTATCTGCTTCCTCCCCTACAAATGAAGGTTCATATCAGTGTTTTGATCTTGAATTGATATTTGTTCTTGGAAGACAAAAAATGAACCTCATCGGCATTAAGCATTTTACTGATGTATTCTAGAGAAAAAATCCTCATTGGGAAGAATTTTGGGAGCTTATATGGGGCAAGATTACATCCATAGATCCTCAATTCCATGTAATTCTGGTTAAGATACCAATATCCTATTTTGGTTTGGTCTTATAATTGCAATATTTTCCTAATGTCTTCACTGATTCTTGGCTCTGAATTGTTTCTTATAAGAGTGAGTGTTGGATGTACAAACAGTTCCATGAATTGTTTGTATGATGTTGTTTTTTCTCCTTTATTACCATTGTAGTCCAAAAGTTGACAAATTCTTTATTTCCATCATCATCAAACTTCTATATTGAAAATTTGAACCTGTCTCCTTGAAAATAAAAAAACATATATACTAAAACAAAGGCATATTTAAATACCTCTTCAGTTTGGAATCTGACAAACTGGTCATGGATGGCATCCGCAAGGAATTGGCTAAAGTTGAATAAGATGGAAGGCTTATAATCTGCATAAAATATAGAAAGGAATCCTATAATGGCCTCATCTACCCACTTATCTGAGTAATATCCTAGGAGGTAGGAGATAATTGTAATGATTCATTTAGCTCTATTAGGGAAAATGTAGGATGAATAGGGAGAATTATTTTTTGGTAGTTGGGCATCTTTAGAGAGAAAAATCTCAAGGTTTTATCCCTTTTTTCAAAATATATCTTCCGATATAATTCAATGAGTAATTATTGAGAGAAATGGGTTTCATTTTTTCTAGTAGGGGCCTGCATTCTTTGGTCTATAGATTGGGAAGTTATGGTAATTACAATCTCTCCTATAGGGGTAATTATAGCTCTCTAGCTGGATACATAACAAGTTTGACACTTTCTAATGAAGTCAAGGGCACTATGGGTATGAGGCAAAATGCAGTAAGGCAAATTTTACTCCCACAATCCAATATCATCATACTTGTCAATAAACATTTCTTCTAGCTGACATTACTTTTCAAATAACTCGAACTCACGTAGGGTTTGATGGATTTTATAATCCCTGTCCGCCAAAGGTAGGTGATCAAGGTCAACTAGGTGATGCAGCAATGGATTTAGAGGCTCTTCCTATCCCTTCTTTCAAGGAGGCATGTTTGGATTAGGTTTCTATAGTGAATTAGGATTTATGATAAACAAATGGGTGTCAGGACTATGTAAAATTCTGGGATTAGGAATAAGTTGTGATAGTTGCAGAGAGTACTTTGACAAAGATTGAATTGGATTTTTGGCATTCCAAAAACTTCCAAAAAACATGCACACAGGAGATAAAAAAAAGTAGGTAAAGGTTTAGAATTTTAGCAGGCATGGATTTATACACAATTCGATCGATTTATCGTTGATACTGGTGCAGATAATTTGGATCGATTTCTCGTTGATACCATGGGAGGACATTTAATTGGCAACGGTATCATCTAGCTGGTGTGATATGATGGTTTCTTAACGGGTAGATTGGAAGTTTTTTATATGGCAAAGAAACTTCTTTTTGCAGGGGGGCCGAAGTAGTATGTGGTTTAAGAAAGGGAGTGCAAAATTATGGGAGGGCACCATGTTAGAGTGGGCCGAATTTTTTTTTTTTTGGACATCCACACACCCCCCCCCCAGATGTTAAATATCAGATGGAGAGGGGGAGGGGGGAAGTGACAAGGGCAGTCGGATGAGGGAGTGGGAAATTGGATAAGTGGAGATGTGATGGTAAGCTAAAGTGATATGATGTTACAGTTTTTTAGGTAGCGGAGTGTTTGATAAAGGTGAAAAATTAGGATAATAGATTATATGTCCAAACTTGATATTGATATGCCCGATCTATTTAAACTTAGGATAAAGTCTTTACCCCTTTGTCTTCTTAAGCACATGATAAATAACTTTGTAATTTTCAAACTTAGTAGAAAAAATTAATGCTTTTCAAACCTATAACACAACTTCTACTTACCCTTTCATTTTCAAATATTTTTTTAAGCTAGCATTTTTTTATCTTCTTTCCTTAGGGTACATTTAAGCTAGCAAACCCACATATCTTTTTTTATAAAAAACCCAACATACTCTATCACTTATTTCTCCCATTGATTCAGATTAGATTATTGATTCAATCTCATTTTCTACCTAAATACTGGTTTTCCAAGATTAAAATGTTTGGAAAATATTTATTCACTAACCTAATTAACATGAAATTCACAATTATTCCATCATGATTAAGCTATGTGAGTGGAACAAAAATCTATTTATTGTGGCATTATAAGACAAGTTTCACACAATCTTATTGGATTTTGACATAATGGAAACTAATTTAATAGTAGTGGCATTTAAATTTGATGCAGTTTCAGTATTATTTCTATTTTTATTTTTTTGTGGTTTTATTCTATTTTATTCTTTTTTTCAATTTTCTTTATTTTTTTCTTTCTTCTTCATATTAATTTTCTTTTTAACATACCCTCTTTTTATTCTCTTTTATATATACTTTTTTTTCGAAATAATTTGCAACTTGTAACTAATTTACAATGTAAAACTACAAATATGAAATACTCAATCACCTTGAGATCTTATAAAATATAGGACCTTGACAGATACCACCACCTGAAACCCTCAAGCAACTCCAAAGTTTGGAGGGAAAGGCTAATTTTCTGAGACGCTTCTTTCCAGACTATGCCACTCCACTCAGGGATTCCTATGCCTTCTCCGTCAAGTCATCCCATTGAAATGGGAAGATCAATCCCAACAACCATTTGAGGTGCTAAAAGACACATTACCTTCAACACCATTGATTAGTCCACCGAACCACGACAAATATTACACCCTGTACCTATCAGCTTCCAAAACCACCTTGGCCAAAGTGTTAATACAGGAGGGATATGATGGTAAACAACATGTAATTTATTATGTTTGTAAAAACTTATTAGGCCCTGCTTTAAGGTATGAGCCCGAAGGTAAGACTTCCCTAGCATTAATACACATAGTCTAGAAACTTCACCACTACATTATCTTAAGGACTACCACAATTGTTGCAGATATCAACCCCATGAGATATTTGCTCACCTATCATTTGATGAACCATAAATACACTCGCTAGATAGTTATAATACAATATTTTGACTTAAATTTAGCTCCCTGAAAATCAAGAAGGATTTAATTCTAGCCAATTTCATCACTGACCTCCCAAGTCAGACCAAAGGTTCACCATTCAACGATTCAATATCTGACGAACATCTCTTCCTAATGACAACTGATGACCCTTGGTATGGAGATATTATATTATTATTAGGAACCCAAAAGTTAAAACCAAATCTCACTCATGATGACCAGAGGCGCATACGCCACCAAGCCCCCCGATACCTCCTCATGGGAGAGGTCCTTTATCGATGGGCCATCGACACCATTCGATGTCGAAGCCTCACTCATGACCAAGCCAAGCAAGCCCTTAATGACTGTCACAACGGAGCTTGCGGTAACCACCTATCCAGAATGGCTACTTCCCAAAAAGTATGCGAGGAGGATAGTTTTGGCCCACCTTATTCTGTGACTGCATCTCAGTAGTCAAAAGGTGTGAGTGATGTCAACGCTTCGCTCACAAGGCAAGTGAAGTCATAGTAGTTAGTCCCTTATGAAAATGAGGGATTGACTTCATGACTTCCAACCCCATGTCGTCACACAACCACAAATACATTATTATAGTTGTCGAATATTTCACCAAATCGGTATAGGTCATGCCCACATATGACAACACGGCAGAAACCGCTGCAACATTTATGTTCAACCATCTCATTGCCTAGTTTGGTGTACCAAAAAAGTTAGTGTCCGACCACAGAAAACACTTCGAGAACAAAATTTTCCTAGATATATCTCACCACCTCAGATTCACACATCAATTCACCTCACCATACTACCCCCAATCCAACGGACAGGTAGAAGCTATGAAAAAATTACTCAAAATGATGTTACAACACATGGTGAATAACTACAAAACAAAATGGCACCACATGATTTTCTCTGCCCTGGGGGCATACCGCATGAGAGTGAAAACATCAATGGGGTTCAAACCCTTCCACTTGGTGTATGGGGTCGAAGTCATGATTCACATAGAACAGGAGATCTTGAACTTACACGACGCCAATTAAATCCCTGATGAAAGTACAATTAGAACTCCTCAACGAATGTCAACTACAATCGCTCCAACACAAAGAGGTTCATAAAAAGTAGGTGAAAGCATAATTAGATCACAACATCACCCCTCGATCATTTATAGAGGGGCAGTTAGTCCTCCGTTATGATGTCAGGAAAGAAGCCCTAGGGCCAAAAAAGCTTGAAACATTGTGGAAAGGTCCCTATGTCATAAAAAATTGTCTCCTCAAGGGAGCATAAATTTTTTCAGAGCCCAATAAAACATGCCTAAGAAACCCCTTCAATGGGCTCTACCTCAAGAATTTTTACCCACAATGGTCAGGAGGCTTCAGTCCTAGAGATAACATGAATATAGTGAACTTTGTTTTTTGATCATAAACATCACAGACTTGTTCTAAATATCACTCTAGTGTCACAGATGGATTTTCCCTCCAACCATTACTTTGGATGCGATAATATAGCATTGCTTTCGTCTCAAAATATAGTAGCAGCTGCCTGGGTCATCTACTGTCCTGACCAATTGTCATTCTTCACCAACGGAGTATGCATCAGATTAGCTACCAAAAATTAAGTAGAATATGATGCAATCATCGGGCTCATGAGCGATGCCTTCAACCAAGGCATCTGCCATTTGCGTATCTACCTTGATTCCTAGTTAATGGTTTCAGAGTTGGAACAATAATTTTAAGTACGATATTCACAACTATATAGAAAATATTTGTGTGCAAAAAGATTAAATCATCAATTTGCTCATATTGCATTCAAACATGTACCAAGAAATAAAAAACATCCAACAAATTGCATAGCCAACCACATTCTAGACTTGAATGAATCTCGTATAAACCATCACACATAAAACCAAAAATAAAAAATATATATAGATCTCCATCAGTGATATACAACATCCATCAAAACATATAACCATAAGACACAGCATCAAGAGCCACAAAAAATACATCTCACATATATACCAAAAAATATTGGTGAGTACAAGTAACAAGTATCTGACCTGTAGGTCAACTAAAAAATATAGATACACATGTCATCAAAAATAAGGGAAGCATCCTCATAATGGGTGCCTCCCATGAATATAAAGTGTCTCTAGGGCTACGCCCCACCAGGTGGGTCATGTTGACCCACAACTGCTCCTATTACCAATACAAAGGCAGAATCCAAAATGGAAAGAACCACATGACGCAGATTTGGATAATAGCCCCTCTCCCAGGACATCAATATCTCCAGCCAAGAATCATCTATATCATCGATGAAACCCCGTGTCGGCATACCCTAGGTCAGCCCATCCACTCGACCCCAAGCATCTTCTAAATCAGTGGCTCAGGCCTCGGATGCAGTTAGCTACTTCGCCATCTTTGCCACCTCTGATATCCGTGCCTCAGCTCCCTTGGCATGAGCAATGGCCATAGCACACTCAACAACAACCAAGCTGCTAGCCTTCCCAAAAGGGCCAGCACTATGACCATCATGAGGATGCCCTAGATTGCCACCCTGTTCCCTAGCATGGGGCTAAGCTCCTTTTCCTGGAACCTTGCGATGTGGTTGGTGTCCCACCAACCGATCATTAGGCCATTCAACCACTCCCACATCTGTGAGAGTAACAAAGATAATTTCAGTGTCACCCTAATACACATATAAATATACACATCATAATACTCAAGAAATAATAAAAAAATAAGTCATACATGTAGGTCCCCACCCATACCTAGCAGGAAGACCCATATTCGGATATCCCCAATAGTCCATCCCAGAGTATGGATAATCTAGGAACATTTTCAGTTTGTCCTCGAATCGAGCCTCTATGGTCACACTCCAATATCAACCCACCTCTCCTCCCCTACCTTGAGGCATCACTGGTGCCCATCGCCTCATCCGAGGGTCCCGGTGAAACCCGATAGGAACTTCCACCACGAGTCGCAATAGTACCACCCTCTCGAGCATAATGCTACACAAAACACTAGCACATGTGCATATCTTAAATCATGTTTGGACCTTCGCCACCTACGACATCATAACATCATGTAAATGACAAGAAATGTGAAAGAAATGTCCGGCCAGAAGCTACCGTAGAACACTCATCTAAGGTCTCGACACCCTGTGTAGGGACGACAACCCAATCAATCACAAAATCATAGCCAGCAGACATCGCTCGGCTATATCGGTCACTAAATATATAAGAATGTACCCATCCAACAGGGGCACCTCGCCACAATTATGTGTGGACCAACAAAAGAGAGCCACCCTCCCAGGAGGGATCAAGTGAGGAAGGGCCTCACCCTGAGGTAGCAACCTAGTCACAAAATATATATCCTTCTCTAGATGGATAGGATCGTCATGCCCGAAAAACACCATCGCTTTATGCCTCTTGTTCCAGCAATGGACCAGGTAGCACTACAGGCGATCCTGTGACCTCACGAGGTCATTCTGAAGGAAATTGATGAGACCCCACTGAGCCAGTTTCTTGTATATGTTAGCATCCTGTGAAACTACCATGCTAAGATCTGAAAAATCTCTCTCTCTCCACAACATCCTGTCACGAAAAAGACACACATCAATGACTTCAAAAATTAAAAAATCCAAAAAATTTCCTTGGATTTTCAACGCACCTGTTCCTCAGAGAGGCGTACATACCACATGTCTGTATCTTAAACATACATGGAAGCCACATGCAATAATTCCCACAGGTGTAAAATCTCCTTGGGAATCCTCAAAATTCTACAAAGGTCTTCGCGCCTGTATCTTGATTTCCTACACGGTCAAGGTCAAAAATAAGTTGGAGTCTGTACAAAGCTATTTTGTATGGAACCCTGAGTATTACAACTAAAAAAATTGAAATTTTGGATGTTGAGGGGCCTACTTGACACTAACGATATGAATCCCTAGTCCACAGCCTGACCGCAATGACAAGAAATACTCGAAACCAAGCTCTGACCTCACAACTCTCAAAGGACATAAATGAACTAAAAAGATCCATATTGACCTATATATCACCCTTTTAAATTGTTTGAGGGACCATAACAGGAGCCTAGAAAGCCAAAATTGAAAAATTGAAAGAAACATAGTGATCAACACCTCATAATGCCCAAAGGAGGCTTCACACATTCACGGCTCTGAAAAAATAGTTTTTTCAGTTCTAACAGGTATACCCTCTCTTATCGTTTTTTTATTCAGCACATTTGTCAATATATTTAAATGAAAAATATTCTTTCTCTTGGGGTATTTGTTGCAGGTATTATATAGTACAAGAAACCACCTATTGCCTCAGTTACTGAGGGTCCCAGAGAAGGTATCATTTTTTCCTCATCATGATAAAGTCCCTGAGAAGCTTTGCATATCCAGATATAATTTCTCCACAAACCATAGGTTGAAAACACCTGAACATGTTTATCATCTCCCTACCTTGCACATGATAAAAATCCTCATCGGTCGGTAGAGCCTCCCACTCAAGTAGACCATTTTCTCAATCATATCGAACACCCACCACCGCGTCTCACATTTGGCCTACCATCCCTCCATCGGCATAGCCCATTTGCGATAATTTCCATCCAATTCACCAACCCCGCACAGATACAAACCAATAGGGCCCCCACCTTCAGCAAAAACACCTTACTCACGTCATCAGTGAGAGATCATTTTCATGTTTTTGGGGCACCCGTCTTCATGTTTGTACAAACCAAAACCATTTTATATTATTTTGGTAAGTGTATGAATATTTTTTAGGGTAACATCCCCTGCCCATCCATCCAATTTTTCTCCCATGGAAACAGTCCCTAATCAACCTTGGTTGGAGCTTCACACCTTTCACACAAAGCCACCATGACATTCATAACAAACACATACCCACCATGGATGTCCTATGGACACCAGGGCATTCATCAGCAAGCTCCAACCATGGACAACTAAATTCCCATCACCTGTTTTCAGCCATCTCTCACCATCATGCCTATGTTAACCTATCATACTAGAGACCCTGGTCCCTTGCATCAATATTTATCTCAATCAGTTGAGGCTTCCTTCTTGTTGACTTCAACAACCATTTTCCAAAAAGGAAGTAGTACCTTGCATGGCTCCTCACCTCAATAGGGGAATCCACGAATGGCACTACGAGATTCATCTTCGCCCATGATGTCATGTTGCGGGTATACTGGAGTTGGGAAGAAAATACAATATATATATATATATATATATATATATATATATATATATATATATATATATATATATATATATATATATATATATATTAAGGGGGCTGGGGAGATGACATGTAAGAAAAAAATAAATTTGTTTTATAGTTTCTGTTAGGGAAAAAATGTATAAAAATTTCATTTTTTTTAAACAAGTTTTCTATTTTGTTTATGTGATTTAGTAATTTATATGTAGATATATATGTTTGGAGGAAAATAGCATCAAGGAAGGTTTATGTCAATATTTCTGAATGAACGTCAACATTTCCATCATCTAAAGCTATAGGTGGGCCTTCAAAAATCACTTTTGGATGAACTACACCTCAGTTAATTACTGAAAATTTGGGAGATGCATGTACAAAAAAGAAGAATTTGGTTTCATACAGGAAGAAATCAATAGAAGTGAATCATTCAAAATATGCATGGTTTCTGGAAGATATAGAAGACTGATCTCTATATTTATATCTATATGCTAGTAAGAATTTTGATGTTGAGGGTTATGACCTAATAGGAAAAGTATTAGACCTATATACTCTTCCAAATACTGAAAATGTTTATATACTATCAAAACCACCCAAGTCACATGATAAACATAGATATCATTTTAAATTATCGATGTATAACACGAGGCAAGATTCTTTAAACATATGAAAACAAATCGTATAAAATATTGCACCAAAGAATGTAGGTGCTTTTCTTTACACTTCTCTGTTTGTTGTTATTCAATTTGTATCATTGTATTTTTAATAACTTATTCAATTTGTATCATTGTATTTTTAATAACTAAGTTAATATTGACATATTATATTTTGTTTTATAGGATTTTTCTGAGGTAATTTAAATTATGTTGGGGGGAATCTATTATATAAAATGAGCGATTATGAATTTTGTCTTCATTTTCCATGAACATGAAGTAGAAGATATGGGAAAGAAGAAACAAATTAATTCATGATGCTACAATATTGTATCAAAGGTATCAACCTAGTAAAGGTAGACATGTTACTTTTCAAAATGAGGAAGTTGAAGTTGAAGATGAAGATGAAGAATGCATTTCCATACTTGAGGATTAGATTAGAATTGATGTTAGAAAGGAGAAGATCCATAAAAAAAACAAAAAAAAAATGCCCAATAATTTCTCCCTTATATTTTATGATGAGGAGATTGTTTTGGTTCAAGAAAGTATCATAACCAATAGGACGAAGAAACAAAAAATTTCTCATTATAAAAAAATCATGGAAAATAGTGAGGGGACTAGTGAGAACTCCAAAGAAAGCAGGGAAATCATTATGGGAGGAACTACTTTAGAGGATGGAGTTATGAAAACAAAACAAAATTCCATTCGACATCATTTGGCGAACACAAATTTAACTAAGGGTGGTCGATCATTTCAACTTAATGTCATTGAAGTCTACAAGCTAGATGAAGGAAAGTTCGAATATCAAATTAGAAAGCCACACCACTTGCATGTTCCCAATTTGAAAGAATTGGTGAGGTGCCTTTTGCACATGTGGTTTATTATGCTCTTCTTGTTGATCCAATTCAGGTTCCTAACAAAGAATCATTTGACAAGTCAAAATTTTTTCAATACAAATATTATGTACTTCTGGGAAACCATTCTGTAGAAGCTCAAAGGAAATTAATGGAGGAATATCCCAATAACCCACGTTTTAAAACAACAAAATCTATCATTTATGCTGGTTTAACAGATACAGAAGAAAATTTATTTGCATGGGATCATACTTCAAATAATGAGTATAGGATGTCTATGAATTTCATCCAAAGGATCATATTTATTCATAGTGAAATTGAATAAAAATTTTGTGGTGATAAGACAAAGGTTGATCATGCATTTTGGAAGGAATGTTTTATCGAAATCGGTTATCAAATCAAATAAAAAATAAGTTCAAAAGGTGGAAAATTAAATTATGAAATATTCAGAGGCATGGATACAATTTTCTAATTGGAATTTAGAACTGGAGAGATATGGGGATTGATTGATCACGTTTTTGAGTTGTGAGAGAACATTGGCATCAAAAGTCAGAATGTAAAAAAGTCTAAACCATTGATATGTACCAACAGTAAATCAAGTCCTAAAATGAAGCTCCTACTAGAATATATGACTATAACACCTTGGAGATCAATTCAAGGAGGGAAGGATTGAAAGCTTGTCAAAAAAATAGTAGCTCGTGTAAAGTGAGGAGACTTATCAATGGAGGAAATGTCTGAGGAATTTCTAAAGTAAGTTTGTTAATTTTATTTTCTTTTGGATTATAACTTTATGCTAAATATAATATATTGTTGTTCGTATTTTTTGTTATACATAACACTATATTAATATTGTTTAATTCATTTATTCAGTCATAAGGTTTATATGAGAATACAAGAAAAATGGTTAAATTGTTGAATGAAGATAGGTGGGATGATGTTGTACACAACTACCCTGATTCAAGTTCTACATCAGTGCTAAACGATTTTTGTCTTGCATTTAAAAAGGGATGTTCATTCATATGTTAATTTCTATTCATATGTATATTATTTATAATTTATAACTTCTATATTTATTTTTTTATTTTATTAAAGATGAAGAAGGATGAAAATGGAGCACTAGATAGTTTCAAAATATTTATTGAAAAAATAAAAATGGAAAGGATAAGAAAACAATGTCTTAGTGATGTTGAACTTGATTTGTGTCTTAAAAATTTCATTTAGAATGGGATCGAAATTATCCAATATCGAATAATATCAGGTGATTGTGAAGACATTGAAAAAATCATACCTAAAGGGATTATTCCCTATTTATTCAATATATTCCTCATGGTTTCAATATCCCAAACATTGAATATGATAGTGACCCTTATACTTATCAAGCATTTAGTAAAAAGGTTGTGGCATTTCTAGAAGTCACAACATCACTATTTTGGATATTTTTGATATTTCATTCAGACACAAAATTGGGGTTGTTATTATCAAGCTTCAAGGGAAAATCAAATTCAAGGATGTATCTTACATGGTAATACGTTGAAATTGTATGTTTGATTAATGTTAAAAAATTAATTTATGTACAAGTTACTTGAACTTTTACTATTTCATGTTACAGGCAAAAGCCAAATCTTATTTGTGGCGGAAATCAACTAATTATAAGTTACTGTGAGTTCCTTCATGTTAAAATTTGGACAAAGGATGATAACTACAAGCCTATTCTTTTCAATCAAGTAGATGGAAAGAATCATAGCCACGTACTATTCCATGATGTTGCTATAAAAAAAATAACATATGAATATAAAGAAGAAAAAGGAGAGATAGTTAACATATATAAAAACGACAGTCATTGATTAACTATATTTTACATTAATGTTCAAATGAAGGAGATTTGGTTTCGGATTTATTTTCAGGCTTAGGTAAGTTTTATTATATAAGAATAGATTTCACTATTTTCCTTTTTAATTTTTTTTTTTTGTACTAATTTACTAAAAAAATTCTTTTTTACTTGATGATTAGGTACAACACTAGAATGATTCTTTGTTTAGAAACCAGCTCCAAAAAGAGAAGAAAAGAGATACAGTGCCTTATAAATAAGCCACTTGGAGGGGGAAACCTCCGATACATTACATGAATGAAAAATTCTTGGATGATATAAATGACAAAATCTCATTTCTATATATAGGAGTCCACGAGGCCACAATGTAATCCTAGCTGACCTAACAATAATAATTTAAGGGCACAATAATAACAATATGGGGGTTAAAGCGGTACAACAATAACAATAAGGGACTATACTAGTAATATAAGGACCTGACATGCTCCTCTCCTTCAAAAAGGTGTTGTCCTCAACACTTGAGTAGCTTTGGCTTCTTTTGTATAAAATTCTCATCCTCCAATGTAGAATCTTCCGTGGGTAAGTTCTTCCGTTTGATGAGATACTCTGAAATTTTGCAATGATGTTCCTTACGATTTCAGCTTCACGCTCTAAAATTTTCAGCTTTTGAACCTTCGTAGAAAAAATGTTATAGTGAAAATGCCATGATGACCTATTTGGTGCAGCGAAACGCTAGAATCCAAAGCTCTAATACCAAATGTTGAGAAACCAGCTCCAAAAAGAGAATAAAAGAGATATAAATGCCTTAGAAATAAACCAGTTCGAGGGGGCAACCTCCAATACATTACATGAATGAAAAATTCTTGGATAATACAAATGACAAAACCTCCTTTATATATATAGGAGTCCATGGGGCCATAATGTAATCCTAGCAGGCCTAAAAAAAATAATTTAACAACATCATAATAACAATATGGGGGTTATAGGGGTATAACAATAATAATAAGGGGGTTACACTAACAACAATAAGGGACTATACTAGTAATATAAGGACCTAAGTTGATACAAGAAATGTTTCCTAATGGCAAAAAGATACTAGAGGAAACTCATGATGAGAATAAAATACATGTTAATCGTGATTTCATAAACTCTAATTTTGGATTGAAGAACCACCATATTCCAAAGATGGATATGAGGAAGTTTGATGGCAAGGATCTCGTAAGATGGATACTACAAATGGAGCAATATTTTTATCTCAATAATGTGCAAAACACACAAAAGGTACACATTGCAACTTTACATTTAGAACAAAATACATTTGTATGGTATCGATGGCTTTGCTCCTATAAAAAAATTGTCACTTGGTCAATTTTTACAGTGGAAATGATAGCACATTATGAGGATACAAAGAACAACACCTTCTTTAGCCAATTGATAAATCTCAAACAAAAGGGTTCAATGGTGGAGCACATTGAGGACTTCCAAAAATTGAATATAAGGACCTAACATGCTTACAAAAAGGAAGAAATTGGATTTCCATTGAAAAATACTGAGTACAATGCAAATTTATTCAGTAATGAATCAATTCTCTTAAATTTCTTCCAGATTCAATTAAAGAAATTGGTTTTAGAAAATGGGATTTTAATGAATCTTGTGTGGCAGAAAAATAAAAAGAACCTCAACCACCATTAGATGGAATGATTGGAAAGGCATATTTTGGGACATTCATAGACATCAAAGATCCATTAGAAGAGGAAAATGATGAAACTGAAGCCAATGATGAAAATATTATGTAAGAGGACAATAATGAAACTCTTGAAGATGAAGATTTTGGCTTACGTGATAGTATTGATTATTGATTAAGTCAAGCTTCCAAATAAAGTTCATTTTTTGTAACTATTCATAAGCTATACTTGTAATGTTGTGACTCTAACATTTTACGAGAAGAAATAAATATTCAATTGTTGTTATTATATGTATAATATTTGTATAATGTGATTTTCAGTTCATTTTATGTGAATCATGTAAGCTTTGAAAAAAAAATGTAATTATTATTAACTTTTCACATAAAATTCACAAAAATTTCTAATTTTATACTTTTTTTGTTAATTTATTGCTATAAAAATGGTTTAGTTGACATGTCAGTTTTAGAAAAAAAAGGTAAAATGTGTATATTTTCAGTTGTTTCTATACTCAAAATGTGTTTTTCTATGTAAATTGTTAAAAAATCTTGATTTTCTAGTGTAAATTATTTCATGTGCAATGAAATAGTATTTAACAATATATAACTAGATAGCATATTGACACTTTAAAATTTTGATTCTTTTTGTTTTTTTTGACACTATAGAAAAATCTAATATCTCACTAAAAAAAGAATTAAAAGAAAAACAAAAAAAAATACCTGAAAAACACTAAAAAGAATATGTAAGTGAAGAAGAAGAAGTCAAGTGCCTCAAAAATTGTTAAATTTATAAAATAATTATTAGCATTTAAAAGATTAGAAAAATTTAAGTCAAAAATAAGTCTTCTAAAAAAGGGGATGATGCTGGCTTCAACACTTTTCAAAATCATCATAAAAACACTAAAATTTTAAAAATAATATCTATAATTGGTACATAAGAAAATTTAATGTGTAAAAAACATGCTAAAAAAATTTAAGAGTATTCTGAATCCACGTGTCAAAATCATACCATTTTTTTCTACCTAAAAGCGGTGGGGTACTCGTTTCTGTTCCCTTTCAAAGTTTATATTGTTAGAACTAAAAAATGGAAGTTCATGTAAGATCCATGTGAGAAAAGTTCTCTGAGTCTTTACCACAAAAAGGAATTTTAAGTACCAAGATGTAGTATTTAACCGTGTACAGAAATTATCTACAAACGGATATTAAAACCAAAAAATAAACAATAGGGAGAGCATAAAACATAAAACAGATATACACAGATATTTTCCCCTCGAACCCCAATTGGGATGACTAGCTTGATTTTTCATTATATTCATTTTAGTGTTACAACACATATATATACATGTCAAAGCATACATAAACCCCAATCCATTAACCCTGTATTAGAACATAACTATAGTTCCCTTGACCAGATCTACAAAATACTAGGGGCTAAAAACCGTCATGCCCCAAAACCATATGCAAACCCTTGCACAAAACCTTTGGTGGGTCCACCCACGGAAAAATAGGTTCCAAAAAATTTTTCCCGGGGCGCTGTCCCATACCACAAACAAGGGGGGGGGCGCTGTCATCCCCTCCTTGACCCCCCTACTATGCCCGATGCAACTTACAGAGGGGGCTATCACTCCCCCCCATCACCCCCCTATACATGAGACTAATCGTGGAAAGAATATATGACATACCCAACACAAGATTTACTCCATATGTATAATCGCTCATTTCTAGAAAAAAATTGGAGAAATACATGAACTAGTGGTATCAATGGCTTCCTAGGGTGCCATCAAGCTACTTTTAATAATGTTTTTAGGTAATACAAGAGAAGATTCAACAAGTCATATAGGAGGAGCTACATGAGAATATGAACTTATAGGAGGCTCGAAAGAAAGCTATCAGAGAGAATTGAAGGGAGAAATCAAGCCAAAACTACCCAAAGTTTCCCTCGAACCATAATACACATGAAAATTTTATATTGAAAGGAGTAAGTGTCTTTATCCCTCTTTTATTTCCATACATTTTCATGTAGTATTCTTCTTCAACTTGGTACCCTATAGAAAACAATTTTGAAGTAGTTCCCTTTGGAATTTCTTATCTGTGAAGGAAATATAGGAACAAAGAAAAATTGATTTTTTCATAATTATTATCCTTCTCCCCCTTGGAAAAATAAAAATTGGCATTGTCTCTACACTCGAGACTGACGTAAGGCCAAAATAAAAAATTCACCCAAGTAACCCCCAGAAGGAGCAGTAGAAGAAATGTGGTGAGGTGCCAACAGAAGAGAACCCGTAGACACAAACAAAATTCATCAACATCCACATGTGGTAAATATTTTTCTAAGATATTAGTGAATGAGCTTCTTTGAACAGTTGAAGGTGTATGAGGATGATATAACCCAAGAATTTTCCATGGAACTAAATCCTCCTGCAGAATATAGTGCCACTACTATTGTTAGAGGCCTTACCATCTCCATAAATGTTGAACTCATAAGCAGAGTGACAACCTTACCCTTAGGAATTCGATGGAGCAAGGAGGATAAAGGAGTGAGTGTTGCAACCAAGAAGAATTTCTTCTTTCTGAGAGAAAATATTATAGAAGGTAAAAATGTAGTGGCAAGAGAGAGCCTATCTTACCCTTGGAATGAAGTGGCCTATCACCTCCTCAAATACATATGTTTTTAGGGAATGTTGAGCATTGTATATGCATATCATTTTAGGCTTCTCCATGAGCTAATATTCAAATAAAAATTCCCCATTCCAAAGAGACTCGGTGTTCCCATTTCCTCCTACCATATATCATTGAAATGAGATAGAAAGTGAGTGAAGTGAAGCACCAACATATTTCCACCATGACCTAATTAAGTTGATTTTTATGAATGATCTTAGTCACCTAAGGAAACATGCAATATGAACTGATTTTGGAGACATGGATAGGGAAACTTTTATTGAAACCTAAGCCGTGAAACATGAAGAAACACTAGCCTCTAACATTGGATGTAGGGAAGGGAAGAAGGAAGAAGAGGGGGCAATAGGAATAGAGGAAGAAGATGCAGAAACTGAGGAAGGATAAGGAGAGAAACATGGGAAAAAGAAACGTGACCCTAAGGGGACCTCAAAGCCTCAAGAGACATAAAAAAAATGACATCAAACAAGTCTCTCTCGAGGGAACACAGATCAAGAAGTGAATGCAACATTGACCACATTTGGCACACATGTCAAGTCGAAAATGAGGCAGCCATTGCAAGATCCCTTATAATTTAAAAAGGGAAAATCACCACAAGAAGGCAAGGGAAACCTCAGCCTCCACCTTCAAAAATACCTATCACTATTGATGAGTCATCAAACAAGAAGGAAGAAGTGGGACCTAGTAAGGAAAAAAATTGAAGAAGTTACCTCTCCTGAGACCAAAAGCAAGCAACATTTGTTACCTATGGGAACGACCACCACTAGGGAAATCATATTTAAGAGGCTCAAGACACAAGATGCCCTATTACAAGAAGAAAAATAATAGGTATAGGAAGAAACATACCAACTACAGGAAAAACATGGGGTGCAAAAAAATAAACATAGCTTGCTACACGAGCAGAAAAAGGTGTTACAGGAAGGTGCAACCACCCCAAAAGAATATTTAAAGACCTCTAAGTGCTCCAGGAGCCTGATCCAAAACCCAATTTAGAATCCTACTATAATTTTGTTCAAGGAGTGTTGCAATAGTTACAACCACCCTTAAAAATTTTCCCATTGCCTATATTTTGAAGCCTAAACTTGTTTTATAGGAGCTTACATTACAATTCTATAAGGTATTCATGCTTTGAATAATTTTTATATTTTAGTTATGTTTGTGTTCACTTTCTCTTCAATTAGAATTATTTTTCTAATTCACAAGCTAATCTCTTGTATAAGCCTTGTGTAGTCATTCTGGTCTTGCCTCCATAAAGTGTGCAACTCATGGAGCTAGACTTGACCTTGATGTTGATAATTGTGCCTTCATGAATAGTAGTCATCCTTGAGATCATAAACTACACATTCATGATAGGAAACCCAACACTTATCCCAAACAATCTGCAATCCTTCATTGAGCTCATAAACTGTGCATTGCACTAAGGTGAGAGTTTCTATTTCTTTGAAATTACGCCATCCTTCCCAGTGATTTGCATGGAAAGTCTCCCCAGAAAAAAGAAAAAAAATCTAAAAAAGAAAAAAAATCATCCCTAAAATTTAGGGATCTATTTTTAGTAACTCGAAACAAGCACACTTTCTATTTTTTGGAAACTATCACGATGCGCCAATTTTCCCTTTATTTGTGGCATGCATGTCATAAGCCCTAATTCATCTAATTTAATTAATAAATTCCCTTAGAGCTCATTATCACAGATGATCTTGGATCTCTAGTATTCCCGAGGAGATCAAGGAACCGTCAGTGTGATTTTCATCACTTTTTCGGGTGAGTTTTTCATTTATCACTTTTGGTCTCTTTTTCGGTCACTTTTCCTATTTGGATTGAATGAGTGTTGTTTTTCTTATTTTTTTGCATGCATGGTGACATTTTAACTTTCTTTATCTTCTATAAGTGTTGTTTCAAGTTATCATTTTCCTTTTAAAGTGTCACAAGTTTCTTTGTTTTTCACCGATGATCGGCGTTGCTATGACTCTCCTCACCAATCTCTTTCACTTCTTATTTGTCCATTTTATGTGCTCGATTTGTCTTGTTTCAATCCTTCATAATATTTTAGATCTATTAATTTTCCACACTTCCCTTAGGCAAATCAGCCTTCCCCTTTGCGATAATTCACTTTTTTGAAGTGGGCATCGCACATTATTGAGGCCCGAGCTCAAAACTTGGCCTTTAAAACTACACAAAGTGCCGTACAGGTTGGCTCCACTCATCATTGTGTAGTCCTAGGCATTTACCTCAATCCTTGGCTACTGATACTGCGCAAGATGTGGTCTCTCCTACCTCACTTCCGAAGCTAAATTGTGCATTGCATAGTCTTAGTCCTCAAGCTTCGAAGTTGACTGTTGGGACTTCGTAGTGAATAGTTTCCTCATCTAGTCATACCCTCTTTCTAGTTAAAATTGCACAATCCTTCCAGTCAATTTCCCGGTGTGTTGTATGAACAATTCTTGAAAGTATTTCTTCTTATAATTGTTATTTTATTGTGATCAATGTCTCTTCTATCCCATAGGTGCACCATTTCTTGACAACATCTCCAACAGTTGCTTTCAAAATGGAACCTAAGAGATTTTCCTCAAAGGATACCATTGAAATCAGTATTGGGGAAGTATTTGAACAAGGTCTAGTTAAATTGATAGTATATGCAGACACTTAGCTCCTTGTAGATAAGGGATAAAAAATTATATAGCAGCAGATCAAATATGAGTTCCGAAAGGTATTTCAGGCAGACTTAGAGGGCGCACAAGTGTATCTTAGCATTAGGCAGTCAAGGATTTACAATGTTGCATGTAGGTATTTATCCTTCCCATGTGTAGATGTGATTAGTTGTGTTGTTAAAATAAATCTCTGGATTATCCACAGTATCATAAAACAATGATCGATGTTTTGAATCCCAACAGGGATCCATCTTTAGTACACGATGTGAAGATGGATCCCCACTAGGATTCAAAAGGTCGACCATTGTTTTATGATACAATGGATAATCCAGATATTTCTTCAATTAATGATAACCACAGAAGATTTTAAACCACAATTGTGTTGTCTCAAACACTAATGAGAAAACTATGATATTGATAAAAAATAATGGGAAAAATATTTCTACATTCTTGGCAGAAAATTTTCATCATACCACGAAACTGAAGAACATGGAATCAATGTTCTATGCCACTGACAACTACATGAATATAGGATATATCATGAAGATCTAGGTGAAGAAGCGAACAAAGTTTAGATAGACACCCAACCACATGTACAAGAAAAAAGCACTGGGAAAATACTATGAGGTTTTGATTATAGCTTACCAAATATATGGCCAAACAAACACAAATACCTTTCCTCATGGGTGGGATATCTTATTGAACCGGGTAATGAATGAAGAGAATTCATTCAACTGGTTAGATATTTTGGTTCATGATCTGAGATTGCATGTGACACAAGCTTTCAATCCACCCAAGGGTGACCAAGCACACTTCTACATGTCTATATACTTACTAGATGAAATATGTGTAGAGAATAATTTCCTTGGCATGAACTAAACATGGAAACCAAGAGAAAATTTCTTACATATATATTACAATTTACTCTCATATTACAATCATTGTGGACTCATCGAGCATCTTACTGATCACTTCATCATCCTTCTTTACAGGATCATCTTTTAGGAGGAACCACCTTGCATGTCATGAGTAACTATGGTGGTGATATGAAAGATTACACATTGGTACACCTTATAGGATGGAATATTGATCAGAGTATTTGGCATGCAGAAGCCATGACAACATCTGCTAAGATATGCCACCGAAAAACTTGACATGCAAGAGGTATCTTATAATATCTCCACAGGGTTGTCAATGACACTCCATAAGACGAGTAATGAACCATGGCCAACTCTTACTTTGTAGGTCTCATTATACGATACTAAAAATATATAACTCATATATGTCGAATGGAAATCCATAGTTAGATTCATGTTCAGAAAGATGATCTACAATATGTATGATCCGAGGGGAATTTCCAAAGTCCACTATGCGAGAGTATACTACAGCTAGGTCAGTAGGATATTTTGGTGGCAAGAGGAGGAACCATGGATGAACTGTTATAAATTATCCTAACCTCTTGAGCCAATCAGTATGGTAGGTACTTCTCAAGTTGTTCCACAGTCGCTAGTAGCTTCATAAGAAGCAGCAATAATAGGAAGCGGTTTGGTGCGGGACAAAGGAAAGAGGAAGGTAGCTAAAAATGTTTAGGAGGAAAAAATTTGGAAGATGAAAGAATATCCTCTCAAAAAGAAAGTATCTTTGGTAATCAAAGTGAAGAGGGGACAAAGAAAGTAAAGATTAGAGTGAAGAAAGAGAGAGAATTAATACTTAGAAGAAGCAGTGCAGAGAGCGTAGATAGAAGAACAAGATTTGAAGGAATAACATGAGCTTAGAATAAGATAACAAGAGGAGAGAAAAAACCAGGAAGAAGAAGAAAGAAAAGGGTCCACAGTGGAAGAGATGAAACTCATACAGGTTGAAGAATAGATATAGGATTAGCTGGCATAAGGAGTGAGAGAACAAATGCAGAAACATGAATTTTCTAAAGAGCTTGAACAATTGATTGAATTCACGTACATGTAGGTGGCTCTAAAGCCGAAGGATGAGAACATGGACCTGATGTCCAGTGCACCTCAAGCCAGCTTTTAGACTCCAACACCTTCACTCGTAGAGTAATCCCTGAGCAAGGAAGCGGAGGTATTTCCCCTTGATGATGATCTGGTGATGGAAATGTACAATATGTCATTTCATGAGCTACAGAAGAATATTATAAAACCATGGAAAAAGAAATTCCCAGATCATCATGCATGACCTACATTCATGATAGAAAGGGTGATAGTGGCGACCACTAGCAAGAATCCAAACACCATTGTCAAGGCCATTGTTGCCTTCAAAGTAGTAGCCACATCTAACGCTCAGTGTTTTATGGTTGAGAATAAGAAATTGGCATAGAATATAAATTCCCTCTTGAAAGAGAATGAACAACTTCGTGCAACTGGAAGAATGCACCTTTCACACAGTTATACCACAAGGAGGTAAGAACAATTATACACACTTGGAGAAAATATTCAACACCTTTATGAGGAGATTGTGACCATAAATAAGGAAATTTTTCACTTACATGACTTGCAACAACCAAGAAGATATTTTTTCAACATCCTTAAAAATGTGCAGGCTTCCATCAGCATCATGCATGAGTGTATAACGCAATACAAGGTCACGCCACTTACACTCGTGAAGAAGATAAAGTCGTAGGATAAGATAAAGAAAGAAAGAGTTTGGATGTTGATCTAGAGCAACAAGAAACTCTCCTCAGTCATTGAAAACATTCATGCCTCATATGAACAAATATACAATAGTTTGGATTTCTTGGTGAGAATCCACCAAATCGCATCAGTTGGTACAATCACTAAGAATAAATGGAAATGAAAAGTATGGTAGGAGATAATTTCATGAGTACCTAGAGGAGCTTGATTAGATGGCCATCTAGGAGGACTTATTGGTGAAAAAAAAAATAACTTTCAGACCTACATCAGTGGCCCATTTATGATCAAAATGATGTTTCTCCTAATTAAGAAAGAGGTCATGACCGGTTCCAATTATTGTATAAGTGTAATTCCATGTGTCTATGATGA
Organism: Pinus albicaulis; assembly: GCA_034641835.2. Lineage (NCBI taxonomy): Eukaryota > Viridiplantae > Streptophyta > Pinopsida > Pinales > Pinaceae > Pinus > Pinus albicaulis. The sequence goes on along the minus strand of CM076570.1, from coordinate 1,163,711,904 downwards.
AATGTAAAGAGTCATATGTAATTTAAGGACTCAATATGGGATTCAAAGAGTCACAAAGGGGTCATGGCAAGAGTCACCCCATATTTTTTATGAATACCATAACTCTTGTAAAAGGATTTTGGGAGCAAATATTTTGGCAAGGCTTAGGCTTAGAAAGGGAATGGGAGTTTTTTCGTGTCAGCCTTGGCTTCTATGTAGCATAGAGGGTGTATACTTATTTGGGTGGAGAAGGTGTTGTTTACTTCATGTTATAGTTTTGGGGCATGTGGTTCGTCATATAGTATGTATGAATGGAAATTTCACTAATAATAAAATCAGAGTCAACACCTCTTCAGGCATATATTGTAAATATAGTAGGACTATTCTTGTTATATTTGCGATGTATGTTTTTTAACTTATGCATATTATTATGAAATGTTTATTTTTCATTTGTAAAAATATTTTTCAATGTGTGCTCATGTTTTAACCCATCACCTTTAACTTGTGGACAATTATTCTTGTTATTTTGTGTGATGTATTTCAGCTCGTGTGTTTCTTTCAAGCTTCGCACTATTACAGGCTTCAAAGGAGTGCACTTCCTTTTCCCTTCACATGTTAGAACCTCTCCTGCATCATATTAAATTTATGTAGGTTCAAACACTTTTTTTAACCAAATACACCGTGAACCACTTTATTATTTTTGCAATCCAAGGAATATCATTAAACACCCCACTGTTAGGACTCCTACTCCAAATAGTGTGATGTCTAGTTGGGACTTCATATCGAGGAGATCCCCTGAATGTTGGTGGGTCCAACACCATCAACATTTCTGGAATTGGAAGGAGGTTCATATGAGAATTTGAGCCATTGAAATATGTCTTGCATTTCCACACACATTTTATGACTTCTTCCCTAATCATACTCCCCACATGTTTTTATAGAGATACAAAATTAAAAGTGTCATTTTCTGTCATTGATGACTTGCCAAGTCTTAAATTTCATGGCAAGGGAGTTGGGAAAAATACTGGGGGGGTGACTAAATATTTTAAAACATTCATAACCTTTTTCATTTATTCTTATTTCTGTACACTACTTTCCTGAAGTAAACCTGCATATATGCACTACTTCTATGCATACAACTTACATATATCTAATAAATATATATTTAAGTTAAATATTCATCAAATTTTCTTAAACCATTATGTCAGTGACTCATTAGACATTAGATAATAATTAAACACGTTCAATAAGAACATCATAAACCATTATACATAAGCAATAGACATGAACACCGTGATTTAAGGTGGAAACCCAATATGGGAGAAAACCACCGATGGTCTCGTCTTTGTATTCAACTTTATTATTATGAAAAAATTCTTACAATATTTTATTAGTGAAAACTCATACCAAAATGTAGCCACCCACCTGCAGAAAGATACAAACTTCACTCATTCCCTACATCCTACTAGAAAGGAGCTTGAACCCCAAGATTGTGTTTACTAGCACCCACTGGAAGGGAGCTCCAATCCCCTGATTTGATCACCAACTTCAACTAGAAGGTGTCAGCACATTTCTTTGCTAAGGCATGAGTCCATTCCATAGTTTTATTTTTAAGATTAAATTTATAAAAAAATAAAAAAAAATAAAAAAAAATTAGCGCAACCGAAATTTCTGGAAGCACCGGTTTTTTAGCCTTTTAGACAATCTGTTATTTTCTTGTTTTTGTATTTTTATTTTTATTTTCCGATGCTACCATAATTTCCAGAAGCATAATTTGTTTTAAAAATAAAATGAAAAATCTCATCCTCTTTAGTTAAACCACATGTCAAGGTTTTAATACTCCTCAAATATTTTTTAATTCTTTTAGATCTCATGATAGGTGTCGTATTACAGTCAGTTAGCTAAGGTCAATACATTGTATACGTTGAGTCACATGTGTCACCCATACTTAATGACTGAACTGTTACCCATCCTGCCTCTCTATACCAAGCCTGTCATCCATGTATTAAGGTACATGTTTGTCTAAATCATAGGGATCATGGTGATTTCACCACTCGCCATAACCGTTTGGCTGGCTACACAGCAGTGCTACCAGAAATTATGGCCAATCAAAAACATGGTTTGCGGAGGTGACTACAATTCATAAAAACACTTTCCATAAGCCATCTAGAGCTCCCACATGAAAAACAAAGCCAACTAAAGGTGGTGATCGTGTGCTACATGGTGCACATCATGATCATGAATATTTTCAATAATGCAGGGTGATTTGCATGTGGTGGTGAACAAATATTTTGCTTTAAAACCACCTAAAATGCCAGAATAGTGTCAATTGAAGTTTTAGTTGCTAGATTCGAATTTGTTGAGTCATAGTTGGAGAAGAAGTCTCGATTTCAGACAAGATTCCAGAGAAGTATATAGGCCACACCTTTAAGGTAAAACCCTTCATATTCTACCACCTATCATTTGCAGGAGACATAGTCATTTTTTTCTTCTAAAGATTACTAAAATAGGTGGTAAGAGAAATCGAATAGAACCAAAGGGTGCAGATTTTGTTGATGCTAATTCGAGGGTAATAATTTTTTTTTATGTAGTGATAATTGTATCCTATTTTTACTAGATTGGAGATCTCTCATTTATGGGTTTGTTAACATTTTTATAACTCTTTTAATGGACATGAAGATATTGCTTACGGCCTCGCTTTGCAGGTTTCTGAAGACTCCATTGTTGAAGCCTTTAACCTTCCCCAAGAAGGAGAAAGGTGGTTTAAGGGACAAGTTATTACAGGAGGTGATCAGAACGTCTTCATCAAGAATTCTCACGAAGATCCAAACTAGGAAAATTTCATCCCAAGCAGCTACCTTAAGAATGATTGGGGAGAGACAATTAAGCTTATCAAGATATACCTCACATGTGAAAGGAGGTGTACAGTGGTATTCCTCTATCACATGAGGTTTCTTTTTCATATTGTAGGGATGAAGACATTGAATCTGCCATTTTTCTTGTTGAAAAGCATGACTAAGATGTTAGAAATCATTAAGATCTATAATGATGTTTCTCAGTATAGCTTGTACCATCAAGCTTTGATCAAAGTTTTGGTTGAACAAGGGTTGAGGAAGAGAAACCAAACTTGGGACCACTTTCTATTCTATAAGGAAGGCCAACGTGCACCTACACTTCTAGTTCCACTCTCAAGCACTTAGCCTACTAAGAGAAGAACAAAAATAAATGCCTAGAAATAAAACATTCACAAGAAGGTGAATGGTAAGAAAGGGAAGGTTTCTGCAGGAAAAACTGAAAGAAAGGTGGAAAAAGGAGAGAGATCCTAAGCAAGAAAGCCCAAGTCCATGAAAATAGTACCCCATGTTCCTCCGTTTCCTAATTTCTACACTAGGGCCAGAAGAGGATGTTGTCTAATAGGAGATAAGATAAAAGTCCAGGTGCTACCAGAAATTCTGGAAGCACATATTCAAAAACGTTGCAGAAATAGTATCAATCTACACCATCAAATTAAGAACTCCTCAAGGATGTTGGATATGAAATCAACAGTAAGAAGAATAAAGAAGAAGCTTAACCTATTGCTAGCACCAGAAAGAGGCATACAAGAGATAACAATAAGTTTTGGCTTAAGTCCAAGGCTCTACATAAGCCAAGCCTAATCAAAGAATCCATTGATGTTGAAGGGAAACCTGAAGGTTCAAAGATAGAGAAATCATAGAAATGCATGAAGAAAAGAAAGAACCCAACCCCTTCAGAACAACACTTAGAGCCCTAGAAAAGAAGAAAAACACAAAAGGGTTCTAAGGAGGAAAAATACTCTGTCAAGGAGGCAAATACAACAGCAACTAGATCCAAAACATCAGCTATTGACAACAAAACTGATTTAGATAAATTGGCTGAAGCTGCAACACACATAGAGGAAAGGGAAAAAGGTTTTCGGTGCAAATTCATTTTTACTTATCAGTCACAATTTCTAACAACGAACTTGGTGTCATGGGATATAAGTCAGTGCAAAATTTTCAGTAGTTTCAATGTATTTTGAAAAAAGAAACAAGGCACTACCATAATTTATGGTAGCATTCAAGATTTTGCGCAGTTACAGGTTTTTACCAGAATGTCTGGCAACACCTATTTTAACTGAATTTTGACACCTATGAGAAATTTTTTCCGAGTTGGTTAAGGATGGATAAGAACTCATAACAAAATGGATAATACAAGCGATGGTGAGAGGTGTTTATGAGGCTTTTGGTGACCTTTTTAAATGAATATGTATGGTTATTAAATACCAAAGACACAAGGAGATAATTCAGCAAAAAAAGGGGTAGCATGATAACACACTCAACATTCCAACCCATAATTCTTCTCTTCTTCTTTCTCCAGAGGTTATTTCTCTTATATTTCAACGAGATAAGGATGTAATGTATTTTGACACATTTTATGTCAGAATTAATTTTTCCTTATTTTTAGAAGAGATGGAGTTGGTTCCTCTCTTGCTATATATAGCACTTGTAAATACTATTTCCAGATTGGATGTTAGTCTACCTGAAGACTAAATATAATAATAATAAAAAATTGCTTCATGTTGGAGGATTTTTTTACTCAAGCAACATCTAATGTGTGGTGTGTATCTTTTCTTTGTTAATTTCTCTAAAATATGAATTGTAAAAAACAGTAAGGTGCGAGTGATAAGTTGTTAAAGGATTTAGTAGCAAATTATTTTCTTTCAGTTTTTTGCAAGTTATATGTGTGTAATAGAACATTTCAGTGAATATTTCATAAAGGATTTGTGGAATACTCTACACATACAATATATTTTCTGAATGTTGTTTTACTTTGCATAAACAGATTTTTTATAAACAACCATGATCATAAATGTGTGACTGATTTAGGATAGGAATATTCCCTGAAATAGGTACGATCTATTCATCTTATTCCACTTTTACAATCTTCTCCCTATACTACCTTTTACGCACACAATTTATACTTGTCAGGGCTTTCAAAATGCATAAAATTCTTAAATAACAATAAATAATTTCAAAATCATTGAGAAAGCCATCCCACCATTCAAAAAACCCCTTTAAATTTTGAAATTAACTATGATGTGTAAGGCTTACTCCTTAATCAGTCAAGAAGTGACTTCCTATGCTAACATATTTGGCTTCGTTGCTGAGGAGGTGAATTCAAATTTATCCCTTAGTGAATGAAAATGTTATAAGTATGGTTCTAAGGTGTATAGTTCCAAATCTATTTTTATACTGCTTTACACATGACGACTCCATTCAAAAGTTATGGCTCCTAGAAGGACTAGAACTAGGGTTAACCCATATTCCTCTTTGATAATTCTAGTTTATGGCCCTGAAAAGCTAATCAAGAAAAATAGTAAATGAAAGTTTGTTTCCCCTACTGTTATTTTCTCAAAGGTTTTCCCTAAAGAAGTCCTACAAACTTTATCCCCTGATTTTGTAGAAAATCATGTACCTCCCTTTTTTTCCAACCAAAAACCAATACCTACATCACAAGTTGGTGCTTCATCATTTTTTATTCACAAACCATCTATTGTTATTCCACAAATCCCAACAACTCACACCATGCAAGGTCCAAACCCACCCCCTAACCGAATGGATGCAATTGTTGCGACTAGGTATGCCCCTTGGGTTTTACCTCAGCCTATGAATGCATTACATGCACGAGACTATCTCAAGTACATGCCTAATTTTAGTGGTGAGGATGAGGTAACAACTGAATAATACCTTGCTGATTTTTATGCCTATGGTGACAATCTGAATATTGAGCATGAAGATGTTCGGATGAGATTTTTTGTTCAGAGCCTTGAGGGTGATGTTAGCAAATGGTTTAGATCCTTGACAGATGGTAGAATAACTGGAATTGAAACCCTAGATGATACATTTCTAAGGAAAGGGGTGATAAGAAAGATTTTATTTCTTATATCACTAAATTTGGTGTAATAAAAAGAAAAGAAGGAGAATAAATTTTTGATTTTCCTACAAGATTCAATAATATGTATAGTAAAATACCTACTGAAATCAAGCCTACCGAAGCTTAAGCTAAAATCACTTATGTTGGTGCCTTTGATCCTAATTTTTGTTTATTATTGAGAGAAATAAGATCTTCAACACTAACACAAATTCATGACAATGCACTGGAGTTAGAATCTAATGTATTAGCAGCTGATAGACTCAGAGGAGGGATTGAAAGAGAAAAAAAAAGAAAAAAACTAAACTTTATACTTCAGTAACTTCAAACATTGGTCCTAAGTTAGATGATCTGACCAATATGTCCAAGTCATTGACTACTAAAATTTCCAAGCTCAATATGGAAGCAAGACCAACTACTACCAGAAATGTTTCATTTGATCTTCCTAATAAGCAGCAATTTATAAGACATAATGTTCCTCAAATTTTACAACAAGATAGGGAAGAGGTTGAGGATAAAAAAACCCAACGTCCATTGCAGAATGCTATATTTGAAGGTGAAGAGGAAGCTAAAAGGTTGGAAAAGGCTGTCGATGTCAATTCTCTGAGAGACAAAGAAGGATTGATCCATCTTACATAGGCATAGTATGAAGATTTCATGTCATGTACCTAGAATACTGAAGTGGTTACTGATCATTCCATGATTAAAAATTATCATCAAATAAAACATAATATCATGTCAAAGAAGATTGATGATAATCCCTAGCCTGTTGCATAGCCCAAGAATAATAAGGACACAGGAAAAATTGTAGCTGAAAAATAAGTTGAAAAACATAGAGTACCAGAAATTCCGGTAGCAGTCAATAAACATTCACTTGAGGTAAAAATTGTTCATAAATTGCTACTTGTTTTCAATTTTGAGAATTAAATACAAAATTTAAAGGTTATTTTTCCTCTTGTAGAGCTCATGAAAAATTATGATTTCAAAAATACCTTTATGAAATCTCTTCAAACCCAACCTACCGAAGTAGATTCTGATTTTGTTAACCTTCAAGATGACAAGCCCATTGTTATTTTATGTCCATTGTTAGAAGACATATATGAATCTACCCCTCCTTTTTATCTATATCTAAATATTGATGAAAATGTCTTGCATAATATCCTAATGGACTCTGCAACGTCAAATAATTTAGTGCCCAAGGTAGTCATGGATGAACTAGGTCTTGAGGTAACTAGAGAGTACCAACATCTCTACTCCTTTGATTCCTGGAAGTTTCAATACCTTGGTGTCATCAACTACCTTTCAGTAAACCCTTTTCAGTTACCCATGAGAGGGATGGTGATGGATATTGTTGTAGCTCGCATTCCTCCTAGATTTTGCATGTTACTTTCTAGGTCATGGATTCGAAGTTTAGGAGGAACATTGAAAATGGATCTCACTTATGCTACTGTCCTTATTTTTGGAGGAGAGAAAGTAAGAATTTATAGAAAATTTCAGTTGTCATATATCATTAGTGACAACAAAGACCCCACTAATCATCCAATTTATGCTAGAACAACAGATGTTGGTTCAATCATTTTACACATGGATAACATTGTCCTATCTGCAAAAATTTTCCAGATTTCGAAGCCTACTGAAAAATAGATCAGTCATGAAGATTCCCTACTATGGAAAATGTACTTTTATGGTTCATGTTGTAAATAAGGAGCTGGTGCAGGAATAGTTCTCATTTCTCCTTTGAAAGAGAGCTGTAATTTTTATTCCAAACTTGAATTTGAAGCAACTAACAATGTGGATGAGTATGAAGCTCTGTTGATTGGTTTAAAAACAACAAAGGATGTGAATACTTCAGAAATTTCTATTTTTGAAGATGTTGATCTTATCATTTAGAAAATCAGAAATTTTTATCAAACAAAGCATCCCAGACTCAAAGATTAACGCAATGCAGTATGGAGCATTGTAGAAGACTCATTCCTGGATTTTAACATTTATTTTGTTCTATGAGAAAGTAATATTTTGGTTGAGTCACTATTGATTCAAATTATAGACTTATAATTTTCCAATCATAAATTGTCAAACTTGGGTAGGTAAGATTGTGAGATACTATGCAAAATATACACATACTTATTACTTCAATTATTCATAAATTAACTATTCATACACACACCAACTATGCCTCTTTGTTGCATCAATACTTAGCAGAAAAGGCTATGGAGGGTACTACAACATCCCTCTACAGCTCTCGGTTTTGCTGATATTGACAATGAAAAGATAAAAGATAAAATTACAACAATCAAGAAACCAACTTGGACAGTGTATATACAAGCTTTGATTAAATGAAAATAACACATTAAAATAAGAAATTTAATCATTTAATCAATTAACAAACTATTCTTGATACTTTAGAAAGAGTGCATTAGTTGTGGTAAAGAATTATTGTTTCATAAAAAAGAAAGAATTAAACACACACACACACACACACACACACACACACACTGCGCTACAGGAGTTGTGAGCAAAGGGGGACCTCCCTCACTAATAACCCCTTCAAAACACGAAGAGATTGCTCATAGAAGTAAAAAAAACATAATATATTATATTAATCTGAAAGTATACAGGCAAGTACAATCTGATATATTTCTTATCAGCAAAAATCCCAACCCAACAAACCTTTACAATATTAAATACATCTGATTTGATACAGGCTTGAAAGCCCATATTTGGCTCGAATAAGGAAAAATACTAATCTAAGCTATCAGCCAATAATAAAAGTACAAATCATGAAAATTAGCTTATGTTGAGACTAATCCATGACTGAAAGCATGGATTAGATGATTTCTATTACATAGCTAAGGTTTCCTCCTCACGTGGTCACGAGAAGAAGTCTCTAGGTTTGGGTTTTTTTAGAAGGAGGTTTGAATCAGCCAATAGGATAGCCTCCATGTGCGGAAAATTCCCCACAAATTCCATGTTCTTGCTTGATCTGGAAATATGTAGAACATAGTCAACTATTGATTCCATTGCAGGAAATCAAGATGGTTGCAGGAAATATGCATCTGTAGGAATTCCAAAGCTTCTGTAGGAAATGTGGTCGCATGAGCTGTCTTTAGAAATTTGCAGAGTTGTTTCAAATCAAAGCAAATTTTCACATGAGTTCTAAATCAGTTGGAGTGATAATTCAATAAATATACAACTAGATCAAAGAATACTTCAAGTTCAAGGAAAAATGACACTTATTATGTTAATTTGACATAACTTAAGCTTATAGCACCCTTTTATCTAGAAATAAACAATATAGCCGAACTAAGCATAATTAGGGGTGGAAGGAGTTCAAAAATAGGGGAGGTTAGGCCTGGGAAAGGTGTCAAAAAATATGAAAAATTAAGACTTAACATCTCCCCCACACCAAAATTCTTACATGTCCCTATGCAAGAAAAAATGTGATAGCCTCTGAAACAGAGAGTCAATTTTTCTCCTGGACCGCAACTACTGCAGCCAAATGATTGAACTGTGACCAACTAGACTCCACCTGAATCTGACCCCTGTTTATTTTTTTCTTCTTCTTCATATGGTGTTACACCAATTTTTTGTCATCTAACCTGTTACTATTACATGGACTAAAGTATACCATGTAAGACAAATTTTACCATAGTAAAGTTGCTTTCACTATGAAAAATAACTTAATAACCCATAGTTTATTAATTTATTTCAGGTCTAAGTAGGAAACCCCATGACGGATAATTAAATAAATCCTTATTTTTTTATTTTCCGTTAGGTATAATTAATTAAACCACTATTTAATTAATATTCTTCGTCATATTTAACCCAAACATAGGAAAATTAATTAAATAAATCATTATTTATATAATTATTCCTTAACCATTTTCTTAAAATAATAAATAAATCATTTATATATTTATTATTTCTAAATAAAGGAATTTGATCAAATTCAAATTCCTTTTCCCTCCAACAAAAATAATGAAATATTGCATAAAAGTTGGATCTATATTTGGTTAATAATATTTTAATTATGCACCAATATCTAGACTAACTCAATATTTTGTTATAAATAGAAGGGTTTTCCTTTCATTCACTACCATTTTTTTCCTTTAGATCACCTTTTGATCCATACTTTTGGTCTGACTTTGATCCTCCATCATTGTCATATTTTTCTACTTTTTTCTTGTGAGCTCCCTTTGAGTTCCATTTTGTCTGGGTTTTCTACACCATCAAGGGAGAGAGATCTTAGATCTGATTGTTGTGAAACTAGCTCCAAAAATAGAAGAAAAGATATATCAACGCCTTAGAAATAAGCCACTTCGAGGGGGAAACCTCCAATACATTACATGAATGAAGAATTCTTGGATGATACAAATTACATGACCTCCTTTCTATATATAGAATTCCATGGGGCCACAATGTAATCTTAGTGGGGCCATAATGTAATCCTAGCTGACCTAACAATAATAATTTAATGGCACAATAATAACAATATGGGGGTTACAGGGGCACAATAATAACAATAAGGGGGTTACACTAACAACAATAAGGGACTATACTAGTAGTATAGGGACCTAACATGCTCCTCTCCTTCAAAAAAGTGTTGTCCTCAATGCTTGAGTAGCTCTGGGTACTTCTGTATAAAATTCTCATCCTCCCATGTATAATATTCAGTGGGTAAGTTCTTCCACTTCATGAGATACTATGAAATTGATCGATTTTGTAGCTTTCATGTTCTTCTGTCCATGACCACTTTAGGTTCCAATATGATTTTTCCTTCATCATCAAGTTATAGAAATATTGTTTGAACTGGAATACTTTAATCTGTAACCTTCTTTAAGCATGAAACATGGAAAACTGGATGCACTTGTGAAGAAACATGAAGCTCCAATTTGTATGCCATAGTACCAATCTTCTGCAACACCTAGTAAGGACCATAGTACTTTGGTGATAATTTATTATCCTTCTTAGCTTGCTTGAGGGAGATTTGTTTGTATGGTTGTAGCCGTAAAAATACCCAGTCTCCTACATCAAAACTTCTCTCCCTGTGATGTTGATCTGCCTATTGTTTCATTATATTTTGTGCCAAATTCAGGTTATCCTTTAAGAGCTAGAGAACTTCTTGTTGATGCTCAATGTGATCTTCCATTGCTTGAACCTTCGAATTTTCTCTTAAAGATGATGTGATGGATAGTGGATTATATCCATAAAGTTCCATAAATGGGGTCATTTTTGTTGCACTATGGAAGGAGGAGTTATACCACCATTCAGCGAGAGGTAACCACTTGACCCATTGTGTTTTTTTATCAGATACAAAACAACGGAGATATATTTCCAAACATTTATTTACTATGTCAATTTGACCAACGGATTGAGGATGATAAGATGAGCTATGAGATAATTGAGTACCCAAACAAGAAAATAACTTCATCCAAAAATTTCAAGTAAAAATGGGATCTTTGTCGCTCACAATAACCCTTGGTTTTCCATGTAGCTTTTCAATTGTGTCCATAAATGTAGTGGCAACAATACTTGCTTTAAATGGATGAGATAATGCAAAAAGGTGTGCATACTTGGTATGTTTATCAGCTACCACCAAGATGACACTCCTTCTTTTCGACTTAGGTCAACCTGTGATAAAATCCATTGAAATATCCTTCCAACATTGACTTGGAATGGATAAAGGTTGCGGAAGACCCGGTGTCTTAATTGTCTCAAGTTTATTCTGTTGGAAAATCAAACATTATGCGGAAAAATTTTGAATATCAAATTTAAGGCCATCCCAAAAAAATTATTTCTTCACCCTATGGTAAGTTTTTAAAATTTATGAGTGTCCTCTCAAAGGAGAAGTGTGCAATTCGAAAAGAATATTTTGTTTTAGGTGGGAAATATTACAGAGATATAAGCGATCTTTGTACCATAAGGAATCATTTTTCCAACTAAATGTATCAGATGTACTAGGATCTTACTGCAACTTTTGAATGAGTGTCCACACTTCTTCATCCTCCTTCCATTCATCCTTTGCTTTGGTTATCCAATATGGTTGGATAATAAAAATGGCACAAAGCAATGCTTCCATATTTGCATTCTTTCTTGAGAGTGCATCTGCAACAACATTTAGCTTCCCTTTTTTGTAGATTATTTCAAAGTCATAGCCCAACATTTTTGTGACCCATTTTTGCTGCTCTTCTAAAGATAGTCTTTGCTCCAAAAAGTGCTCAATACTATCATGATCATTTTTTACCTTGAAGTGTCTTCCCATTAGGTAAGTTTTCCATTTCTTTAGTGCATGTGGTATTGCTAACATTTCTTTCTCATAAATAGCTTTCTATAAATACTTTCCTTTGATTTGACGACTTTCAAAAGCAATGGGTCTTCCTTCTTGCATTAAAACAACACCAATTCCATTTCTTGAGGCATCACATTCCACAATAAAGGTTTTTGTGAAGTCTGGCGTAGCTAAGACTGGTGCTAGGCACATTGAATCTTCGAGATGTTCAAAGGCCTTAGTTGCTTCAGGAGTCCATGAAAATGCATCTTTCTTCAATAATGTTGTTACAGGTGCTACTATTCTCCCATAATTCTTAACAAACTTGTGATAATACCTTGTTAACCTGAGAAATCCTCGCAACTGCTTTATGGTTGTGGGGACTTTCCATTCTTTAATGGCTTTAATTTTCTTACAGTCTACCTTAACACCCTCGTGAGATGAAATATGACCCGGATATTACACCTCTTGTACTCCAAAGAAACATTTGGATGTTTTTGCATATAATTGTTTCTCCTACAGTAGTTTGAGCACCCTATCAACATGTTCAACATGATCTTTCGAAGGCTTATTGTAGATTAGTATATCATCAAAAAATACTAGCACAAATTTTCTAAGGAAGGGTTTGAAAATGTAATTCATCAAGCCTTGAAACGTAAAAGGTTCATTGGTAAAGCCAAAAGGCATGACCAAAAATTCATAATGACCCTCATGAATTCAAAATTTTGTTTTCTGAATATCTTCAATCTTCATTCTAATTTGATGATATCCTAAACGAAGATCTAACTTGGTAAAATAAATTTCTCCATGTAATTCATCAAATAATTCATCAATCACAGGAATGGGAAATTTAACTTTAATGGTGAGCTTATTGAGCTCCCTATAATCTAGACACATCTACCATGATCCATCCTCCTTGTGTACCAATACTACAGGAGTAGAGAAATAACTTTGACTAGGTTGAATTATACCAGCCTCTAACATTTCTACAATCATACGTTCAATTTCGCTCTTTTGGACATAAGGATATCTATAAGGCCTGATGTTTGCAGGAACACTTCCTGGAATCAAATGAATAGCATGATCATGATCACGAATAGGTGGGATTCCTTTGGGAGTTTCAAAAACCTTTGAATGATTGTCCAAGAATTTTTGGAGACCTGTAGAAATAGATGATTTTGATGTTGGAACTTCTAGTGAGCATAATTGTGTAATTACACCTCGTTGTTATTTCTTTAGAAGCTTTTTCATCACATTAGAGCTTATTATCTTTCACGAATTCCATAAAATACCTCGTAATACGAATTCCTTTCCTTCTGAAAAAAAATTCAAGAAAAGTTCTTGAAAATTAAAAGCTACCGTCCCAAAAGATTGTAACCATTGTACTCATAGTACAACACCAGCACCTCCCATATGAATGGAAAAAATTGGACTATTCAATACATATTACCCCATGGTTAGCTTGATATTATGGAATTTTCTAGAGCAATTTATAATTCCTCCATTTGCAACCATCACTTGACATTCTAGTTCTGGGTATAGGAAACAACTCAATTCCTTGGCTACCTTACAATGAATAAAATTATGGGTACTACCTGAATCAATCAACACGATTACCTTTTTATTCTTTATATGTCCTTCTATGTTGAGAGTTTGAGGAGTGGTAATTCCTACCAATGCATTACAGGATATGGTCAGACACATTTCATCCTCTTCTAGGGTTGGTTCCTGGTGTATATCCTCTTCTTGTTCATTTTCTTCTTCCTCTTCACAATCTATGTAAAATAATTTCTTCTCAGCACACTTATGACCTTTAGTGTATTTGCTATCACAACTGTAGCAAAGCCCTTTTTCTCTTTTTTCTTCCAATTGTTTTCATTTCAACCTTGTAGTTTGTGGAAATATAGGAGTAGCAACACTTCCCTCTTTATAGAAGTGAGTGGTAGTCTTCCTTGTCGCCATAATTTTACATTCCATTTTTCTTGCCAACCTGAATGCCTTCTCCAATGAATCAGGTTCCAAAACGTGAACTTCATGTTGGATGTTATCCTTTAAAGTCTCTATGAATGGATCACTCCTATGTTACTCTGGAATAACAGTTACCCTTATATTCAATTTTTGGAAGTCCTCAATGTGCTCCTCCACTAAACCCTTTTGTTTGATATTTATCAATTGGCTAAAGAAGGTGTTGCTCTATGTATCCTCATAATGTGCTATCATTTCCTCCATAAAAATTGACCAAGTGACAACTTTTTTATGGGATAAAATCCATCGATACCATACAAATGTATTTTGTTCTAAATGTAAAGTTGCAATGCATACCTTTTGTGTGTTTTGCACATTATTGAGATCAAAATATTGCTCCATCTGTAGTATCCATGTTACAGGATCCTTTCCATAAAAATTCCTCATATCCATTTTTGGAATATGGTGGTTCTTCCCACGGACATTAGAGTTTATGAAATCACGATTAACATTTATTTTGTTTTCATCATGAGTTTCCTCTACTATCTTTTCACCATTATGAAACATTTGTTGTATCAACTTTGTCAAACCTTCGATGTCTACTTTTAGATCATTCTTCATGTTTTCCATTTCTTCATCGATCTTAGCTTCCATGCCAACTTCCATTACATCCATATTAGCTTCCAAACCATTCATATTAGCTTCCACAACTTTCTTCAAACCATCCATTTCATTTTTTGTTGCTCTGTGTGATAGAAAAATTTGGTGCACTTGCTCCTGGACTTTTGATATCTCATGTTGCATTTCTTCATCTTCATGATTCATAATAGAGCCTTCTGAAGGCTTAATAGGTGTTGAATTATTTTTAGGAGAAATGTTAGAACCCAATACTAGTATCTATGCTCAATAGGCCTTTCGAATCACCTAGAACTAATTTTTCAAAAAATACTTATGCAATTTGAAAAAAATACACACCTTTTTCATGATTTTGAGGAGATCTATATTGAAACTTATTTATCTCTATGATTTTGGACCTTCAATATCTGCAATTTGGCCCTGAAGTAGCTGTCTGAATCTTCTTTCGAATGCCACATGTCTGACCTGATTTGGATTCTTGGAGACAAAGTTATGCCCAATCTCCTATGATGATCAAATTATGGGCTGCTTCAGTTAATCAAACATGTACGACCCGCCACATGTCATTTTTTCCTCCTTCAGCTCTGAAATTGATATAGAGAAAACTAAATTCTGTGTACTTGTGGCAACTATTTACAAAATTCCAATCCAATTCTTAGAGAGAGAGTTATGAAAATTTTCCCACGATCACCTCTTTGAGATGAAATTCCAGAGCCTTCAAAAGACCTAACTTCCACAGACCATATCTCCAAAAATATTGTGAACCAAGCTCTAAAATTTTGCGATGATGTTCCTAAGGATTTCGACTTCGCACTCTAAAAATATCAGCTTCGTAACATTTTTATAAAAACAATTATAGCACAAATTCCACGATGACCTGTTTGGGGAAGCGAAACCCTAGAATCCAAAGCTCTGATACCAAATGTTGTGAAACTAACTCCAAAAATAGAAGAAAAGAGATATCAACACCTTAGAAATAAGCCACTTCCAGGGGGAAACCTACAATACATTACATGAATGAACAATTCTTGGATGATACAAATTAAAAAACCTCCTTTCTATATATAGGAGCCCATGGGGCCACAATGTAATCCTAGCTGACCTAACAATAATAATTTAAGGGCACAATAATAACAATATGGGGGTTACATGGGTACAATATTAACAATAATGGGGTTACAATAACAACAATAAGGGACTATACTAGTAATATAGGGACCTAACACTGAAGCGCTAAGGACATACAAGAACCCATCCTATTGAGGGGGACCGGTAACATCTTTCTATGTTCCCTTCCTAGGTGTCATAATGCAAACAATTCTTTAAAAAAATATTCTCTTGTACATTGGATGAATGTAGCAACTCTTGATTTTTTTTTTGTTTAATGTCTTTAACTTGCATTGATCTAGATTTTTTTAACATTTATTTTGATCACTAACTCCAGATCTAAGGAAATTGACAGCCACATTTGATTTTAGGGCTATTTGTTATGCACAACTAAAGTGAGCTTTTTTTGTACACTTGTGATTAGAATTCACACTAAAATATTGTCTAGCTAAGCCTACTTCTTTTTCATAATGCGGGTCGCTTTCTCATACCACTCCTCATGTTATTTCTACATTATGATGTTGTTCTCTTTTAAGGTTGTGTTTTCCTTCATTAAGGCCTTCTCTAAAATAGTGAGTTCTTTAATGGTCTCTTCTATTGCCTGTTGAGTCTACTTCCTCTGGGGAGTTACTTCCCCCTCATGATGTCCTTGGGAAGATTGGGGCACACTAAGGTCTACATGGCTATTTTGCTCTTCCATGGTTTCATTTCTTCTTTCCTGCAATGAAGGATCTTGGAAGCACATAGTATCCTTGTGAATAAATGTGGTCGGTTCCACTTTCTCCTTTCCCTTTTCCAAACCATAGTACTTTCCTTTATTTTTATCAAACTTTTTGGGTGGTGTTCCCCCTTTCATCATGTCCTTAGTATCTAGCTTAGTAGCCTAGCTCCTTGTAAATATTTTAGCAGGGGTAGAAGATCCCTTTTGCTAGGAACCTTTTACAGTGGTTTCCCTAATCACCATCACTTCTTCATCCCCATCATCCTATTTTACTTGGTGTCCATGGGTCCGTCGCTTCTTCTTAGGATTCTCCATTGGCTTTTCCTCCTTGAGCCCTGAGGATTTAGAGTCTCTGTCTTCTACAAAATGGTTCTCATACAGAAAGTCCTCCCATGTCTTCTTATTTTTCTACAGGACCTCAATCAGGATGATTTTCACAAGACCGTGGTGATAAAGGTTCTCCTCTATATGGACAACTCTTTCTTTCATGGCTATGGACGTTTTTATCAAAGACATATTCAACTAGTATGGAAAATTTAGGGGCTTATCTTGAAACTGTTCAAGAAGCTAAATGTGAAATAGAAATATGAGGCCAAAGCAACCTTCGTATGTTATATACTTCTGCAAGAAGAATAGTAGGTGAAAATTCTTACTTCTAAAAAACTCTTATGGAATCCCCTTTCTCCAGTCAAATTTTAAATGATCCTTCCAAAGGAAAGACACAAAAATTTCCTTGTCGAAGAATTATTTTTTAAACCATCATTACCCATATTTTGGAATTCCACATGCCCGCACCACCAGGTCCTATGTTAACCTAAACTGAACATTTCCAACCTGAACTTTATCAGCACTTAGGTTCAAGGAAAAAATCTTTGTCACTTCTGATTTATGGCCACTGAAATTCTGAAAGAAGGGAAACCATCCTTCTTTTTCCAGCCTCGCTTTATTGCAAGGGTTGACTTCCAGCAGTGCGAGGCTCTATGGCTCAAATTGAACAGGGGCTCATATTTTGGACATGGTAAAGGAGGAAATGGACAGAGCGGATGAGGAAGGAAGGGAAAAATTGAATGCAGCTTAGAGGAATGGATACGGGAGAAAATAATGAACACAGTTTATGAGAATACATGCCGAGACCTTTGTAATGGATTTCTTGAAAAAGAAAGGGATCAAATTGGAAATATTGAAAAGCACGGTGTTTTTTGAAAGGCAGGTTGTGATCATGATTTCCATCATGATCCGACCTGTAGGATGGACCTCAAAAATACAACCACCATCATGACATGTAATGGAATTTATTCCACAACAACTTACGACCGCATTTTTCCACAAGGGTTACCATAACCTAAGTCATGCAATTTTTTTTTATAAATAAAGTGTCATTATATCTTACCTCAAACATCTTATCACCACTTGTACCTTATAGAGATTACCTCAAATGGTCTAGTCCTTTGATGACGTTGATTGTTCTTGAAATGAAAAATTACTAACATTACATCAAACACATGATAACATAATTCATGACTTTGATCAATAACAACTGTTGGTACTATATCAAATGATTTAAAATATTGTTCTGTCTATGATTTTGTCTTTCTGGAAACGAAGATATTGCTGTAGTAAATGGAACTTTACCTATCAAATGTTCTGTAGGAATTAAAATGTGACTGTTGAACATTCTACAGGAATTGAAGTAACTGTTGAACCTTCTGTAGGAATTTAAGTAAATGTTGAACACTTTGCAAGAATTGAAACTGTATCTATTGAAAATTCTGCAAGAAACCTTTCCCTCCACCATTTACGTACAGTCCATTGCACATGAATGAAGGTGTTGATGTCGAATGTGCAATGATCTCATTGGATTAGCAACCATTTAGGTCATTTTCTAACCAATGTGAGGCACATCACCATTAATGATATTGAGGACCAAGGTATCATGATGCATCTTATCACGTGTTTATGAGCTATTTTCGAACCCCCTATAGGATCCAATAGTAAAGGAGTCATAATGATTGTCCATTGTTGCTGGTGAGATAGCATGTCATTGTGGCATACAATATTCAAGGCATCATAAGGCTCTAATCATGCACTAAGATAATTTTATGATGTCGATCGGCCAAGATTGTTGGAAGGAGGGCCTTAAGAAATCCCACATCAGTCCAACATGAGCAATCCACAGATTAACTGAAAAATAAATTTTATTGAGAGGATCTCAAAGGACCTACTCAACTGTAATTTTAACGAGCCCAAGGCAGTCCATGCTCACCAGATTTCAATTTTAGATAGCCTAAAATATTGGAAAAGAAGACTCCAAGGGGCTCCTTTTCTGTAATTATTCCATTGGGCCGAAAATAAGGAATAAACCTATACAAAATATAAATTTCTCTCATGGTTTACTGAGCATCAGGAGAAACAAAGTTAGCTCATTGTATCAGTAGGAAAGTCAAGAAGAGAGAGTGGAAGGAATAATCCCTTCCCTTACCATCTCCAACTTTTTCCTCTTCACAATTTCTTCCATAGATTCCTGCTTAGATTGGGGTTTTTTATATAGCTTGAGTCTGTGCCCATTCACCAAGAAGGCAAAATTCCCATCATCAGTAGTTTTAATCCGAAAAGATCCATTATCAAAAACTTTCTCAATCTCATAGGGGCCTAGCCAATGTGTGTTGAATTTCCCTTTAAATTTCTTAAATTTCGAATCATACAACAATGTCAAGTCTCCCTCTTTGAACTGCTTCTTTTTGATGTATATGTTATGCCATTTAGCCCTTTGTTGGTGGATCAAGTTAGTATGCTAAAAAGCATCATGTCTGATCTCATACAACTCATTGAGTTGCAAGATTCTTTGTTGTTATGCTTCATCAAGGTCTATACCCAAATTTGTTGCTATCTTGAAAGTTCTGATTTGAAATTCAATGGGAAAAAAAACTTGTTTTCCATACACTAATTCATATGGAGAGAAGCCAATGGTACCCATCCATGTGATCCTATAAGCCCACAATGCCTTAAGAATTCGTTCAGACCAATCCTTCTTGTGTAATTGCACTATCTTGGTAAGGATTGTCTCTAGCACCTTATTGTTTTTTTCCACTTTCACATTGGCCTATGGATGATAAGGAGTGGAATTCTGGTGGGTAATCTGATATTTTTCCACAATTCCATACATAATATTAGACACAAAATTAGTACCTTGATGAGTAAATATTTCCCTAAGTACTCCAAATATCACAAAAATATAATAGAAAAGAAAATCTACCATTGCTTTCTTTGTTTCTCTAGGTAGTGATCTCACCTCCATGTACTTTGCAACTTAACTAGTACAAACAAATATATACTTCTTAAATTTGGACATAGGATTGATCAGACCTACAAAATCAAGAGCCCACCTCTCAAAGGGTTCTATGAGAAACTGTGGCTGCAAATGCATCTCGTCTGATTGTATAGGTTGCCCATTCTCTAGCAGCTATCACACTTTTGAACATACTCCTTTGCATCTTTGAAAATACTTGGCCAATAATAACATGAGTGAAGGACCTTATAATTTTTCCACTTGTATGCAAAGTGTCTTCTACAAGGTTCATCGTGACAAGATCTGAAGATGTCATAGATCTCATCTTCTCTCACACAGATGCGAATAGTCAAATCAGGTACAGTGAAAAAGAGATCTCCCCTGATCCAAGAGTAATCAACACTTTTCCTAATAATTCTCTTTTCTGATTAGACGAAAAGTAAGGTGGCAACTTTCCTATAGAAAGGTAATTAGCCATGTCTACAAACCAAGGCATTTTAATAGAGATGGAAAAAAAAATCACTTGGAAATTTATCTTTAAAAGGAACATCCTCACCTGCATGGTTAAGCCTAGACAAGAAATGAACTACCCGATTTTGTTTTCCCGGTCTATCCAATACTGTGATGTCAAATTCCTGCAGCAACAACAACCACCTAGTAATTCTCGCATTAGTGACTGGTTTATTCATGAGATAAAAAATAGTAGAATGATCTGTGTGCACCAAAATTTCATAACTCGTGATGTAATGTCTAAAATTGTTAATAGCATAAATCACAACAAGGAATTATTTTTCAGTTACTGTATAAGTTATTTCTGCAAGAGTTAAGTTTTCACTAACAAAATAAATAACATGGGTTAGAGGATCCTCCTTTTGACCCAATACTGCTCTTATGGCTAAGTCATAGGCATCAGTGGAAAATTCCAATATGGCCCTCTCAAGACAGGTGTTGAAGAAAAAATTTCCTTGAGTTTATCAAATGCAGCTTGACACTCATCATTCCAATGAAATTTAAATTATTTGCTCAATAATTTGAACAATGGGGAGGCTACCTTTGTAAAATTTTCAACAAAACTTTTATAGTAGCCTACATGTCCAAGAAAAATTTGCACTCCTTTTGACTGCTTGGTGGGGGCAGCTTTACAATCAGTTCAATTTTTTGCGGATCAACCTTAATTCCTACAACAGAAACATGATGACCCAAAACAATACCTTCAGTCATAATCATTAAAAAAAAAAAATTCTTAATGAAATATTAGTTTCTCTACATCTCTACAAAAAAAATTCAATATTATGTAAAGCCTTTTCAAAAGTATCACCCATGACTGTAAAATCATCCATATAAACTTCCATGCAATCATGCAAAATATCAGAGAAAATACCAAGGACTGCCTGTTGAAATGTGGCTTGTGCATTGCATAGAAAATATTGTAATAATTTATATGCATAAGTACCCCAGGGACATGTAAATTTTTTCTTTTCCTAATCCTCTGGAGCTATCCTAATCTAGTTGTATCCATTGAAACCATCTAGGAAGGAAAATTGGCTTTTCCCTTCTAGAGAGTCCAATACCTGGTCTATAAATGGTCAAGGGAAATGGTCTTTTAATGTAGCTTTGTTTAGTTCCCTGTAGTCTACACACTCACCATTTACCATTCTTCTTGGGGAAAATAAATAGTGGGGATACCCACTGGCTATCTGAGATAGGATAGATGAAACCTACATTTAACAATTTCTGCAATTCATCTTTTACAATTTCCCTTAAAGAGGGGTTCATCCTCCTTTATGGTTGTCTCGAAGGCCTAAAATTTTATTCTATATAAATATGAAGAATGCATGTGTCCAGGTGAATGCCCCTAATATCTGTAAATTATCATGCAAATATATCTGAAAAAAAAATCAATGTTTGAATTAATTATTTTTCTTGTTCAGGAGTTAAGGCATAATTAATGTTTAAATATTTTTCAGGAAAAAATTCCACTACCTTACTCCCCCATTAAGTCATTGAATATGTAGGAAATGCATATAAGAGGGCTTAATGTAATTCAGAAGCTGTATTATGTTCATAAAAGTCCTGCAGATTGGTAATGATATCTAAATTATGGCTAGACTTTTTTTCTAAATGTTGTGGAAAATCAGGATTAGAGATACAACAATTTATCAGATTTTCCGTAGAATTTTCCTGAAGACTCATGGATTGGGATATTGTTAAAAATTTTATGTACACTCTGAATCATGCTCTTCTTATTCAACCCAATGTGTATTCTCCAATCTCAATATGGGTTTAGTAAGGGGGATACAAATTGATGTGCATTGTTTCAACCCCCTGAGTGATGGTCATGTTTCTAGATCTACACCCTATCTAGGCATTGGTCGTGGCTAGCCATGGCCTCCGTAAGGTCAATGGATGCCCTCCGAAGTTGGTTTTAGGTTGAATAAATTAAAATTTTGCAGGGTACTCCCAAGAATCCAATGAGATGATAATGTCTTCTAATACCCCCTCTCGCTTTACCTTAGACCTATCTACTAATTCTAACATAATTCTAACATGGTAGGAGTGGGTAATAAGTCAAAGCATCGTATATGAGATAAAGTTTCCATAGTCATCACATTAATGGCTTCACCCAAATCAATAAAAGTGTTCTTTATGGGATACAGATTGATACACCACGTGGATTCCTAGGTTTTCATATTTTTCAGTAACAAATCTGGTGCACATTAAACTTGCAAGCTTCCCACCTACTTGAACTATGGAGGTTTCTTTCTTTTATCTCCCTAGTTTCTTGGTACATGGTTCCTTCACTGTTTTGGCATATATTGGGATATCCTTGATTTCTTGTAGTATTTGGATCTTAATGCACATATTTCTGAGTTCAGACACAAGATCAAAATCTGCCTCTTTTATTTTTATTTCTATTTCCAACTTGTCTAGAAAATAAGGCTAGAGCATATGGGATGAGGAATATTCTTATGGCCTTGAGGCAGATGGTTTTGCTGATTCAGGTGTGGTTTCATCTTCATGTATTTCCAGGGCATCTTCCTCTACAATATTTGCAATTATTTCAGGAAAAGTCACTACTTTTACCAATTTAAGTTTAATTTATTGCAATAGCACCTGGAATTCTTGCAACACAAGAAAAAAAATTTCCTACAGCGACACAGGAAATTCCTGTAACACAGGGACAAAAATTTCCTACAGTGGCTATGGTGCAATACAGTAGGTACAAAAATTGGGATAAGCGACCAATCCAATATTGTGAGCTGATTGGATGGTTTTATTGTTAGGGTTAGACACTGGCTAAGCAGGTAGCTATGTGGGATAAGGTTGATGTGGTGGGGAGGTCAATTGAATTTTTTTTTGTGGTTGTATCATTTTTTGTGGTGTGTTTTATGGAGGATAAAAATTTTGAGTTCAGAAACATTGGGAAACATTATAAGAATAGTTCCCCTGCTAAGGTTCCTGAGGGGGCCAAGGCTGCAAGGGCATTGGAATATTGCGCATCTGATTTTGGGCATAAGGAAATTGAAAATGTGATTTTGACATACCTGTAGGACATGGTTTCCATGGCTTTTAAGGTGCCATTACGTAAAGTGCATTGACAACTCCTTGATATCCTATATACACTGCTTTAATTCCAGGAAGAGAATGACATTGAACAATGGAATGCTCAGCTTTGCAAATTCAACATACCTCTATACTGTGAGCAACACATTCCTTTAGAGCATGTTTCTTCCTGCATTTGGAGCACAACATGGCCAAGGCTTTCCAGTTCATCCTATTTCTCATGTTTCTTCTCAGCCTGAAAAACATCCAATTGTGAAGAAAAAGTGCTAAGAATATCAGTTTTAAAATTTTCAAATAAATTACCCATTTCTGCTCGAGTTACTTCAGCTTTGGGAACTGATTTAACAAGCATGGAAGAAGCGTCTCTTGACCCTCCTCCAACCTTGGAATTTCCTTTGGAATATCTTCTACAAATCTCACACACATCATCATAACTCAACTTTGATACAACACCTCCTCCCATTAAATTATTTCCCTAAGAAAAATGATTCTCTTGGTATCTTGATCTAATTGATTCATCTTATATCTTTGTAGGTTATATTGGAACCTTTCCACCAAATATTCAAGGATCTCCCCTTCCTTCTAAGTCATGCCAAATATTTCTTCCCTAAGATCCCTAGTTTTATAATAGTCTTGGTACTTTTTTATAAACACCTTCTTTATTTCATCCCAAGTTGCAATGAATTTTCATCCCAACCACATAAACCACCTGAGAGTTGCATCCTTCAATGTAGCAGGAAATAATTTCATCTTCTGATAATTGGAAGAATCATCATAACTTCTGCATAGTACATCAAATTCAAACAAGAAGGCATCAGGGTCTTTATTAGAGGTGCCATGAAAGTTAGGCAAGGCCGAGGGAGGAATTTTTTTCATCCGAGCAGCTCCACAAGTCTCCCTAATAGGAAATTCAAATGTGACTAGTTTTTACTCATTCTCATTAGTGCCTTCTAAATGAGTCATATTAGTACAAGAAAGAGTGGTACCTTGGAAGGTTAGAAATTCTTATGAATCAATGGTCTAGAAATCTGGTTCTATGACAGGATTCACGAGGAATTCGTCTTTAGGCTGACCACTAAGTAGAGATGTTGTCTTCCTTGTAAGGGGAGATTCGAGATGGGTAACAATAGAATATTTTCAAATAGAGGATTGTACTGTGGAAATATTAACCTGCTCAGGACTACATACCTCAAGTTCATATTCTTCTTTCTTTGCTACCTTATTTACTACAGATTTCCTTTCTCTGGCCAGTGTATTAGTAAATGAAGTGGTTCTCACACCACCACAAAAAAAAAATTGAAAATATTGGACCCTATTCATCTATTATACAAAAAAATTAAAAAACTCTACTTACCAAACAATCATGATATGGATTTGCTGATTTATTGATCTCTGTGGGTCTGTGGGCTTTTCCCTTTGTCTTATCACTTCCACTCCCCCAGTCCTGCAAAAAAAAACCGACAAAATCAAACTAAAACATTTTCGGTAACATCCCTTAGCACCTCCGTGGCAATGACACCAAAATGTTAAGTCTAATTATAGACTTATAATTTTCCAATCATAAATTGTCATCCGAGGGTAGGTAATCTTGTGAGATACTATGCAAAATATATGCAGGCTTATTACTGCAAATGTTCATAAATTAATTATTTATACACACACCAACTAATGCCTCTTTCCTACATCAATACTTAGCAGCAAAGGTTATGGAGTGGACTAAAACATCCCCCTACATCTCTTGATATTTCTGATATTGACCATGAAAATATAAAAGATAAAATTACAGCGATAAATAAATCAACTTAGACAGCGTAAATCCAAGCTTTGATCAAATGAAAGTAACACATTAACATAATAAATTTAGTCCTTTAATCAATTAACAAACTGCTGCTGAAAATGTAGAAAGAGTGCATTAGCTGTGTAAAAGGATCATTGATGCATAAAAAAAAAGAATTAAACACACACACACTACGCTACAGGAGTTGTGAGAAAAGGGGGGCCTCCCTCACTCACAACCCCTTCAAAACTAGAATGATAATGCTTAGAAAAGTAGACATAAAATAAGATATTATATTAATATGAAAGTATATAGCCAAGTACAATATGATATATTTCTTATCAACAAAAATGCCAACCCAACAACCCTTTACAATATGAAATACATCTAATTTTATATAGTCTCGAAAGCCCATATTTTTCTCGAATAAGGAAAATAACTAATCTAAGCTATCGGCCTACAATACAGGTCCATATCATCAAGATTAGCTTATGTTGACTCTAATCCATTCTGAAATAATGGATTAGATGATTTCAATTACATAGATGAAGATTCCTCCTCATGTGCTCATGAGAAGAAGTATTTAGGTTTGGGTTACTTCAGAAAGAGGTTTGAAGTATCCAATAAGACAAGCTCCATGTGTGAAAAATTACCCACAAAACCCATGTTATTGCTTGATCTGGAAATACGTATAACATATTCAACTGTCGATTTCATTGCAAGAAATCAAGATGGTTGCAGGAAATTAGCTTTTGTGGGAATTATAGAGCTTCTGCAGGAAATGTGGATGCAGAAGCTATCTTCAGGAATTTACGAAGCTGTTTCACATCGAATAAAATGTGCACATGAGTTCTAGATCAGGTGGAGTGGTAATTCAATAAAGATACAACTATATCAAATAATACTTCCAGTTCAAGGAAAAATGACACTTATTATGGTAATTTGACATAACTTAAGCTTATAGCACCCTTTTAGCCAAAAATAAACAATATAGCCAAACTAAGAATAATTAGGGGTGGCAGGAGTTCAAAAATAGGGGAGCTAAGGCCTGGGAAAGGTGTCAAAAATAGGTAAAATTGAGACTTAACACTCACTTCCTATTTCAGCAAGCTCATTCAAGATCCCAATACCTATGAATTTGAAATATGAAGTGGAAGTTAGGTTCAAACCTAGCATTCCTGATATTGTCAAGCGTTGGAAATTTTTTTATGATGATCAAGATATTAGAAGATTAATTGAAGCTTCTGAGGAGTTTTTTGTCCTAAACATTGATCAAGATGAATATTTCATGAAGAATGATGTTGATTTGCAAGACACCAAAAATATGCAAAAGTAGATTGTTGATAAACCTATCATTAAGCTACCTACCAATCACATTCCAAGGGCTTAATCCCACTTTAGAGTCTTTTTTTATCACAATGATGTCTCATTCACACCATAGTTTTCTAAAATAGAAGCAGAATCAGAATATTTCAATTTGGGCACAGAAAAATAACCAAGGTATTTGAAGTTGTCAAAAGTTTTATTAGAAAAAATAAAGGTTGAATACCACAAGTTGTTTTGTGAATTTGTTGATGTTTTTTCATGGAAATATGAAGATATTAAGACATATGATACATTAAGCACATGATACCATTAAAATATGGTACTAAGCCATTCAGGCAGAAATTAAAACAAATCAATCCACTATTGTTACTAGTCATGGAGAAGGAAGTTAAGAAAAATTTGGATGCCAAAATCATCATTCGATTGAGATATTCATATTGGGTTTCTAATCTAGTTCCGGTAAGGAATACTAGTGGTGAATTTAAACTATTTTTTAGATTTCAAAAATCTTAACAAATACCCCAATAATGATAGATATCATTTTCCAAAGATGGAGCATATTCTTCAAAAGGTAACTAGTTCATACATAATTTCCATGTTAGATGGTTTCTTCAGGTACAATCAAGTTTTAGTTTGGCGAGAAGACCAAGAGAAGATAAAATTCACTACTCCTTGGGGAACATTCATGTATGCAAATATTCCATTTGGGATTATGAATGCCAAAGCTACTTTTCAGCGTGCTATTGACTTTGCATAATTGGAAAAAATCACAAATTCTTGGTCATTTATTTAGATGATATTACTATATATTCAAATTTAGATCAAGAACACATTCATCACTTGAGACAAGTATTTTTTAAATGCAGAAAACATGGTATATCATTAAATCAAAAGAAGTCTCATTTTTCTCTCAAGGAAGGTAAGATGATGGGTCACATATTTTCTAAAGATTGAGTGAAAATTGATCCTAAGAGAGTTATTGAAATTCAAGATTTAACACTTTCAATATCCA
Source organism: Pinus albicaulis (assembly GCA_034641835.2). Lineage (NCBI taxonomy): Eukaryota > Viridiplantae > Streptophyta > Pinopsida > Pinales > Pinaceae > Pinus > Pinus albicaulis. Next base: position 1,163,684,332 of record CM076570.1, on the reverse strand, counting down.
AGAAAGAGGTTCAATTTTTCCTTGGTAAGATTAATTTCTTAAGAACATTCATTGCAAATTTTTCTAAAGTGGTGAAACATATTGCTTGCATGTTAAAGAAGGACAAAGAAGTCAAGTGGAACATTAAATCCAAAAATTCATTTGAGATGATAAAAAAAGCTACATTGAAGCACCTCAGTTCCATAAATACTCAAAGCCTTTCTTGATCTTCTCATTTTCCTCCCAATATATTATTGTTGTTGTTTTGTTACAGAAATATTCAAAAAGTAAGGAATCTCCCATAACATTTTTTAGCAGAGTACTTAGAGATGCAGAATTGAAGTATGAAATGGTGGAAAAGCATGCCTATGCATTAGTGAAAGCTCTAAAATATTTTACAGTTTATATTATACATGCTCAAGTTATTGCTTATGTACCTTCATCTGTTGTTAGAGAGATATTAGTTCAGCTTGATATTTATGGAAAAAGAAGCAAGTGGGTGACTAAAGTTCTTTAGTTTGATTTATAGATAAAGCCTAATAAATTAATCAAAGGTCAAGGGTTAACCAAAATACTAACTAAAGAAAATTGTAAATTTTTGGGCTTGAATTTCGTGGATGACAACTTTGAAGGGAATATTTCTGAACCTATATACATCATGGCAATGGATGTAAAGATTTATGAATGCGTCTGGTATAATTACATCATCTCTTTTCTGTAGCACTTTGAACCTCCAAATTATGATAAGAGAAGAATAAGGTATTTGAAGCTGAAAACTGTTAAATTCTACATTAAATATAATTATTTATATTGGAAAGATCCTACGGAATTTTCCTTGAGATGCATTGATCCTGATGAGTCCAGGAAAGTTATATTTAATATGCATAGTAGTGTCTATGGAGGAAATCACTATTGGAGAACTACTGCATACAAAATATTGAGAGCTACCTATTTTTGGCCTAGCTTATTTTCTAATGTATGTGCTAAAGTTAGACCATGTGAAAAATGTCAAAATTTCACCGGTAAGAAACATTTGAAGTCTTTGCCTCTCAAGCCCATAGTTGTTTCTTCACCTTTTAAGCAATGGGGTTTAATTTCATTGGATAAATTCATCCACCTTCAAGTGGAAAATATCATTGGATTCTTGTTGCAACTGATTACTTCACCAAATGGATCGAAGAAATACCTACCAGGAATGTTACTTATAAAGTTATCATCAATTTTTTGGAGGGAATCATAACCATATTTGGATGTCCATAAAGGTTAGTAGTATATAATGAAACTGCTTCTAAAGCCACTCCATGAGTAAATTCCTATGAAGATTATGGAATTCATCTCACTCACTCTACAACTTACTATCCCCAAGGGAATGGTTTATTTGAATCATCAAATAAATGTTTGGTAAGAATCATCACCAAACTATTGGAGAAAAACAAGAAAGCTTGGGATTCAAAACTAAAGTTTTCTTTATGGGCTGATAGAGTGACAATAAAAAAGACTATGAATACATCACCTTTTAAAATGGTTTATGGAAATGATGTTGTTTTTCCAGTTCAATTAGCCATTCATGTAGCTAAATTTCTGCAAGATCATCAATCTAAACTAGATGATTGACCAGGAGAGTTTATCAAATCATAGAATTACAACAAAAGCGAGAACATCAATATGATTTGGTAAGAAAAATATCAACAACTTGTGAAGCAATTTTTTGACAAAGGAACTAAAAAATAATATTTTTATATTGGAGATCTAGTGTCGAAGTGGGATGCACAACATCAAGATCCAAGTAAGCATTCCATGTTTGATGCTTTGTGGCTTGGTCCTTTCATAGTCTCAAACATTGTGCATAACAATACTTTTGAGTTGCAACATCTTGATGGAGAAAAGTGGTTTGGAGGCCCATTTACTGGGAGCTTCCTCAAAAAATTATTTTAATAAGGTTTTTGGTAGCCTAATTCCACTGTAAATACCAGTGTGTTTCATAATAGGACTTCATAGCCCAAAGACAAGGCGCTGAAACTACAAAATATTCTTAGAGCCTTGCAGGAAGAGCTATATCCCCTGTGGAGCCAATATTAGCATAGTTATTCGATAAGTCATGAATCCATTCCATAGTTTTATTTTTAGGATTAAAGTTTTAAGAAAATTCAAAATTAAAATTAAAAAAAAAAAGAAATTTGGCGTTATCAAAATTTCTGGAAGCACCAGTTTTATAGCCTTTCGGATGTTCTGTTATTTTTTTGTTTCTATATTTTTATTTTTATTTTCTGATGTTGTCAGAATTTATCAAAGCACACTCTGTTTAAAAAAATAAAATAGAAACGCACATCTGCTTTAGCTAAAGCACCTGTCATAGTGTTAATACGCCTAGAATCTTTTCATAAAATTTTAGATCCCATGATTGGTGTCGTATTACAATCAGTTAGGTAAGGTCGAGTCATTATATACGTTGAGTCACATGTGCCATCCACATTTAATGATTGAACCATTACTCCTCATGCCTATCTACACCAAGTCAGTCATCTATGTATTAAGGTACGTGTTTTTCTGAATCAGAGGGATCGTGATGATTTCACCAAATGCCATAACCATTTGGCTGGTTACACAACAGTGCTAGCGGAAATTTCGGCCAATCAAAACTATAGTTTGCATAGGTGAATGCAAGTCATAATCACATTTTCCATAAGCCATCTAGATCTCCCATATGGAAAACATAGCCAACTGAATGTGGTGATGGTGTGTTACATGGTGCACATCATGATCATGAATATTTTCAATGATGGAGGGTGATTTTCATGGGGTGGTGACCCAAGACTTAGTTTTAAAACCACCTACAAAACATGAATTATTTCATTTGAAATTTTAGCTGCTAGATTTGAATTTTCTGAGACTCGTAGTTAGAGAGGAATTCTAGATTTCAGACAAGATTCCAGAGGATAATACAAGAACACCTATGAGGTAAACCTCTTCTTATTCTACCACCTATAATTTTCAGGATACATAATCATTTATTTTTCTGAAGATGAATAAAACATGTGGTAAGATAAATTGAATAGAGCCACAAGGTGTAGATTTGGTTGATGTTAATTCGAGGGTAAGAACTCTATTTATGCAATTATGATGATATCTTATTTGTACTAGGTTTGGGAGCTCTCATTCAGTGGTTGTTCAAGAGTCTTCTAAATCTTTTAATGGATAGGAATCTATAGTTTATGGAATCACTTTGCAATTTTTTGAAGACTCTATTCCTAAAGCCTTTAACCTTCTCGAAGAAGGAGAAAGGTGGTTCAAGGGACAAGTTATTATAGGAGGTGCTCTAAACAGCTTCCTCAAGGATGTTCTTAAAGATCTAAACTGGGAAAAAGGCATTCCAAGAAGCTACCTTAAGAATGATTGGGCAAAGGAAAATAAGCTTCTCAAGATATACCTCACATGTGAAAGTAGGTATACAGTGGTATTCCTCTATCACATTAGGTTTATTTTTCATATTGTAGGGATGAAGACATTGAATCTGTCATTTTTATTCTTGAAAAACCTGACCAATATGTTAGCAAGGGTTCAAGCCCATAATGATGTTTCTGAATATAGCTTGTACCATCAAGCTTTGATAAAATTTCTTGTTGAATGATATTTGAGGAATAGAAACCAGACTTGGGACCACTATTTATTCTATAAAGCAGTCCAAAAGTCACCTACATGTCCAGTTCCAAATTCAAACCCTCAACCTACAAGGAGAAGAATAGAAATAAAGGTCCAGAAAGAAAACATTCATAAGAAGGCCAAAGGTAAGAAAGAGAAGGTTTCTGCCGGAAAAATTGAAAGAAAGGTGGAAAAAGGAGAGAGCTCCTCAGTAAGTAAGCCCAAGTCCATGAAAATAGTACCCCCTGTTATTCCATTTCTTAATGTCTATACTAGAGCCAGAAGAGGAAGGTCTACAATAGCAGATAAGTCAAAAGCACGGGTGCTACCAGAAACTCCAGAAGCACATATTCATAAAAAGTTGCAGAAAGAGCATCAACCTACACCAATAGATGAATAACTCCTCAAGGATGTTGGATATGAAATAAACAGTACGAAGAAGAAAGAAGAAGCTAAACCTATTGCTAGCACCAAAAAGACGCATACAAGGGAGAACAATAAGTTTAGGCTTAAGTCCAAGGCTCTACATAAGCCAAGCCTAATGACAAAAGTCATTAATTTTGAAGGGAAACCTGAAGGTTCAAAGACAGAGAAATAATAGAAATCCATGAAGAAAAGAAAGAACCCAACCACTTCATAACAACACCCAGAGCCCTCAAGAAGAAGAAAAATCAAAAGGGTTCTAAGGAGGACAAAGACCTTGTCAAGGAGGAAAACACAAGATAAAATATATCAAGAACATTAGCTACTGACAATAAAATTGATTTAGATAAACTCGCTAAATATGAAACACACATAGAGGAAAGGTAAAAAAAATTTTAGTACTAATTCCTTTTTACTTATCAGTCAAAATTTTGAACAACAGCCTAGGTGTCATGGGATACATGTCAGAATAGAATTTTCAACATTTTCTATGCATTTCGAAAAAGAAATAGAGCACTAACAGAATTTCCGGTAGCATTCTAGATTTTGCGTAGTTAAAGGTTTTACCGGAATTTCTGACAACAACTGTTTTAACTAAATTTTGACACATGTCACCAAGTTTTTCCAAGCTAGTTAAGGATGGATAAGAACCCATAACCAAATTGATAACACAAGTGATAGTGATAGGTGGTTATGAGTTTGTTGTAGGTCTTATTAAATGAATTTATATTCCAAGACACAAGGAGATAATTCAACCAAAAAAGGGGCAGCATGACAGCACACTCAGAATTCCAACCCAAAATTCTTCTCTTCTTCTTTCTTCGTCTGTCCTTTCTGTTATATTTCAAAGAGATAAGTATGTAATGTATTTTGACATATATTTTATTTTATAATTATTTTTTCCTTCTCTTTAGAAGATATGGACTTGGTTTCTCTCTTGCTATATATAGCACTTATGAATACTATTTCAAAGTTGGATGTTAGTCTACCTGAAGACTGAATACAATATAAAACGTTATTTTTTCATGTTGCAGGATTTTGTGACTCAAGGAACATCTAATGTGTTTTTTGTATCTTTTCTTTGTTAATTTATTCTAAAATATGAATTGCAGCAACTAGTAAGGTGTGAGTGATAAGTTGTTAAAGGATTTAGCAGTAAATTATCTGCTTTCAATTTTCTACAAGTTATATGTGTGTAATAGAACATTTCATTGAATATTTCATAAATTATTTGTGGAATACTTTATACATGCAATATATTTTCTTAATGTTGTTTTAATTTTCATAAATAGAGTTTGTGTAGAGAACCATCATCATAGTTGTGTGACTGATTTATGATAGGAATAATTCCTGTAATAGGTACCAACTATTGATCTTCTTCCACTTGTATAGTCTTCTCCTTATACTGCCTTTTACCCACACAATTTATAATTTCCACATCTTTCCAAATGAATGAAAGTATTAAACATTAAATCATTTCAAAATATTGGACAAATGCATCACACCACTCAAATAACCCCTTTAAAATTTGAAATGAACTATGATGTGTAAGGCTTACTCCTTAAGTAGTTAAGGAGTGACTTATTACGCTAATAGAAGGAAGCTTTGTTTTTCTCACTAAAGGCTTGAACCCTCACCACCATCGTGGACCACATTTCATAAATTTTCACAATGGATCCACCTGATTCAACAGATCACAACTTGTAGGCCACCTTTCATCAAATTTTCATACTAAACACTACCATCACTTAAGCCCAATACCATATTTCAAAACTAAAATGCATCATTGGACCAAGTCATTCAACCAATCTATAAATCACTGAATCAAAAAAATACTCAACGAATCAATCAGTTAACCAAATAATAACCTAACCAATCACCAACTCAAATTAACTAACCTCTTCTTGAACATTCAAAACAGTGATATCTCTGTAACCAAAATATGAGTACTAAACAAAAAGCATTGTATCAACATACTGAAACAACTTCAACCATGATCAATCATATGAAAAACTATGTATGCTAATTTGACTAAACAAACCTACATGTATACGTGTTTTACATGAATGAAACCTCCATGCCGATATCAACATACCAAATTCTGAACTACTGTCAATCTGAACCAGACAATGAATTGCACACAGACATACTAAAATATTCTGTCAGACAACAGATCTTTGAACCTCAAATAGTTATTTGCATCATGGAAATTATTCAAAAAATCAATATTCATTCAATTCAACTTTAGACATCACTTTTAAGCACAGGTCAACATGAAGACTTCATCAACAGACAACATAAATACAACAATATTGTATAGAAAGATAAGAAAAAATCTTTAGTAGAAACCCTTTCTTTCATACACGCTTTTCATAAATAATTTCCGCATGTTTATGAAAATTTCAATAAGTAAACCCGTGTACAAATATCAACATACTAAATAATATATATTCTACTACTCAAAAGACAACTTGCGTGTGTATGTGTCTTCCATGTAACAAACCAGCATGGAAATCTGCAATTTTTCAACTCACAATTGTACTGCACATCAAAATGTCAGACATATCAGATCACAACAAACAGAGTAATAAACAAAAATCAAATCCTAGATTTAAGAAACTAAAAATCATATCATACAACACATAGTCATTTAAGGTCTAATGATCCTGATCCATCGTTGTGTCATCGGGTGCATACTTATTTCAAATCAATTGCTCATCAATAGCCCATACCATGCAATGATACTTTAGATCAAAGAATTAATCAATCATTCTAACACATGCATGCCCTATCACTTTGATCTTCATATCACTATATAAGTTAGTCCTAAGCCAAGACCACTGGTCAAAAACACACTAGTGTTCGTGTTACTCTTTGACAAGATCAAATATTTGTTACTTCGCTTAATATTGTGGACTAATACCATGGTAAATACCCTTGGTATTTATAGAATCATAGTGCGACATATGTACACATGTTTTCTTCTACATACCTACGTGTTTACACGACTTTACTTCATATCACCCGCAAATATTTCTTCAAATGTTCACATTTATAATTCTTTTGTCTGACCTTCGTACCTTTTTCCAATCATTTTGTCACTCTATTCAATTATTTTTTCACCTCTGAACTAGTCTCTGTACTCATCATGTCAGCACACACTTATCCTGATAAACGTGGGTTTCCATCAAGGAGAACACATACATCAAATGCCAAAAATCTCCCCCTTTGGACTTGATGACAACCACATTTGTGTTTGATCTAAAAAACATGTAAAACATATAAGTTTTACAATTCAAACACAAAGTTATTCTTCCCCTTTTGCATCAAGGGAAAATGGCAGACCAATGATGAATCAAGGCCTCTATTTCCTTGTGGGGATAAGATATATGATCTGCACTATATATTGACCATGCTCCTCCTAAGCACATGTTGAGGCTTCTGAAATATGAAGTACATGACTCTAAGACTTAGTTGAATATGACCTTTCCTATCACCAAGGACTCAAACTTACATCAACCACCCAACCATATGGAGTTACATAACATCATATACCCATCATGGGATTACATACAGAAGTGAATTTACCTTGAATATTCCAAACATGACGAAGTATTACAAGGATTACATTATGGGTCTTTACATGACCTTTACATCAAGTGACATATATGAATTTTATAACCAAGACCAAAATACTATAGCACAACATGATTCAACCAACTACATAATTTTTTTCATAAATATTGCAAACATAATGCCAACAAAGCATCATTAGCATGAAGGAAAATGTTCCCCCTGAAGTCAAGCTACATGTTTACTATTAGATCAGAGCACATCAAATCATACATCAAAGCATATTCATCAATTATAAAAGCCTAAATGTCATGTTGTACCAACTCATATATCATCATTACTCAAAACCATTTATAATAAGCATAAGTAGATAATAACCATCAACATCAAGATAGGAACGTCAAATAATAACTGACCGACGCATATAATATTTTGTTCTAGAGTCTAACCCATTCTTTCTCCATCATAGAAAGATAAATATGATTGTCTGTATAGGAACTCATGTATATACATGATTGTCTTTCATAAAATCCACGTAGAGAATGTAAACTCCTAAAAAATCAACTTTGCTTCAAATTATGAGCAGACTGATCAATAGAGAGATGAAGCAAAGACTACTAGTTTTTATTTGAGATATTAAACCTCAAAGACGTTTGGTAAATATATCAACAACTTGTTATTCTGAAGGAACATACTCTAGTTTGACCTATTTTTCAAGCACTTATTCTCTTCGAAAACAGTAATTAATTGGAATGCGCTTGGTTTTGGAGTTCATAACATGATTTTCTGAAATGCTAATAGAACTTGTATTATCACATAGGATGGAAATGGGTGGAGAACACATGATTTTAATATCCTGTAATGTTTTCATCATCTACAGAAGTTTTGTGCAACAATATGTAGTAGCAACATATTTTTCTTCAGTAGTAGATAAGGCAATAAAGATTTTTCTCTTGCTAAACCATGATACCAATCCAAGACCCAAGTAAAATGCACCTCCACTAGTGCTTTTCCGATCATCAACATTTCCATGCCAGTTTGTATTTGTGTAAGAATGAAGAGAAAGATCTGCATATTTTGGATACCATAAGCCAAATTCTTGAGTTCCTTGTATATATTTCAATATTCTCTTAACTGCTTGAAGATGAGTTTCATCTAGATTTTCATGGAAGCGTCCAAAAATCCCAACTCCGTGCATGATATATGATTTACTACCTATTAGATAAAGTAAAATTCCAATGATAGACCTGTATTTTGGTTGATTCACTCTGGGAGATTCATCATGAGAGCTGATTATCCTATCGTCATTGGAGTGCATGCTGGTTTGTAGTCTTCCATCCCATATTTCTTCATAATTTGCATGAGATACTTTGATTGTCATAGAAATACGTCATCCTTTTCTTGTTGTACTTGTAAACCAAGAAAGTATGTTAGTTCCCCAAGTAAATACATTTTGAATTCCTGCTGCATAGAAGAAGTAAAATTTTGACTCATATATTCTTCATTACTGCCAAAGATGATATCATCTATATAAACAAAAATAATTATCAGTTTATCATCATCTATTTTTTAGTACAACTTTCTATCTCTAGAACATTTTGTGAAACCTTGTTGTTCAAGATACTTGCCAATACGATAATAGCATGCATGGGGGGATTTTTTTAGCCCATATAATGCCTTCTTGGGTTTGAAAACAAGATTTTCATCATTTCCTAGAATGATACCTTCTAGTTGTTCAATATACACTTCTTCTTCTAGATATTCATTAATGAATACATATTTTATTTCCATTTGATAAAATTTGAAATGAAGGAAGCTTGAAAATGCAAGGAACATTCTTATGGCTTTAATTCTTGTTACAAATGTAATTTTTTCTTTAAATTATATTCCTTCCTATGGACCATAACATTTTCAAATGAGTATAGCTTTATTTCTTATGACTTCTCCATTTTTATTCCATTTATTTTTGCATATCCATTTTGTCCCAACATCATTTTTCATCATGATGCCTTGGAACTAATTCCCATGTATGATTCTTTTCAATTTGTTCAATTCCTTATTCCATGCCCTTAACCAAACATTCATCTTTTCTAGCTTGATTTACATTTTGAGGTTCAATAGTGGATAATAAAGCTAGATGACAAGGAGTAACCATAATAGTTCATTCTTTTGTACCCCATATTCCTTACTTTTGACTAATAGAGATCGCCTTAAATAAGAATAGGGCGTGGCCTTAGAATCAACATTTTTTATTCTCTATTGATTCGAGGTTGGTTCATCGAAGAAATCATAGTAGCCAATCTAATTGAAAAAGTAAATCTATGTATATAAAGTAGTTGTTATCGGGTGAAACAAATTCGGGATTTTCTGGATGATTCTTTTGAAAATATTTGGATCTAGTCTGTTCCCTTTGATTTGATGTTTGAAATAATTCATCACCATCATCGTCTATTGTTGTTACCTTTTTGGAATCTATCCATACTTCAACAATTAAAACATCAATACATTCAAAAAAAAATTAAGTCTCTTTTTATAACATTTGTATCCTTTTCTTCTAGACGAGTAACCAAAAAAAATTCCTTCATCTACCCAACCTTCAAACTTACCAAGTTTTTCATCATTATTTTTTATGAAATATTTACTTCCAAAGAATCTAAAATACTTTATAGTAGGAGGCTGACCATACCAAAGTTCATAAGGATTTCGATCATTGTTTATCTGAACACAAGCTTTGTTCACAATATTTACTACAGTATGTGTTTCTTTGCCCCATAATGTATTAGGTGTTCCACACTCATCAGGCATAGCATAAGACATTTGTTGAAATTTTCTATTCGTCATTTATGCTACCCCATTTTTCTGAGAATTTTTCGCTAGATAAATCTTCCTTTTGATGCCATGTTGTTCACAAAAATTTTAAAAAAATCATCTGATATGAATTATCTGTTGGCATTATGATGTAATCTGTTGTTATGTGGTCCTTGATGGAAACCTACTCAATGAATTTCCTTTTTGATAGCAACCTATTTGTTAAAGATGTAAAATTGATGTATCTCCAGGTCAGTTCAGATGTGACAAAGAAATGAATTCCAATCAGGGACAAAGGAATAATAAAGATAAATTTTCAAGATGTATACGCAGGTTTGATGAAGGAAACCTGTGTATACTCACAGGTTTGATGAAGGAAACCCGTGTATACATCAAAAATTAGTGTATACACATTTTTGGTGAAGAAAAGTTGCAATATACATGGGTACGAAGAATCCAAGTCATTTATTTACTTACGCACTCATTTTATGATGCTAGGGGTCCTTACCATGGTTTTAGCCCACAGTACTGAGCGTTGTGCCATCTATTTGATTCTATCCAAGAATACCATCGGCTCTTGTGTGATTGTGGCTCATGGTATTGTCTAAGGATCAAACTATATAAGGAGAAGAAGATCATAGTGCAATTTGTGAAAGTATAGGGTATTGATTGAATACTTCACTCTGAAGTATATCTACATTGAATGGGTTAAAATTTATTAATAGATCTGAAATAATGATGCAATTATGAATACAATGATGGATCAGGATCTCTAGACTTGAAATGAAAATGTATTTTCTTCATCTGTTTGTGAGATGTTTAGATCTGTGATATGGCGCATGTCTACTGAAGTGAAGGGTATGATCTGAGTAAGTCTGTTGATCTAAAATTTTATGGAGTCCTGAATATTTACAGATCTATACACTGGTTCGTCGCGGTGAAAGTGTGTATACACGTGGGTTCATTTCAGTGAAAGTACGTATACACGTGGGTTCATTTCAACAAAAGCACGTATGGAAGTTAGGGTTTTTTTGGATATTTCTGAAGAAAATGTCCGATCATTTCTGTTATATTTATGACATATGTTAATGAAATATTCATGTAGATCTAGGTTGTTTGACTATTGTATACGTTTCTAGTTGATTATGTATAAATATTATCTGTGAATGCGTGATTGAATATGATGGATGTTATTGACTGAATAAGGGTTCTGTAAATATGAAAAGGTATGCCTAAATGTCTTTGACCTATGCTGAGTCTAATCAGATTCCTAAATTCATTATATAAAGATCTATATGCAGGTTCATAGAAAAGAAAGCACGTACATATGCAAGTTTCAATAATTAAAGTAGCATATACATTTGGTTTTATGAATGATCGGGATTGAAGTTGTTTTTGCATCTTAATTTAGAAGTCTCGGTTTATTGTTGTGATCTGGTTACAAAAATATCACTGTTTTGTTTAAATATTGGTTTATGGCTATTGGTTTTGATCAACAAATTGTGTTATGTTAAAGTTGTTGGATACAATGTCAAAATTTATGAAACGTGGTCTACAAGGGCTTTGAGGGTTGAAGCCTTTAGTGTGTAAGTCGAAGCTTCCTTCCAGTAGCAGCTGGAGAATGAGATAAGGTTGCAGCCTTCTGCAAGTTGGTGCCTGCCTACTAATATGAGCCTGCATTATTACAACATTTTAAGAAGTTTTCTATATAATAAATATTGAAGATAGAGACAATAGCAGCGGTGGTTTTCTCCCAACTTGGGTTTCCACCTTAAATCTTGGTGTTCATGTGTGATTCCCTTGTGTGATGGTTTATTCTATTATCACGGCACATATTTACTGCTTAAATTTTTTATGTATAATTGATAAACTGGGATAAGTAAAGTTTCTGAATACTCATCTGAACATTAAGTTATTTGGGTATACAAAATTTTCATTTAAGATAGCCGTGTACATACACTAGATGGACTAATTAGAGGCACACATAGAAATCAGTAAAAGAAAAGTAAATATTGTGATTCTTGTAAATCCTGATTCACCCCCCCCCCCCCTCCCCCTCCCCCCCTCTTAGTAATTTTCCCAACAATTAGTATCAGAGTAGGTCCTTTTGAAGAAGCTTAATCAGTAGAAGGAAGGTCATCCAAGATAAGCAGGCAAGATGTAACATCATGTATCATACCACCACTATTTAATGGAAAAAATTTAATCTTCTGGAATATAAGAAAAATATCATACCTTCAGTCTCTTCGAGTAGATACTTTGGAAATTCTTGAAGGTGGGTACCACTATCCAATTACAGTTCCCATAGATCCAACAACAAGGAAGAACTATGAAAGTAACGAAATAGACATCAATGCATTATTGGGAAACCTGACCAAATAAGAATCTGTCAAGGTTATGCAGTTAGATACAATAAAGGAGATATGGGATAAAATCATTTTGAGCTATGAAGCTGATGCCAAGGTAAAAAATGGTAAACTCCAATATCTCATAATTCAATACGAAAATCTCAGAATGCATAATGATGAAAGTATTGCTAGTTTATTTTTACGTCTAGATGAGATCATAAATCGTATGAGAAATATGGGTGAAGACATAAGAGACACAAATCTAGTAGAGAAAATATTAATATCTCTAACTCCAAAATTCGAGTCAAAATTTTCTGCTATTGAAGAGAATCGGGATCTATAGAATCTTATTTTTGTTCAAATTCATGGGATCCTGACTTCTTTTGAAATGAGAAAAGGAGGTCTGTCTGAAGTCAAAGTTGTTGTGTTTAGGGTTACTGCAAAAGGAAACGATAAGGAAGAACAAAAGTAGGTAGGGTATGCATCAGAAGAATATGAGGTAAATTTCGTAAGGAAACTTCAACCTGGCACTGGAAGGTTCAAAGGTAAGCTTCCTTCAAATGTTTTTCTTGTTGAAGAGTGGACCTTTATTGTACTAAAAGTCGCCATAAGATAATCATGATAATGGAAATGATTTAGAAAAATGGAATAGGAGAAAATTTGTCAATAGAAAAAGTTACTATATTGATGAAGATAGTGATGCCTTGTCAGATTGTAAAGAAGGGGAATATGATCAAGATATTAGATTGCTCATGGCATTTTAAAAAGAAAATAGTGATGCTAAAGATACTTTTATAGATGATTTGGAAGAAACTTATTTTCTTGAATAAATAAATCAACTCAAAATATGCTTGGAATGGAACAAAATACCCATATATACTCTAAAGAATCAAGTCCTGGAAAAGGATAAGCATAACGATAAATTAGAATGTGAAATAGTAAGTCGAAGAAAGAAAATTGAGAAAGTAAAAAATCTAAATCTTATATTTTCTAAAGGATCTAAAACCTTAGATGAAATTATCAATGTTCAACGCTCTCCTCTTCTGAAGACATGTCTTGGCTATATTGGTGAATCTTCCGAGTCAGAAAGGTCCTCAACTACAAGATATCTAAATGGAGAAAAATATAGCCAACAAATATTCATCACTCACCAAAGGAATAAAGACAATGTGCAGGTAAAGCATGATAATTCAAATTCAAGGATGAACAATAACATAAACATTCATCAAAATGTAACTAGCACTATAAGGTTTTATGGTCGCAGAATTTTCTTCTTTAATGGAAAATTTATCTCATGTCATAATTTTGGTGACAAAGTTGCTCAATGTGTTACATACAAAACCATCATGATAAGAGAAGAAAGATTGAAAAGAAATGAGATAGGAATAAAGACAAATACTTATAACAATTTTTCTCCTCTTCAAGATGAAATTGAATGTTCATTTTGCAATAACTATGGACATGATGAATCTGAATGTAGGAGAAAAATTCAGCCGAAAGAACATATATCTACAAGTTCCAAGGTTTTGATAAAGAAGGAATTATAGTTTGAAAGTTGGGGTCTAGTGTTATTTGGAGAAGGAGAAGAAAATAAATGGTACATTGATAGTGGATGTTCAAAACACATAACAAGTGATAAAGATAAACTTATTTCATATAACGCATTAGAGAAGGAAAATAATGTTACTTTTGGAAATGACTCTCCTACTATCATTAAGGGTAAATTATTTTTTTTTCTAAAAGAAAATATTAAAGCTAACAATGTTATGTCTATTGATGGATTAAAGCATAACATATTGAGTGTTAGTCAAATGTATGATCAAGGAAATGATTTTTTCTTTAAATCAAAAGAGTGTGTGGTTCGTTAACTTGATACAGGAAATACCGTAATAAAAGGAACGAGAACACCAAGAAATGTGTATATATTGAAAGATGGACAAGAGCAATGTTATCTATGTAAATCTACAGAAAATTGGTTATGGCACGAAATATTCAAAAATCTAAGCTTTTCTCAAATAAGAAAATCAATTAGGCTCAAATTTATTTATGATCTACCCAACATCACTTTACCCGAAAGTACCATACGCAAATCATGCTAATTCAGTAAGAAAACCAGGGTTCAATTTAATGCCAAAAAAGGATCAGCATGTAAGCCTCTTGAAATTATACATACTAATTTGTGTTGACCTATAAGGAAAAAGTCACCTCGTGGAGAACAATATTATATCTTATTCATTGATGACTTTTCTAGAATGTGTTGGATTGGTTTATTGAAACATTAAGATGAAGCATTTGAAAATTTTAAAGTCTTCAAATCTCTAGTTGAAAATGGATTATATCTAAAAATAAAATGTCTTAGATCTGACCAAGGAGGAGAGTATATATTAAATGAATTCGTTTATTTCTGTGAACAATATGACATAAAAAGACAGTTTTATGTAGTCGGAACTCTGCAACAAAATGGCGTGGTAGAAAGAATGAATAGAACAGTTCAACAAATGGCTCGTGCTATGCTAGATGAATCTAGGACTCCTGATAAAATAGTGTTAAAACTCCTTATGAGCTCTTGTTTGGTAATATTCCCATTGTGAATCACTTTAAATTTTTTGGAATAAAATGTTACATAAAAATAATGATGAAAAACATGGTAAGTTTGAACCTAGAGCAGATGAATGAATATTTCTTGGTTACTCTTCTAGAATTAGAGCATACAAATTATAAAATAAGAGACTTTGAAATATTATTGAATGTATTGATCTTGTGATTGATGAATCTCTCTCAGCTCCCGAAAGGGAAATAAAAAAAAATGAGGATGATGATGATGAATGATTTCCCTCATCAAATAACAATGATATAGAAGGAGAACCTAATGAAGCACTAGAAGAAGATACATCAGAAAGAGAAAAGGCTCCATCCTGGTATGTTCAAAATAATCATCCAGAATCTCAAATTTTGGGGGAAAAGGAATCAGGAGTACAAACAAGAAGAACTCTTGTAGGATTTTCTAGTTATCTAGCATTTTTATCCACCATTGAACCACAAATTTAAATCAAGATAGTAAATATGAATGTCGGATTCGGGCTATGAATGAATAACTTGATCAAATTGAAAATAATAATACTTGGGAATTGGCTCCAAGACCTCGTGATAAAAATTTTATTGGAACAAAGTGGATATATTCAAAAACAAGTTAAATGAAAATGTAGATGTAATTAGAAACAAAGCTAGAATTTTTTGTAAAGGGAATGCTCAACAAGAAGGTATAGACTTTGAAGCAAAATTTTCACCAGTAGCTAGACATGAAGCCATAACAATGTTTCTTTCATTTTAAAGTTTTCAACAATTCAAGGTTTATCAAATGAATGTAAAATCTACTTTCCTCAATGGTGATCTGGAAGAAGAACTTTATATAGAAGAACCAAAACGATTCATTCTGGGAAATGATGAAAAAATTGATTGCAAACTTAGAAAGGCCCTATATGGTCTAAAACAAGCTCCTCGTCCATGGTACTATCTTCTTCACAAGTATCTTTGTCCTAACAGGGTCTCCTACAAGCTGCGAAATTGGTCCATTTTGTATATTTTTTATTATATTTAGTCAAACTCAGGGATTTTGGGGTGGGTCAAAGCCCCTAATGCATTGTAAATTGGTCAAGGGTATACCAAGAGTCTGCAAACCATGGTTTACGGACCATTGGATGTGTAGGCTAAAATAGTATAAATAGTTGAACCTTTTTGAGTTGTAAGAGAGACTCAGAATGAAAAGAGATTGATGCTAAGTGAAAATTGATAGATCTAGTTAGGGTTGTTGGGGAAGGACTCCTGCTGCTGTGTGCGCAGAGATTCTCTCTCTTGCTATGTGCAGAACCTACTCCTGTGTGCGCAGGTTGGGTTTTGGGGTGCTGTAAGTAGATATGAAGGATTAATGAATGTGGAAGTATCGTTGAATATATGAATCCATTGGAATCACTATGATATGAATCTGTGATGTTTTAATATATGCTATTGTGTTATTGATTTAAGCTGCGAACATACTTGTGTTACTTGTTTATGTTGTGATCTGGATCTGTTATGTTTCACTTCATGCAATAATATCTGGAATAGCTGCGTTATCATTATGTGAGTTCATGATCTATTGATTATTTTGAATATCATTGTTGTTGCGCATGCGGATGTGAAGGATATTAGTAGATTTGAGTTCTGCACCATCCGATCTGGTAGCTATAGAGTTGAATGCAGCTCGGCTTGACTTACCTACCCTCTCCTAGGGTGTAGAAACTTGGTTCTAGCACCCTCTGATACTGCTTCGGGTGAGGCTTTGGCCTGTGGAAGCAGGTCACTGCTGAAAGGGCTAGTAGTACAAGGGTTTGTTGGAAAACCTTGAAACTTCGAACCTGGGTCAAGACCCCTCGAGCC
The DNA here is from genome assembly GCA_034641835.2 of Pinus albicaulis. Lineage (NCBI taxonomy): Eukaryota > Viridiplantae > Streptophyta > Pinopsida > Pinales > Pinaceae > Pinus > Pinus albicaulis. The sequence goes on along the minus strand of CM076570.1, from coordinate 1,163,667,146 downwards.
AACAAATTCTTCTGTTGTCGGGATTAGGAGCGTTTTGAGAGAGGGATCGAGTAATGCCAAGGCCATACTGGAAGCCTGAAATAAAGGAAATTAATGAATGGTTTGAACAACAAGTTCACGAGTTTTTCGTAAAAGAAAACCGCAATGAGAGGTTGACCACCAAAGAGTAGAAGAATAAATACATTTCACGGAGATCTACGAGATCTTATTTGTAATGATTTTGATCGAGCTCCAGGTGTGGCTTGCAATGTTGGTAGAATTTCAGAAGTGTTGGAAGTATGAGCGGGTCACAGAGTGGACCTCTGAACTAATCCAGCAGTTAGAAAAGGCTGATAACACCATCACTCGCACGGTGGACCATTGGGTAAAAAGTGTGTTAGGAGGATTTGTGACAGAATTTGCCATCGATCAGTTTATCTCCTACTCTGAAGCAAAGCGAAGATGCTTCAAGGGGTTCCGAGGTAAGTTTCTGAAGACCTTACCATTGCTGATCAAGATATTATTGTGCAAAAAGTGCATTATGTGTAGCCATACTGAGTGAATGACCTCCGATCTGCATGGGAGCACAATGCGAAGTCGAAAATACTACATAATCAACCTAGAAGGAGATAGATTTGTCTAAAGTCTAGTAATAGAAGCAGCTACGTAGAGTCCTCCAGCCACACCACTTTCAAACCAGCCTAGGGGTAAGAATTCACCTACACCTCTGCCACCACCGAAAGACGACATGGTTGCGCACATGAAGTTTCTGACGTTTAAGGATGTGGGAGATGAAGACATGGATCAGTTCTGGTTTGTCGCAGGATCGGTATGGACTGCGCATAATGTAGCTAGTGATGCGGTGAAAAGGGCACAACTTTCCCTTGCCTTTGAAGGAAGAGCTTTGGACCGGTACATGGGATACGTCGGTCAAAACACAAATGCAACCATTGAAGATATTCAGAAAGCCCTGAAACAGCAGTTCAAGAAACCTAAGTCCTACTCTCAAATCGTGGTTGATCTCAATGATTTCAATTAAGGGCCTTCTGAATCTATGTGGGAGGTTGATCAGCGACTAAAGAAGGTGATCAAAGATGGGGGATTCCAATATGATGATAAACAACACATATAATGGTTCATATTTATGTTTCTTCCTCACGTGCACGTACCTATGGGGCACCAGACTTTTGAATTGCAAGAGAAATCCTAGAAGGGTGCCATGAAGTTATAAGATGCGCCTCGAGACAAGACTCACCTGGGCATCCAAAAGATCTAGGGACAGTTGGAAGCGATGCACATAGACATCCAGAATCTGTTGAAGGAATGAGAGTAGAGACTAGCCCCGAGAGATGGTGCATACGATATCAGGTGAATGGTCATACCAAGGATAACTACCCTCTATTAGCAGACTATATACAGGTCGGGGGACCTAGCCCATTGCACCCTATGGAAGCTATGAGACACAGTGGGCCAATGCTATGGTGCGATGATTGTCGCGTTGCGAGGCTGCACGATACCAACCACTTTCCCTACCTTGTTGCATATGTTCCAGAGGTAAAGTAGCAATGGTGCAGGTTCTACAAATCGGTGGGACATGATGAAAAAAACTGCGAGACATATGATTTGATGATTGATCAAGGAAACTTATATAGAGTACAATCAGATCCTACATCACCAAGAACCCCCGTAGGCATAGGTGTCTCCCCATCAAGGGGCGGGGGAGGAGGGCGAGGTGGAAGTGCAAGTCAGGGATGAGGTCAACTAATCTGTTATAACTGTGGAGAACCATGACACTTTGCAAGGGACTATCCGAACCCTTCAAGGAAGTCCTGCCGATATTGTAGACATCTTGACCATGCGATTGAAGATTGTCCAATCTTGATAGCAAAAATGCAGGAGAAGAAGCTGACACCTACGCAGAATGTGCAGAGAGTTAAGGTTGAGCTGTGAGACAAAGATCCAAGTGTGAATGTTGTGACACATAGTGGGATGGCCACCATGGGACCTGAGGAGGAGGTTGCAATGGAACCTTTGATTTGACAAGAGGTTATCAAACAAGAAGGTTTGGACCTGAAAAAGGGAAAGAATAATTTTTTGCAGCTTTCAAGGACTTTGCTTAGACGGAGGCAGTCACTGCTCAGGCCCCTGTGAACCTCAAGGAAGATGAGGAGGTCGAGCCCTTTTTTCAGGAATCTATGAAGCTTCTATGCAACCCAAAGGCTATGGATAATCTTCAGGCATTAATAGATAGCTGCGCAGCATGACCCAGTCTACCCTCGGAGGTCAAGGATGTGCACAAGCTATACAGGCATAAGAAACGCACTGGTAGAAGAATGCGGTTGATTGCGCATATTGGTGACTACGAAATGGATCAGGTTATTTTGGACCTAGGGTAAGATTCAAACGTGTTACCTATAAAAACTTGGAAATGAATGGGAGTGCCTAAGTTGAAATGGTCCACCATTCAGCTGCACATGGCCAATCAGCAAAAAATCATCCCAATAGGAAGGTTTAAAATTATGGTGGATATCATAGGAGTAAAGGCTCGAACTGACTTTGTGGTAATTGAAATTGTAGAAGATGTGGACCCCTACCCTGCGCTCTTAGGGTTGGACTGGGCCATAGATATGGGTGGTATCATCAACCTTAAAAAGATAAGCATGGTGTTTGAGAATAATGGTACAAGGGTTATAGTACAATTAGATCCTGTGGAAGGCGAACGATACACAGAGCTAGTGTGCAATGAAGAGGAGGTGGATCACATTTACAAGTTGACTGTGTGGGACGAGGATTGGATCAACCCCATGGTAGGTGGAGTACTCTACTGGGAAAAGGACAATGAATGCTTCTTCGACTCTGATGGGGAGATGGAGAATTGGAAAAATCAGTTGCACGATGTCTTTGTGCTACAATGTCTTCGAGTCACAAGGGAATTTCATTGCATTTCCTCAGAGGTAAGAGACCTACCCTACTTTGATGGTTTTGGTAGCATTAAGAAATTTTTATGATCATTCAAAGCAGAGGTTCCCAAAGGATGAAGACTATGGGCCATTAAGCTAGCCATGCATGGAACACTTGCGTGATGGTGGGAGACACATGAGGAGGCATTCCGGGATTGGGAGTAGTGTCAAGATATGATGATATTATGATTTGAGGCCCTAGCCGGTGTGCAGGTCAAGACATTCCTTGGATCGAAAGATCCATGTGAATATCTATTCACATGGGAAGAATAGTGGTGTGACAAGATGACTAAAGAATGGGCTCACCTGTTGATTCATGCCCTGGGGCCACTTCCCTCCCCATGGTACTTAGATGCGGAGCTACATCGATGCACCCGCCACTAGGGGATATTGAAGGAAGAGTTCCTGGAAACATTTGGGTTAGTAGGTGGGACAGAGGCACTTGATGCAGTCCTACAAGACATTGACACTAGGGTAGGGGGTGAATCACACATGTTTATCAGATCGAAAGTACCCACATGGGAAATGCTGATACCAAGCATGGTCAACTACCATAGCCTAGCCCCAACAAAGGGTAAGGATGATGTGAAAGCTTATTTTGACTCAGAATTGGAAGGGCTGCGCATGGCTACCGGGTCGCTCAGGTTGCGAATGGGTAGCAATGGGACGCACCCTACATTGGCTAAGAATGGGGATGCAGATATAGATGGTGTTTTTATCATATATTCAGTGACTCCCACAACAAGGAAATAGTTTCATTCCCTCCTCGGCCATGCAGGGTATTACAGAAGGTTTGTTTGGGAATATGCGTGACTTACAGCGCCTTTGAGAGACTTGCTTATACAGGGGTCTGGGTCGGTTGGGATAACACCTATCGGGAAAACATGTCTTTGGTTTTGAAGTACCTAAGGAACAAGATTGTGTTAGGGGAGGATGCATAGGAGGCACAGGTGTTTGACCCAAGCATAGCAGGTACGCTGAGCGCACGGGAGATGCCAAAACTAACCGTTGACACACTAACATCTGGTAAGAAGCAAAAGTTACCGTTGAAAGGTGTGGCCCCCTAGCATTTAATGAGGCAGATTTTGGGGAGTTTTTACCATTTATATTATTGTAAGTTCCAGGTGAAGTTTACCCTACTATTGGATGACTGTACGAACTATAAAAAGGGCAGGATAGCTCAGATAAGGGATCTGTCTCACTTGCATAGCTTTTACTTCTCACCTTTGTCTCGAGTGAACTTGAGCTATAAGATTTTCTGGGTCTGCACTGTCCCTTTCATGTCTGATCAGCCTACTCCTTTTGACAGTAGCCACCTAGAGCTGGGATTCACTTTTCGTGTTAGGATGACGGCCACGAACACTGTTGAACCCTCGGCACCTACAGAAGAAGAAAGTGAGGACGTAATAGAAATTGGGGTTGAGGATGAAGAAGTGCTCTCTACACTAGTCATAGGGAAGGGAAAAGAGAAAGAACATGGCTCGAGGAAGCCCCCAAAAGCTGCAAATTGGGCTGCAGGGAAGCCTAGGACTTCCCTGAGGCATGCCAAGTCTCCATGAGCAACACCTTAGGATCACGTTGTACAGGAGGAAGCCCAGCCCGCAAATCCGATCAATTAGTTACATCCCTTCATCTAACCACGCTGACCTTCAATGCACATGCCCAAAAACTTGCATGGCTTGATCACCTATCTTCAAACGCCGCTAACCCCGAGAGAAGTCCCTGTCATCAGTGATCCTTGTGGGAGGCTCCACGAAGTTAAATTCCATGATCACAACTTGGAAAGTTATGAACCCTTCCCTGAGCTATCCCCCGCATGATACTTCAACATATTTTATGCGAATGATGGGGGCATAGTCATTCCTCAGTGCTGGGAATGTGGATTGGCTGGATCTCCGCTTTTGAAATTGGTATGAGTGCCCCATTTTGGCCATTACAATGTCACGAACCGGTTGGCTCGATAGTTGCTCGCCTTAATTCATGATGGCTACTTATGGATTTGGGACCGAGTCCAAATTTATGCTGCATTAATTCATAGGATTATGGGCCTTCCCATGAAAGTGTCACACCCACTGGAGTGGGTGGGAGAGAAATATGAAGGTGAGACTGCTGAATTTGTGCGCCAAAAGTATAAGGTGGAGCGGAATACCTGCGGCTTCATCATCAAATCCATAAGTGACCATGGTACGCAGATGGGTACCATGTTATTAGCATGTAAGCTAATGCGGAAGTACCAGGTTGCAACCATCCCTGCCTATGTCATTTGATTAGCAGGTCGATGCGCGAAGGGGGTCTACCTCAATTGGGCCCAATATTTGTGTGAAAAATTCTTGACCAACATCCGTGAATCTCAGGAATAAGGAAAGGCCTTTTTCTATTCTTGGTTGCTGCTCCTTATAGCACTGATTGCATGGGAGGCCCCTGAGGAGTCGGTCCTCCCTGAGCTCCCTCTATAAATGTGCGAAGGGGCTCGATTCACCCATCTGTGGGACTCCAAGGACGCCCAGCGCGTGGAAGATAACCAAGTTTTTGGTTCCTCTTCTAAAGCATCTTGGCTCCAACCATCAACTCTCGACCACGGCTGTCCCCGATGGTGTATAAGAGGTACAAAATTATTGCAGCATTCTAGGTTACAATGCACCACATTCATATCTGCGGCCTCAAGGGTAAAACCTGGAAATCCCTCCCGTATATGACAGCAGATGAGTAAATTGACCGTGTGATCGAGTTGTGGCCTTCTGCCTGGAAGATAGACTTCAAAACCCCCACCAAGGAGACCGTAGGACCAAGCAAGAAGGGCTTGGACACAGTCACAAAGAAGAACGCGCCACCAAAGAACACCAGTCCAAAACCCAGGTCAATTCGCCGCTAAAAGTAAACCTCAGAGGGACAAAGCAAACAGACGAGTCTGACAAGGGGCCCCGAAAGAAGGAGCGTGTGCAACAGGAAGAATATGATGTGATGGTGACAATAACCGATGGGGACCTTGAACAAATTGTGCATGCCATAATAATGGCCACAGAGGATAAATGGGTAGCCCTGGAGGAACAACAGAAGGCTGCCATTGACGCCATCCAGGCTGAGTTCCATGCCCTAGAGTTAAAAACAGACACACTACAGGCCAACGTGACCCAGGTACAGACTCCATTGGTAACCAGCCTTACAACACTCACTATGGAGGAAAGCCATCTTTATGTTGTACCTAGCTCTGCCCTCATGATCAGTGTGCCTGATCAAGCAGTCCAACTCCAAACAAAAAGAGGGGTGTGGTTAAATCTAGCCAAGCTACCCCACGATGCATTACAGGGCCTCCACACCACAATATTTCAGGAGATTCACCATCGATACCTGTAGGTGCACCAACAACTTGCGGTGGATGAGAAAACCATCACATAGTATAATGCCAAAGTACTCCTCACTATCAAAAAATAGGCGGAGCTCGAAATATTGATCCACCAGCTCTACACGGAGGTTATAGAGGAAATCCCGGCTGCAGCCACTCCTCGAGCTAAAGTTGAAGGGTTGGTCACAGCATTGAAGGCATCTAGGATGGAGATGCAGGTTGTGAAGACATAGCTGGAGCAGAAAATCACCAACTTATAGGCCAAATTGCAGCCTAAAACACCTCTGAAAGTACAAGCCCAGTGCGCTGCTCTAGTGGCCGAGGCTACCAACACCATTATAGGATAGATTTTTCAAGGCACCCGGTTACTTGAGGACACCATGCAACTTTGGACCAAGATATAGTGCGATTTTGTCCTCTAGATAATCAATCAGGACTTACAGTAGAAAGAATAAGCTTTCGATCAGGTCGAGGCTACATTCGCCTCCTTAGTTCCTGTGAAACTCCTAGCACATTTGAAGACCAACAATGCTCTCCAAGATGAGATTGAGGAACTCTAGCACAAGAGGCATGCCATTGGGGAATGATTGAAGCCATTGGTTGACGCAGCCCTCCAGCTATCACAGGATATTGATGTTGAGGTCAAGCGACTAAATCAAACACTTGAGAGTATCATCGCGGCGACAGAAGGACTGACATCCCAAAAGCTCATGGATATTTCACATAGAGCTACTGCTCAGAGTCAAGAAGTGCTACCCCCGCTGATCACTGCCATCAATGAATTGCACACACAGGTGGAGACCCCACCACCACAGCGACTCGAGACAAGTCACAAGATTGCGTTGGGGGACCGTTGGAACACGGTCTCCTGCAAGCTGCGAAACTGGTCCATTTTGTATAGTTTTTTATTATATTTAGTGTAATGCAGGGGTTTTGGGGTGGGTCAAAGCCCCTAATGAATTGTAAATGGGTCAAGGGTATACCAAGAGTCTGCAAACCATGGTTTATGAACCATTGGATGTGTAGGCTAAAATAGTATAAGTAGTTGAACCTTTTTGAGTTGTAAGAGAGACTAAGAATGAAAAGAGATTGATGCTAAATGTGAAATGATAGATCTGGTTAGGGTTTTGGGGGAATGACTCATGTTACTTTGTGCATGGAGATTCTCTATCCTGCTGTGTGCGGGCTCTGCTGCTGTGTGTGTAGGTTGGGTTTCAAGGTATTGTAAGTAGATATGAAGGACTATTGAGTGCGGAAGTATCGTTGAATATATGAATCCATTGGAATTACTATGATATGAATCTATGATATTTTAATATATGCTGTTGTGTTATTGATTAAGCTATGAACATACTTATGTTACTTGTTTATGTTGTGATCTGGATCTGTTCTATTTCACTTCATGCAAGAATATTTGGAATAGCTACGTTATCGTTATGTGATTTCATGATCTATCGATTACTATGAATATCATTTTTGTTGCACATGTGGATGTGAAGGATATTAATAGATCTTGGTTCTGCACCATCCAATATGGTATCTATAGAGTTGAACGCAGCTCGGCTTGACTTTCCTACCCTCTCCCATGGTGCGGAAACCTGGTTCTAGCACCCTTCCATACTACTTTGGGTGAGACTTTAGCCTGCGTAAGCAGGTCACTACCGAAAGGGCCAGTAGTATAGGGGTTTATTGGAAAACCTTGAACCTCCAAACCTGGGTCAGGACCCCTCGAGCGAAAAATATTCAACAAAAAGGTTTCAAAAAAGGATTTGCAGACAATAAATTATACACAAAAATTGATAATGATAAAATGTTAATTATTCTTGTTTATGTTGATGACATCATTTTTGGGAGTAATGAAGAATCCATGAGTCAGAAATTTTCTTCTTTTATGCAACAGGAATTTGAAAAGTATTTACTTGTGGAACTAACATATTTTCTTTGCTTACAAGTGCAAGAATTAAAATATGGCATCCTTCTCTAACGGGAAAAATATCTCAAACAAATCCTGAAGAAGTATGCGATGGAAGACTGAAAACCTGTGAGCACTCCAATGGTGACTGGATGTAACCTCAGTTCTCATGATTATTTTTTGATGGTAAACCAACCAGAGTATAGATATATGACTGGAAGTATTCTCTATCTAACAGGGACTACACCGAATATCATGCATGTAGTTGGGATTATAGGACAATTCCAAGAAAATCCAAAAGAGTCACACCTTCAGGCCATAAGAATAATATTCAAATATCTACAAGGAACTAAAGATTTTGTTCTATGGTATCCCAAGAATGATGATCTTAAAATTCATGCTTACACAGATGCGGATTGGGCTGGAAATGTTGATGACCAAAAAATAACTAGTGGTGGTGCATTTATATGGGGCCCCGATTAGTATCCTTCTTTAGTAAGAAACAAAGTTCCATTGTGTTATCTACAACAGAGGAATAATATGTTCCTGTTGCATCATGTTGAACACAAATTCTTTAGATGATGAAGACATTACAAGGTATTCAAATTAAATGTTCTCCTCCCATCTCTATCCTATGTGATAATACAGGTGCCATCAGTATCTCGAAAAATCCTATTATGAATTCCAAAACCAAGAAAATTCCTATCAAATATCACTTTTTACGAGAACAAGTGCTTAAGAAGAAGGTTAAACTGGAGTATGTTCCCTCCATGTAACATGTTACTGAAATATTTACTAAACCTATTCCCAGTGAGGAATTTTAATATCTCAGACAAAATTTGGGATTTATCTCTGCCTCACTTAGCAAATTTTTTTGATTTGAGAATATTAAATTAGGTACACAAGTTTCATGAAGCCTAGTCGCATATATACGTGAGTTTCTCTCTATACAATTGTGTATGGACCTTGTTGTCATAAAATCTATGGGTCAACCTTCAGAATAGTCTTTGTCATATATGGTTTGGCTATGTTGCTCAGGTGTTTATGGGTACAATCTGTGGTTCTAGTGTTCAACTCACATTTCCTTTGCTGGATATTTATCTGCTTCATGAAGATGCTTTGATGAATTGGTTGTTGAAAATGTTCAGGATGCATAGGTTTAGAGGGAGCATTAATCTTGTTGAGAATAATGCATTTTTGGAATTATGTTGGTTACTGAATTATGATCTCCCTCTTGAGGTCCTTTCGTCTTGGTTATAAGAGTCATACATGAAATTTGATGAAGGGCCATGTTGAGATCTATGATGTATAAATTGCCATATTCAGTCATGTATGAACTTTTTCAAAATTATAAACCAACTTGGTTGGGTGCTTGAGTTAGTAATGTAAACCCACTTGGTTGGGTAGTTGAGTCAAATATGTAACCCCACTTTGTTGGGTAATTGATGTATGTATGTATCCTTGGTGATAGGAAGGGATATAGAGTCTTGCAAATCTATTTTGAATCTTCATCATGTGTTAAGGGGGAGTATGATCAGTATAGTGTAGCACATATCTCGACATTCTTGTAACTGTTTTCCCTTTTCTCTTGATGTCAAAGGGGGAGAGTAACTTAGTGTTTGAATAATGCTTATGATTGATGTGTCTATCAGGTATATGCAAGTTGTGGTGATCAAACACCATCATGATTTCCATCAAGTCCAAAGGGGGATATTGTTGGCATTATGATGTAATATGTTGTTATGTTATCCTTGATGGAAACCTACTCGATGAGTTTCCTTTTTTATAGAAACATATTTGTAAAAGATGTAAAATTGATGTATCTACAGGTCAGTTTAGATGTGATAGAGAAAGGAATTCCAATCAGGAACAAAGGAATAATAAAGATAAATTTTCAAAATGTATATACAGGTTTGATAAAGGAAACCCCCGTATACTCGTAGGTTTTATGAAGGTAACTCATGTATACATATAGAATTAGGGTATACATAGTTTTGGTGAAGAAAAGTTGCATAAATATGCAGGTACAAAGAATCCAATTTGTGTGTACACTTATGCACTCAGTTTATAATACCATGGGTAATTACCATGGTTTTAGCCCATGGTACTGAGCGATGTGTCGTCTATTTGATTCCATCCAAGAATACCCTTGACACTTGTGTGGTTTTGGCTCATGGTATTGGCTAAGGCACAAACTATATAAGGAGAAGAATATCATAGTCCAATGTGTGCAACTACATGGGTATTTATTGAATACTTCACACTGAAGTATATCTACATCAAATGGGTTACAATTTATCAATAGATCTAAAATAATGATGCACTTATCAATACAATGATGAATCTTGATCTCTAGACCTGAAATGACTATGTATTTTCTTGATCTATTTGTGAGGTGTTTAGATATGTGATGTGGTGCATGTTTTCTGTAGATAATGGTATGATTTGAGTAAGTCTATTGATCTAAAATTTTACACAGTCTTGAATACTTATAGAACTATACGCTAGTTTGTCATGGTGAAAGCACATATACACGTGGGTTCATTTCAGCAAAAGCGCGTATGAAAGTTAGGGTTTTTAGATATTTTTGAAGAAAATGTCTGATCATTTCTGCTATATTTCTGATGTCTATCAATGAATGATTCATGTATATCTGGGTTTTTTGAATATTATATATGTTTCTAGTTGATTATGTATAAATATGATCAGTGAATGGGTGATTAAATATGATGGATGCTACTGACTGAATAAGGGTTCTGTAAATATGACAAAGTATGCTTGAATGTCTATGGTTTGTGTTGAGTCTGATTAGATTCCTAAATTTAGTATATAAATATGTATATGCAGGTTCATCCACAGGAAATATCCTGTATACGCAGGTTTCATTAAGTAAAGTAGAATATACATTTGATTTTATGAATGATAAGGGTTGAATTTGTTTATGCATGTTAATTTAGAAGCGTCGTTTTATTGTTATGATCTCGTTACAAAAATCTCACTTCTCTATTTAATTTTTTTTTATGGCTATTGGTGTTGATTTGCAAATTGTGTTATGTTGAAGCTGTTGGATCCAGTGTGAAAATTTATGAAACATGGTCTGCAATGGTTCTGAGTGTTGAAGCCTTTAGTGTGGAAATCGAAGCTTCCTACCAGTAGAATATGGTGTTAATTTTATGGGTTTCATCTCCCTTCCAATAGTGGCTGGTAAATGAGATCAGGGGGTTGGAGATCCCTTCCAGTAGTAGCTCAAGAATGAAAGAAGGTTGCAGTCTTCTGCAGGTGCATGCGTGCATACTGATATGAGTATGTATCAGTACAACATTGTAAGAAGTTTTTTATATAACAAATATTGAAGACAAAGATGACAAAAGTGGTGGTTTTCTCCCGACTTGGGTTTCCACCTCAAATCCTGGTGTTTTTTGGTTCTTAAGTGACAATCCCTTGGCTGTGGAAAGGGATCAGTGCTTAAGACATTTTAGAAATATATATCACAAAATTAATTATATCAAGTGGTCTTCATTCAATCCCTTTGGAGATTAATTGTTTAAAACCCTCAATAATATGACATAATGAAATATTCTACAATCGAATTAACTGTTGATATCTGAATGAAAATAAGAACTATAGAGGAAACTTAAAATCAGATGTTGTAACACAAAATCTATCACCTTAAATCTCAAAAGGAATTTATGAAGAAAGAACAATTGGAGTGAAGTAGCGCATATTAAGGTTATTATAACTCTTACTCACAAATGCAATTAAGAGACCAACAACTGATTTACTTCAGTTCATTCAAAGAAGAAGGACACAAAATGATATAGGAAAAAACCAATCACCATCAAAAATTGCAGGAAACTTAATGCTTCTTTTCTTAATTTCTCAAACAAGCAAGTAAAAAATTGTAGTCTTTTAGAGGTCCAAAACTCAGAACCCTTCTCATTCTTAATGTAGTACTAAAATACATAAAAAAATAGTTTGTAATTGCTGGAACTTCTCGAAACTACTCAAACTACCTAAATTGTGTAAACTACTTATTACATTGCAATTGAGGACATCATTACAGCCTCGATACTTTAACAAGAGAGATAAATAAAACCTAGAATATTAACCTATTTTTTGAACTTGATTTGTGGTTGATGTGTTTCCCTGAGGTGGTGATGTGTTTCCATGAGGTGTTGATGTAACTCCCTAAGGTGATGATGTATCACTTGGTGAATCAATCATCCATGACCCACATTTTTTTCAAATTTCAATGTTGGTCTTAGGAGAATTTACCAACTTGTGATACTCTAGTCAGAAAGAAGTGATCCTGGTAAAATTAGGCCTTTCCTTAAACAAAATCTTAATCATACATAATAATTGAAAATGTCTATGCAAGAAATTGACAATTGTGGATCCTTTTAAGACTGCAATTTTTTCACGAGTATTATCAATCTTGATTTTTGCTACCACTTATAAAGCCTCATATGAATCCCAAGATAGAAAATTTCCTTGTTGATCCTAGCATGATGGCAGCCCAACACTGGTCCTTTTGTCAAACATGGCGTTGAATTTATCCACAACTTGTTTGATCTTTGTCAATTTATTCTCTGTTTATTTCGTGCAAGCATTCTTCACAATCAACTTATCGATTTCTAAAAAACATAATGTTCTATCTTTGATTTCATGCTTTAATAGTTCTTGATCTGTCTTGGAATTAGCAAAGTCAATAAACCTTTTTTCCCATAGATCTCTATTAAGTAACTTATGTTTATCAAGAAGGATGAACTCCTATAAATCTCTAATTATGTTTTTTTCCTATGACACTATAATCAGTGATTCCCAGATTGTTTTCATTACTTCAATAATTTCATTCCACACAATATCCTTTGCTTTAATTAAAGACATGTTTCCCTTTACTTTTTCTTTAAGAATCTTGGACAATTAGGACTAAAAACCAACAAGAGGAAAAGTATAACTTTAACATAGTTTATAGATGGCGCGGGATTTTGGAAATGAATGTGAATTCAATGCATGTTTGGACAGATAATAGAAATATGACGTAACATAAGAGCTATCTCATTAGCTAGCGACATTAATTCCCTACATCATAGGTTATCTACGCCACTGCAGGAGCACTCTGGAGTATGACAAACTCATCGGAGGTCTTCCCCCGCAATGATCATGAACTGTCTATCGTGGTCAATGAGCTCTCAATAGGGTCAACTGCAGAGGCACCCTCGGTGCTATACTTTGGGCTATTTGTGCCCACGGGTTTCCGTTGATCCAAATAAACATCATTTATTTTAAATCTCGCTTGATGAATTACACAGAGGTTAACCCAATGGTTGGGTCCACCTTCACATTTCTGCACAATATGTTAATTGACCATCATATAAAACAAAAATTAATTTTCAGCATATAGAAAGTTTACACTTTTCCATTTTCTAATATATATCTTCTTTTTTTGTTTTGAAAAATATTTGGAAGTAAATGAAAATGAGCCACAACATATGGCTCCACCTGGGGATAGTGTTGTTTTCCATGAAAACACTAATAACTGCAGATCAGTGCCTTCACCTTGGGCATGTATTCAAATATTGTCTGGTGGCACCTGAAAAATGGATAATTTGGTATTTACAATGATGAAATGCTTACTTTTAATGCTAAATATAATGTTTCAAATACTACCCATTCACAGGCAACTGCAAATGTTCTCCATCTAAATCTTCTAGGTTGAAAGTTTTGTTTGACCTGGCTTCAGTAATTCTGTATGGAACATACCAGAGAGGGTCAAACTTACCATGCTTCCCTTTATCTTCCCCTCTGGTGTCCCATCTTAGTACTAAATCGCTTGCTTGAAAGAGGATTTCTTTTTCTTTCCTATCAAAATAAACTTCATTTTTTCCCGATAAGTAACCAAGTTATCCCTAACTTTGTTTCTGCTTTCACATTATTCGATCACTTTATTCATTCTTCTCACTGGAGCATTAGGTTCTTCCCGAGCTCCTTGAGGAAAGAAACCAGTGGTTTGGCCAACTGACTTGGAAACAATGCTTGAGTTCCATAAACAAAATTAAAGGGTGATTTTCTATTGGACCTCCTGGTAGTTACTCGAACTGCCCAAAGAGAAAAATTTAACTTTGAGTCCCATTCCTTCTGATTTTTCAGTGATTGTTTTCTTTAGAATCCTAATCAACGTCTTGTTTGAATATTCTACTAATCCATTCCCTTGTGGATGATATGTCGTGGAATGTGATAAAATTACATTATATGTTACAAAAATTAATGAATCGAGCACAACTAAATACCTGAGCATTATCAGTTATAATCTTGACCAAACATCCAAACCTACTAAAAATGTTCACCTCCAAAAACTTCATGACCGCTCTATGATTTGCTTTTTGTTAGGTATTGCTTCAACCAACTTTGTAAATTAATGAGTGGTAGTTACAATCCACTTGAACAATCCACTTGATGGTCGATTGATTTCTCCTTTAAAGTACATTCCCAATTGTATGAAAGGCTCTTGTATGAATACTGGAATGAGAGGTAATGGAGTAAGTCTTTTCTTCTCAGCAAACAATTGACATTTCTGACAACTTCTGACTAGTCGATACACATCTGCAAATAGGGTAAGCCAATAGAAACCTGACTTGAGGATTTTATGCCCTATGACCTTCCAACTATAATGCCCTCCACACATATTTTCATGGTATTCATTGGTAACTTCAATGGGTTCACCTTCAGTTAAGCAAAAAAACATGATATCAGTAGGATCTTTCTAGTGCAATTTTGCTTCTACTATGACCTATGGCTGAGATTTAATCTTGAGGTCTTATACTATGAACTATTTCTTTGTAACAATATGAGCATAAATATTTGTATTGAATACCTGGTTTGGACTTATTTTGACCTTCCTCGTTTACAGCTCCATGTACTGGTGCCAACAGAATGATTTCCAATGCTTGAAAATTTGTTTCTGCTAACAATTTAGCCAAACCTTTCCCCTTGATCAACTTTGTAGGCTTAATGTCTAGATCATACTCTTGAATTTTTTCTATCCATTTCCCTCTCTTTCCTTCTACATAAATCCGAACGAACACATATTTAATAGCATATTTAGGCACATATGTAGTTATCTGGGACTGTAATACAAAATTTCTTAATGCTTTGAGTGCTTTTACCAATGCATACACTTGTTTCTCCAAAATATTATATTTCATTTCAGCATATTTGAGAACTTTGCTAAAGAATTCCACTACCTTCTCATCATTTTCCTCATTTTTCTATAATAACACAACAAAAATAGTAGAGGGGGAATCAAATGAGAATATTTGAAATGCTTTCTAATAATCTGGACTAATTAGAACAGGAGCTTCCAGGAGAGCCTCCTTTAATATGGAAAATGATTCTCTTTGTTATTTATTCCATTGCACTTCTACCTCTTTTTTCAACATATTGGTTATGTTTCTCATAATTTCTGCATAATTTGGCACAAACCTTCTCAAGAAATTTATCTTTCCTAGAAATCTTGGATTATATTTCTTGTTTCTGGGGAAAGGGATTGTCTAGATTTCTTTCACCCTTGCTTGATTAGTCTTTACCCATTGCTTTGAAACTATGTGACCCGATAATTTACCTTCCTGCAAGGAAAATGAGGATTTTTTTGGATTTGGTTAAAGACCAAACTTCTTGCATTTTTCAAAAAAAAATTGCAGATGTTCCAGGTGTTCATCATCTGACCCTGAGAAAATAGATATGCCATCCAAATATATAACCACATAATTGTCACCAAAAAATTCCATGTCCATAGACCTATAAAGGGTTGCACCTTCATTCATCAGTCTGAATGGAATTCTTGCATACATGAAAGTGCCCAGGGGTTGTGAAAGTTGTCTTTTTTTTTATCTTCCTTATCTACTTCCACCTGATTATACCCATAGAACCCATCAACCATGGAAATCCTGTAATATTCTGTCACCTTTTCTAAGACATAATCCATTTTAGGAAAATGATAATTATCCTTCAAACATGCTCTGTTTAGGTTCCTAAAATCCACACATAATATTATCTCTCCATCTTTCTTCCTCACATGAACCGGATTACAAACCCAATCTAAATATCTGAGAGGAACTATGATTCTTTCTCGTATAATTTTCTTCACTTGTTTTCAATTGGATCTAGCAATAATGGATTCATTTTCCTGAGCTTCTGTCTGTGTGGTTTAATTCCCTCTTTCAGTGGAATCTTATGATGCATTATGATTTTATCATCTAATTTCAAGTATTCATATCACCACGAAAACACATCCATGTACTTCTTGAAAGGATCAATGTATCTTTCTTTATAATTTTTGGAAACACCTTTCATCAATTTCACCATTTTTGGTTCCTACCGAGTTCCCAAATTACAGTTTTCCATTTCTTCATCTTGATGTGTTTAATTTGAATAAATAGTGACATCATTAGAATCAAATAGTCTTTGAAGAGGAACTAAACCTTTAGGTAGCACATTATCTATTAATTGGAGAATATGTTGATCACCTATTGACTATTTCAGGTGCCTTATCTACGCTTTCTACTCTATTTGTTCTTCTTCTTGATCTATCTAAGCATCTTCAAAATTTCTAATCATTGTTAATAACTGATTTATCTTCTCATCATCTCAAACACCTACCAAAGATTCAAATTGTTAGGAATAGAGGGTCTATGTCTAATTTCAATATCATACCTTAGCCTTGGATTAATTGAAGGCTTGAAGGTGTTGGCTGCAACTGCTAATGAGTAAGCCAATATATTCTCTTCACTTGGAATAAGCTGAATATTGAAGGCTTGAAAAAAGTTCTCTATCAAGTCCCAAACTTCATTTCTATATGATCTTAGTCTTGGATGCTTGGTCTGAAAATGATTCTTAATTTGTCCTATTATCGATTTAGAATCACTGAAAATTGAAATATATTAAATTTCCATCTGCTTAGAAAATTGAAGACTTGATATCAAGGCCTCATACTTAGCCATATTATTCGTTAGATCAAATTCTAACTTAAAATAAAAGGGCATGAGGTTACCTTCTAGTGATATCAGCAAGAATCCAGCTCCTGTGACATCCTTGGAGTAGGCACCATCAAAGTAGCATTTCCAAATATTCTTTGAATGTAGCTCATTATGTACAGCTGTTGAAGAGATCTGCTTCTTTTTGTCTTCAAAAAATTCTACATATTCATGTAGCATGAAACATGAAAGATCTTCCTTTTCATGACTAGAAATTGGGGAATTACCTACATCTTTCATTGTAGTGGTTTTCACAAACCTTGTTTCCCAATAAAATCTCCTTTCTTCCCCATTAAAAACAATAATCATAGAATAAGTGAAATCTAACTTTAAAACTCCTCCCAACTTTTCTCCCCAAGATCTTGACAAGAGCATTCCAAACCTGGCTAGAATGTCAACAACAACTATGTCCATAACAACACTTTTTGCTGGAATTTGTGCCAAAGACACTACCATGTCTGTAATTAACCTATGGAATCAAATGATTATAGGTCCTTGTAAGGTCTAGTAATTTGAAAATTAATTCCTTCATGACAGAAACTAGCATAATATTATGGGGAGCCCATAAATCCAACATAGAGCTATGAAGAATAAAATCATTAAGGAATAATCAAATATAAAATGGAGGAACAGAAGAATATAATTCTTCTACATGAGGGCCAAAGGTGATCAATGGCTTTTATTCTTGAAAGTTCAAAGTATCACTTATATCTTCACTTCATGAGAGATTAATAAATTCTGAAATTTAGTTTTTGTAGATGGGTGTTTTGGCTAATTCTAGAGGAGGTGCTTGAATATTGACCTTCTCCAACTCCTTTGTTAAAATAAAAATCTAAGTTTTCTTAGCATTCCTTTCAGGTTATTCTTCATTATTTTTATAATTTAAAACTTGTTCGGTTACAGGAACAACTTTCTCCAAAATATTGGTATCAATCAATTTGTTTTGGGAAGATTCAACCTGCTGCACTTTTGTTCTATTTACTAGATCTACGGGTTGCTTCCCTTTATCTATTTTCTTTATAGGGTTCTTCTGTTGTGGAATTTCCTTTGGAGGAGGGATAGAATCTTGTTGTTCATCCTCACTCTCTTACACCCTACATCTCCTTTTAGATCTAAAATCATACTTTTTATGTAACTCAGCCTGCATGAAATCTGTGGGCTGTTTACAATATTCATTCATCTCTTGTTTATCAAAAGATAATTCGGCCTCAGCATATTCTTCCTCATAATTTTCTTCTTCATATTCCTCTCTTATATACACAACAGATATTTGATCTTCAGTTTCTTTTTGGTCATATTCTGTTAACTCTCCGGGTGTTGCTTCTATATATAGTGGTGCTTGAACTTGATCTTGATCTTTTCTTTCTCTCTGCAAAATTTGGAGAGGGTTTTTTTTTTAATTGAGGATTAAATCCTCGCCTGTTTTGTTGTATAGGTATTTGGGAGTTTTTACTTTCCAATTCCATCTTAATTAACTTATGTGACAAATTATTTATCACCTTTGTCATATCTTCAATTCTTTGATCTTGTGGTGATTCTTCTTTTTCTTTCCCCTTCTCTTAGATTGATTGTTTTTCTTTTATCTTTCTAGTTGCAGTCATATTGGCTTCAGCTTCTAAAGAATTTGTATTTATTTGCTCAAGAGTAGGGGATCTCCTCTCTTTAAGTGTAAAACTAAAATAATATTCAAAAGCCCTAGTAAAAACTACCTTTGCTCCAAAACGAAGGGGTTTCATCTCTAGAATTAAACTATTATACAATTTATTGAATCTTTTGACAAACTCAGAAATATTCTCATTAGGTTTTATTTTAATTACGTTGAACTATGTTAATGAATAACCATGATCTCTTTTCTCTCCCTGTATCTCAGTGAACTGATTTTCTAACTCTTCCCATGTATTAATAGAACCATTTAGTGAACCTTTGAACCATTTTCTATCCTCTCCATCTAGAGTCTGAACAAAAAGTCTCATTACAACATCAACATGTTCTACATTCAAATTTTCAGAAAAATTACAAAACATAGGTAAATGTTTTTCTAGAGTTACTTCATCTTCTCCAGTGAAATGAGGAAGTAATTTAAGATATTATTGAGGCATTTCATTCATTGGTTGTGGAAGATTAAGTGGTTCATATCTATTCATCAAGAAAGATGGTGCAACCATATTTACACCTTGATTAATTGTTCCTTTGGTAGATGCAGTTGATGTACCAGCTGTGAAAGTGAATGGGGGTTATGTTGATAAAGTGGATATGGGCACAGGTTTATGAACAATGATAGAAGTACTGACAAATAGAATTTTTTGATTTTTTGTAAAAGTAAAGGAAATAGACTCAAAGGAGTCTTCTTCCAACTTAGGTTCTTGAAAATGAATGGGTGTGATAAGTGAATCTTGTTCTAAGAAAGGAATTACTTTAGAGATATATTCAAACAAAGGATTATGAGAACTGCTACCATGAGCACACAATGTAGGACTAAGTGTTGAAGGGGTTTTACATTCCTAAACCTTTTTTAGAAACTAATCTTTCACGGTCCGAAAAAGCAGTGACTTTCTGCTGTGAGGTATCTGACCTTATGTCAGGCCTTTTGAAACCCAAAATTCTGAAAATAACAAATGAAACATAATATTTCCTCCTCACTAAAGAACCAGAGAAAATAATGCAAAAAGGCCAAGGAAAATTAACTTCTCTTCTTCGTTCCCCGGCAACAGCGCCAAAAAATGTCGATTCTTAAGAGACAGTCCCTTCGCTGTGGAAATGGATCTGTGCTTAATACATTTTAGAAATATATGTCACAAAATTAATTATATCAGGTGGTATTCATTCAATCCCTTTGGAAATTAATTATTTAAGACCCTCAAAAATCTGATATAATGAAATATTCTACAATGCCACTAACTACTGATATATGAATGAAAAGAAGAACTGTAGAGGAAACTCAAAATGATATGTTGTAACATAGAATCTATCACATTACATTTCAGAAGGAATTTATGAAGAAAGAATAGTTAGAGTGAAGGAGTGCATATTAAGGTTATTAAACTCTTACTCACAGATGCGATTAAGGGTCTGGCAGTTACTTTACTTCAGTTCATTGAAAGAAGGACATAAAATGGTACAGGAAAAAAAATCACCATCAACAATTGCAGGAAACTTGATGCTTATTTCGTTAATTCAGAGAAATTTAAGTAAAAAATTGTAGTCTTCGAGAGGTTCAAAACTCAAAACCCTCCTCATTCTTACTATCTTTCTTAAATACACATAAATCAGTTTGTAACTACTGGAAATTTTTGAAACTACTCAAACTACCTAAACTGTCAAAACTACTTATTACATTGAAATTGAGGACATCATTAAAGCCTCGATCTTTTAACAAGAAAGATAAATAAAACTTGTAATATTAATCTATTTTTTGAATCTATTTTTTTACTAATGTGTTTCCCAGAGGTGCCGATGTGTTTCCCTGAGTTTTTCATGTAACTCCCCGAGCTGACCTGGTGAATCATTCGTCCATGCCCTGCATTTTTTCCAGATTTCAATGTTGGTCTTAGGAGAATTGACCAACTTGTGATAATATTTTCTGATTGCAGTGATCCTAGTAAAATTAGGCCTTCCCATAAATAAGGCCTTAATCATCCGTAATAATTGAAAATCTCTATACAAGAAATTGACAATTGTGGCTCCTTTTAAGACTACACTTTTTTCATGAATATTATCAACATTTCATTTTTCTCCCACTAATAAAGCCTCATATGAATCACAAGATAGAAAATTTCCTTGTCCATCCCAACATGGTGGCAACCTAGATCTGGTCCTTTTTTCAAACATGGTGTTGAATTTATCCACAACCTATTTTATCTCTATCAATATCTTCTCTGTTGATTTCCTACAAGCATTCTTCACAATCAACATATTGATTTCTAAAACACATAATGTTTTATCTTTGTTTTCATGCTCCTCTAGCTCCTAATTTTTCTTGGAATTAACAAATTCAATAAACCTTTTTTCCCATAGATATCTATTAAGTAAATTTTGTTTATCAGCAAGGATGAGCTCCTGTAAATCTCTAATTATGTTTTTTCCTCTAACACTATAATAAGTGATTCCCAAATTGTTTTCATTGTTGGGCTAAGTAATGTTTCTGAATATTAAGTTATTTGGGTATACACAAGTTTCATTTAAGATAGTGCAATATTCCTAAATTAGCATGCAGCTAATAGGAATATTAATTTTTCTTTTGAAATCCAGATAGATGAATAAATGGGCAAGGAGGCTCATAAGTTGCTTAAGTAGGAATAAAATCCCTCATAATGTGAAAAGGGATCATGTTAATAAACATATCAAGCATCCACATGTGTGAACAGGGACTAAAATGTGTGGAAAAAGTCAAGTTTGACCATGTCAACAACATTAATATTTGAAGAGTGGATCTTAAATAAAGACAGCTCAATGTGAATAAAGATCAATCTAGCTAGTCAAAATGTAGACACCTTGAGTGTGAAAAGAGACAATGCATTAAGATCCAGTCAAGGTTGATCTAGTCAAGATTGATCCAGTCAAGTTAGACCAAATCAAACAGTGCTGTAAAAATATGAGAAATACTAATGGAGACAGTGTAATTTTGGTGGAGGGGCCTTAGCATGGAAGCAATGTCATAATATGGTGGGACCCTTGCTGAGGAAGCTTATCAACTATATAAGGAAAGGAATGACAACCATATGGGCATGATTCAAGATTATATTTTGAATGTGTTTTGTTTAGACTTCTTTTCATACTTTGGCTGTTTAGCTAAGTTTGCTGCACTATTTAGTGCAAAGGTTTTCTCATGTGGGAACTCCCCACTCTTTCTTGGAGATCTTGTTTAAGAAATATGAGGAGAGAATTTTGTGATGCATTTTCCACTATATAGTGTTAGGCCAAGAATTTACTTTCAGAAACATCACATTTCCATTCAGAAACTATGTTATTTCTTAAGGTATTGCAGTGGGGGGGTTTAATCCACTGTTTTGAGAGCTAGTTTCCCAAGAGGAGGATCGACCTTCTTCAGGAAAAGCTAGAAAAAGGAGCTACAACCATTTATTTGCATGATCAGCCATATTTATGTAGTGCTTCATCCATACAGCATGATTCATCCATTGATCTAAGGTAGATATTTCATGTATAACATTTCTGTCAAGAAACCCTTGTCGGGTCATCTTGGATCTTTATAACAGAGATTAGATCTTTGTCTTTGAGCTTATTTGATTAATACATGAGAATATATATTTTTCTCTATATTTATGAGTATAAACCCTCAAATAACCATGTTTTCTCTTTCTGTAGTAATTTATGTTTGTAGCAGTCTTGGGGTTTTAGTGTTTTTGAGTTGTTTTGAGCATGGAAGGCCTATTTAACAAGGAAAAAGTCATTTTTTATGATATACTCTTATATATAAGTGTAATAATGTCATATATAATGGATTCATTGGCTATATTTTTATGTTTATGCTAAAATTTCTCAAAAATGCGTTTTTCATGCATGTATTACTGAGTTTTCCCATTTGGTGATATTACAGTGGCATCGGAGCCTTAATCTTGGCTCAGCTTGTTTTATTCAACCATTATTAAGTCTTCTCATGGGAAGGATAAGATCAACAAGACAGATCAACGCAAATCCTTATTGTCTGGAGGAAAGAGGTTCCCAAAACTTCTCTCTCAAACTCTGCAAGGTATAAGCAAAGACATCAAAGAAATGAGAAGGGAAAGACAAGGAAGTCCCTCACAAAGATCTGCAAGATCTATACATGAGGAAAGATATAATTCCTCATCTTATGGCTGTGAGCGTTCAGCCACATCATCAGATTTACAACGCTCTATCAGCCACTTTTTCATGACAAAGAAGAAGAAGAAAGGATATGTGTCAAAGAAGGAGACTCTTGGTGATTATTTTCAAGAGTATGAAGCTCAGTCTAAGGGGTTCAAAGATTACTTGAAATTCCAAGGGTTTTGAAAGATCAAGGAGGAAACAATCATAAGGAGCAAGTAGCATGGTGTGGGTAGATTCTTCCTATCTAGTTTTGATGGACCACCTACATGTCCAGCTACGGCTTGGGTGAAGGAGCTAGACACCTATCTGCAACAACATCAAGTTTCAGAAAAGGAAGCCATCAAAGTAGCAGTGCTGCATCTTGAGGGTAAGGCTTATTCTTGGTGGTTTTTTGAATCTTTTTCCTTAAAGAATGAAAATACATCTACTTATGCAAAGTTCATTAGAAGAGTAGTGGAAAGGTTTGATGAAAAATCATATGAAACACTTTCTATGGAGATTATCAAACCAAATCAAACAAAAAAATTTCATGGGTTGGAAGGGTCCATAAACTTAGCTCCATTTCAGAAAAAAATTGAAGGTGATGGAAACTTGTATGATATCTTACCAAGGGAAAAGTCCCCATTACATGAAGAGCTTTCTTCTCAAGAGGAAGACATGGAGATTCCTCCTTCAAAAGAAGACCAAGATCTAAGGTCTCTTATTGATGATGAGGCATTCTCAACTATTAAAGAGGAGGATGAGAAGGCTAACACAATCATGACAAGAGCACATCTAGTACCTCATGAAGAGGAAGATGGAGCACTTTCTCCAAGAAGAGAATCTCTTGCGCTCTTGCAAGGAATTCCAAAGAATCTCACATATGGAGATCATGGCACAATCCATGTGTAGCATGTGCCATGATTAGAAAATGGTGAGATATTTAAGATAGAAGGAGATAAAGGGGAGGAAAAGCATTATATGATTAGGAGCATACACCCCTCTCTATTTCATAATTTTGATGTAAAAAGGAGGCAGGAGGAGTTGTGCAGTGAAAGCAAGGACAAATCAGTCCACACACATACACATCCTGCTCTATATCTTGATGTCTCTTTGCATGGAGGCATTCCACGAGGGAGACCCCCTAATTGGAAGAATAATAAAGTGTTATCTCAACTATGGGAATCATTTAAATATTTGGCTAAAGAGGGAGCCTTGGGAGAAGCTAGCACAGTGCAAAGAATCTTCTATGGGTTCAAAGAGGAGGTAATCAATTTTCTAAAATTTACATTGCTATCTCCCACTTATCTATTTGTGCTGAAAAAGGAGGGTTCAGAAGTCTATGGTAACATGGATGTAATTTCCAATGGTCACTTCATATATTTGGGGCATCCAATGATATTCTCACACATAAAGAATATTTTTGAACATGACAAGAGGATATCAACACTCTTGCATGCGTGGTCAAAATTAAGGAAGTTCTGGAAAGAAAAAACTCTCCAAAGGGAGGTTTATTTCCATCTACTTCAATCTAGTCTTGAGAAAGATTATTTGCAAGAAGGGAAAAAAAATAGAGTTTTTAGTACTCCAACATGTGACTTTGGCATAAAGCATGTCAAAGAGGATAGCCATGTTATGACAGGGGCTACATTTCATATTTCCACAACACTGTTGGGGAGCCTAGATCCTTATTGGGAGTCCTAACTCTTGATGGAATATTCGAAGGACCTCTTCACATGTAAGGTTATTGCTGGGAAAGAGATGGATGGGAGGTATAAAGTAGTAGATGGAGTCATTTATTTCCATGATTAGATCTATTTAACTAAATACTCCAAGCTCAAGTGTAAACTACTTAATGCATCCTATGAGGTCTTGCTTTCTAAACCCACTAGCTTCATTAAAAAATACCATACTAGCTTAGATGGATTCATGTGGGTAAAATTCAAAGAGGAGATGCACTCTCATGAGGAAGTGCATAGATCATTTTCTAGTTGAGGAGAAACATATCTCTTAGAAAGAGTTATCATCGCTACCTCCTTCTTCATTGGGTGTAAGAGGGAGCTCATCCATGAGCTACCACACTAATTTGAATCAAGTGTATGGTAAAAATTGTATTTATGAACATCATGATGTATCTACTATATGCTTGTATTTTCTTAACACTCATGTGGAGGGCCTTGCTCCAAGAGGGGGCACTTTTTCTTATGGGCTTCATGAGCCACCTTGGGCCATGAACAATGGTGATGTTGGTAATTCCTTGGAAGATCTTGCAGAGATGATGTATTCTTCATGGTGTGACTCATTAACACCAACCATCATACACCTTCTCCAAGCTTGCAAAAAGGATGGGGCAGAAAACAAGTGTTGGGAAAAAAACTTGTCATATCATACCCTATGGCAGTTAGGAGTAAAACTGTGCTGGTTTCACTTGAGGGATCATTGTCCTTCTCCATTATTGCATATGGCAGCTAGCATGACTCTAATTATGATTCCATATGATGAAAGTGTTCTTATATTTGTAGAGGACATGGTTTGAGGAGAGACACATTGGTGGGATGTGTCCTTGGGGAAAGAAATTTCCCACATTTTTTGCACTACATGTTCCAACGGGAGCATGGGAAAAGATATGGCTACCATAGTAGATCACTTATTTCTTTATGAGGTAGGCCATATTATTATTTGGGGTACTTGGGCTATACCTCTCATAAGCATATGGGAGGAGCTTTTCTATGAATTGCCAAGTTGGGAGGTGATTCATTTCATTTGGATGATAGTATGGATATGGGAGTCCTTCATTGATGATGGAATTCCCCATGATTATCATCACTTCTATCTTGAGAATTCCATGGATAAGAAAGAAGGTTTCCACATAGACCTTCCATTCTTTCATGATGAGAGCCATTTGGTTTATTTACCAAAGGCCAACTTGCACACTTGGGAGGAACCATTGGGAGACAGAATTATTGTAGAATATATGAAGCAATGGTGGAGACTGTTAGATGAGGAGGCCCCAAGAGGAGGAGGGGAGATTTTGCAGCACCCTTGTAGTTTCTTGTGGACAAACAAAATTTGGGAGGGGAACACTGTAATATTCCTAAATTAGCATGCAGCTAATAGGAATATTAATTTTTCTTTTAAAATCTAGATAGATGAATAAATGGGCAAGGAGGCTCATAAGTTGCTTAAGTAGGAATAAAATCCCTCATAATGTGAAATGGGATCATGTTAATAGCCATATCAAGCATCCAGATGTGTGAACAGGTACTAAAATTTGTGGACATAGTCAAGGTTGACCAAGTCAACAACATTAATATTTGAAGAGTGGATCCTAAATAAAGATAACTCAATGTGAATAAAGATCAATCTAGCTAGTCAAAATGAAGGCACCTTGAGTGTGAAAAGAGATAATGCATGAAGATCCAGTCAAGGTTGATCTAGTCAAGATTGGTCTAGTCAAGTTTGACCAAATCAAAATGCTGTAAAAATATGAGCAAGACTAATGGAGACAATGTAATTTTGGTGGAGGAGCCTTAGCATGGAAGCAACCTCATAATTAGGTGGGACCCTTGGTGAGGAAGCTCATCAACTACATAATGAATGGAATGGCAACCATATGGGCATGATTGAAGATTGTATTTTGTATGTGGTATGATTATACTTCTTTGCATACTTTTGATGTTTATCTAAGTTTTTTGCACTATTTACTGCAAAGGTTTTCTCATGCGGGAATTCCCCACTCTTGCTTAGAGATCTTGCTTAAGAAATCCGAGGACAAAAATTTGTGCTACATTTTCCACTATGTGATGTTAGGCCAAGAATTTACCTTCAGAAACAACACAATCCCATTCAGAAACTACGTTATTTCTTAATGTATCGCAGTGGGGGGGTTTAATCCCTTGTTTTGAGAGTTAGTTTCCCAGGAGGAGGATCAGCCTTCTTCAGGAAAAAGCTATAAAAAGGAGCTACAACCATTTATTTGCATGATCAGCCATATTTATTTAGTGCTTCAACCATACATCATGATTCAGCCATAGATATGTAGCAGATATTTTGTGTATAACATTTCTGTCAAGAAACCCTTGTCGAGTCATATTGGATCTATGTAGAAGAGACTAGATCTCTATCTTTGAGATTATTTGATTAATACATGAGCATATTTTTTGTCTCTATATTTCTAAGTATAAACCCTCAAATAACAGCACAGTCTCTTTCTGCAGTAATTTTTGTTTGTAGCAGTCTTGGGGTCTTAGTGTTTTTTCTCTGTTTTGAGCATGGGAGGCCTGTTTAACTAGGAAAAAGTCATTTGTTTCTGATCTCCTCTTAGATCTAAATGTAATAATGTCAGATCTAATGGATTCATGGGCTACATTTTTTTTATGCTTACATTTCTGAAAAATGTGTTTTTCATGCATGTATTGCTGAGTTTTTCCCATTTGGGGATATTACAGATAGTTGCATACATACGCTACTTGGACTAATCGGAGTCGCATATGGAAATTAGTAAAATATTAGTAAAATATTGTGATTCTTGTAAATACCACTTCAACCCCCCCTTCTCTGTATTTTTCCTAACATTATCCTCCTTTATCAAATTATAGGCATTTGTTGTGGAGGTAAATCCCCTCTGTGGATAGAGGCAATCCCGCAAGCCCTAGAGTGGGTCTAGCAACAATAGAAACATGCAAATCTATTGATTCCTAGTTACAAAATATAGAATCGTGATAGATTTCTTACCGTGATTCCTTTGCTGCTGTTGTCGAAGAAGAAGTGGCACTTCTATTCCTAGCTGGACAATTCACGATCTGTGAGCTTGTTGCATCTAGATACCTGTACACATCCAGAGAAGAGAGACAACATGCAATGTGATATTTCAAAATTTTATAAATATCGATCAATCAGAGAGGAATGAATGAAATTGCATTATATAATGGACAAACACAATCATGGAACCAATAGGAGAGTCATGTATATTAAGATACGAGAGAACGATTACAACCGGTGCTCTGACGTCATGATATTCCTTCAATAGGGTTCCAGTGGGACATGTCTCACAAATCTCGTTAGGGATTCGGCAGAACTCTCTCTCTCACAGGGTTCTCCTTAGCTCTACTCTTGATTGTCACTCAGCTATAATTTCCTTCCTAAAATTTTAGCCAGCTAGAAAATGAAGAGGTCAGGCTTTTATAGAGGGAGAAGGAGAGGTTAGGCTCCCTATAATAATGGGGGAGAGTCCTATCTCTTAGGAAGGTTCCATGAGAGCTGGAAAACCACTTCCTAAACAGGGAGATCCGGAGCCAAACAACCCAACCTCATTTTGATGATATGTTCTGAAATTGTTAGAATCAAACTTCCACCTTCTATTGTTAAAAAACATTCCTTAATAGGCTTGCTGTGGTCATAACACAGGGATAGAGTGCCAGCTGGCATGCCCACTAGTGTACATTTTCCCCATTGGTGCGAGGGGTGAACTAGCTACCCGCGCCAATGCCAAAACATGGGATTTTAGGGTTTTTCAGAGGAAATTTTGTTGAGGAGAGCTCTTGCCCTTATGTAGAAGGATGCCATCAAGGTGTTTTCAAGACATTTTACTGTTCACAGGTCACAGGAATAGTCCTCCAATGTACAGGATGAGGGATTTCAGGGATGGTGACAAAATGCTATGTAACAGATGCCCCCTAAAGCATGAGGTCCAAAAGAGAGGAAAGGGTGAAATTCTTTATGAGAACACGTCCAACTGAAAACACTACCATCGGAAAACCTGCTAGTACAAATAAAATTGATATCTCTGATACATGATATGTGGTATGGGCACAACCATCCATAATAGAGTGTACAAAAACCTGGATCGAAGGTATGGACGCAACCATCCAGTAAATAAGGACCAATAAGTAGACTTAGGTGTGGTCACAGCCATCAAATCAAAAGATTCATGTAATGAATCACAATAATCTACAAAGAACACATAGCCTAGATGTTTAACAGAAAAAATCCAGGGTCTTGCGCTCCATCTTGACCTGAGTAGAGTACAAGTTCGAGCATGCAAATATGTGAGCTGAAGTTGAACATGCAAGAACATCGTTTGATTACCAGCCAATAATGAAAGTCGTTAACGGACGCGAGAGAAACCACCAATAATGACGATGGCTCTCAAGGTACAAAAGGTACAATCCACGAAATGTGAATAGTGAGCTGGCGTCGAACATCTGCAGAATCATCCGATCAAAGGCCAATAATTAAAACCTTGTGTCGAATGCGAAGAACCTGTCATTGGGGCATGCAGGCTCCAAGGCACCTGAAGGGAGTCTCGAGATCATCTTCCTAGATAATGAGTTGAAGTCGAGAGGAAGTGACCTTGGTCAAAGGTGGGCCATAATGTTTCCCACATCATCGACATGAGACAGAGGGACATAATGTTTTGTGAATCAAGACCAACAAAGAATCAGAGGGAGGTTGAAAACTATAGAGGCCAACTTCTCTTGAACATATCGGCAGCACGACATTGGATTTGGCAGTATTTTACATCAAGGGATTTGAGGTCATGGTGACATGGCAAAGAGTAGATGAGTGGTCAAAAGAGATAACCCAAACCCATGAAGGCAAGCATAGAATGATATGAGATGGTCCCAACCTGACACGAATGCAGACAAGTGCCATGTTCAAGAGCGACATACTGCCGACACGACTATAATACTGGTTCCATTTTCCCCACCATTTCTAGCGATTACCCCAATTATTTTTGAAAACAAGCTTAAAGGGGATAGCATGTGCTTGTGATATAAGTTTTTCCTTCGGACAAATCCAACCTAGTACATTTTATGAGCCTTAGGAAGGAGGAACTCTAGTAATGTCATTACGACGAAGTCTGATGTCATCATTTTTTAATGAGTCTGACAAAGGAAGAACTTGGAATCTTATCATATTTAGAGAGTTTGAAAAGAAAACAGAAAATAAAACTCTAGAAGTTCCTTTTCGTAGATAGTCCCACAGATCCGAAAAGGTAGAAAACTATGTCTGAGAGAACCTCCTAGTCGTAATAGGCTAGGGTATTCCTTTTTCGTAAATGATCCATCCTAGCCCAAAAACGGGGTAAACGTATACTCGGTAGATTTCGTTTCGCAGCCAATTTAACGAGCTCAAAACGAAAAGCGACTTGGCAATCTTTTCAGTTTTAGAGAGTTAGAAAAGAGCTGAAAGGTGACTCTAGTAGTGACTTTTTCCTGTTTTTACCGAGTTTAAAAAATTATAAAATACAACTCGTCTCTTCATCAAAATCATGTGGAAAAACTTTTGTTGTACAAAAATACAGGTGTAAAACATATTCGACGAAAAAAATGTAAAAATATATTGAAAAAAATGTTAAAAAACCCATTTAGGACTTTGAAAAGATATTAAAGACCCACAATGGTAAAAAATATTCACTTTTCACTTTTTACCTCTTTGTAGAGAAACAATGACCCTTTTGTGCTTTGATCTTCAGGCGACGAGTGCAACCAATCCAGCAAACCAAATCGACTTACGTTTGGTTCAGGGAAGAGAAAACCTCTTTTTCCATATTTTAAGCTGCATTTCACTGTATTTAATCATGGTTTGAGGTCTTTTAGGGAGGGAATTTCAAATTTTAGGGCTCCGCGGTTGGCGAGGGTTCCAGGCATGAACCCACGCTGATCCACTCTATTTTACAAAAAGGCTGTGCCAACGGTACAATGCAAATTTCGGCTTAAAAAATCTCAAAAATGAACCAATGAAATGCAATTTTGAGTACTTGCAGAGGTTTATACCGCTCCGATGTTTGATTTGATGTAGGTACCCAAAAAAAATATGTTCATCGAATGGAAAGAGAGAGAGCATAGTGAGGAATATGAATTGGCAATGGGAAATGAGCATTGTATGAATGCTCTCCAGAATTGCGGGTTGAAAAAATTCTTCCTGCCACCATGTCTTTGGACTCAGCCCAAACTACTGCAATATCTAATTAGCATTTGGGATGAGGATGAGGACATGTTCAAACTTCGAGATCAGGTATTTGAGCTCAAAGTGTGAGACGTGTACTTCATCACTAGACTATCATGCAGGGGTCTAGTACCTATCTTGAGAGGCACCAGGCCTTCAGGCGAAAACATGATAATGGTTAGGATAGGGTGTGCTGAGGGGCACGCAAAGGAACAGGGAGAGGGAAGGTAGTCATTCAGACCATCCACGATCTAGTGCTGAGAGTAGTGCTACATACCATTACACGGGATGTGGGGTCACAGGCACTGCATGAGGCTACAAAGACACAAATCCTTTTTGTATCGAAGTGCATGAACCCAACAGTCTTTGACTGGGCCACAACCGTGACTATGAACATTAAACGAAAACTAACAAAATGCAAGAATACCAAACTAAAACAGTTTGGATATGGGTCAATTTTGGTGTCATCCTTCCTGGAATGACTACCTATCTTCTAGTGTGAGGGGTCCATAGTCCCAAATCCACCACTGAGAGAGCCATAGATGGCTTGATGGGCGGCATTGATGCCCAAGGTAGGGGGAAGCCAACAAATGTCAATGCGGCTCGAGTTATTTGACTGGCTCCGATGACAGTTGATCATCGTGGAGGACTGGCCCTATGCACGCACCGATTTTACCGGAGATGGAGACCTTCCGCTCCCAGAGGGAGAGGACTGGGACAAGGAGCTTGGTAAGACACTTTTAAATTTTATGAGTTTTATGATTTTTTGGTATACATGCATGTTCTAACAGCTGATCCTATACGTATGCAGATGTTGGCCCAGAGAGGCCCGTCGAGATGTCACCAGTATCCAAGAGGACCCCTCTCGCTTATGACCCTCAAGGTGAGGGGGGCTAGGGGGACGAGCTTGTACATAACCTAGAGGGGATTGCTCGCAAAATTTCGGATTATGCTTGTTTAGCTGATGTTCCCTTAGCTTATCAGAGGCACACAGTGGGGGTGCTGAGTCATCTCCACCGCTAACTGAGGCGGTTGGTGTGCTCAGTGACGTGCTACCATGAGCACCATGCTAATTCGTCACCTAGGCTTTCCATTTTCATATTTTTTGAGAGACACGTCATCTCCGAATGTAACTAAAACAAACATGTATATTTTGGTTTATATGATGCACACGTTGCAAACACTCGACATATATATATACATCTATTTTCTACATGGATATTGCTTACATATGATAATGTTTTACAAATTGCGTAAATGTCCATCTAATACCATGTTGGTTGCTGCATCTCTTACTGTATTCATTCGTCTTGGTATATGCTGATATGTGATGTAATCAAAATTTCTTTCAAGTAAACGAATACGTAGGTATAGTCTTAAAATGCATGGGTTTCTAACTGAATAATGACCATTGAGCTGTAAAACCACAAGCTACGACTCCAGATGTACAAGTAATGGTGAATATCGAGGTTAATAGCCTAATTTAATAATTCCAAAATGGCACTATATTCCTTGACATTATTTGTAGTAGGCCCTAGACAAACACCTTGTAAATTAACCAACTCACTAGTAGGATTGTAAATTACCCAAGCTACCGAAGACAGGTTCCTGGTACTATGGGAGGCACCATCCACGAAACCGATATAAGGAGTAATAGAAATATGCACAATCAGGAAGACCCAATAAGTAGAAAAATGCTTAAAAACCTCACCACACCACATGCACAAAAATGAAAAAATCACCTATGTACATATACTATGCAAGAATGATTCAAGCATAATATTTCTTCAGGTACAACCCATTCCTAGGCTGCGCCAAGGGAAGACCTTCATAATCGATTAGCTCATAAGCCCCATTTTTCTATACATGTTTAACGATATAGGGCCCATGCCACATAGGTTGGAATTTACCTGCCCCAAGCTTGTCATGGGCTTGATCATACAAAAGGACGAGGTCCCCTTCGATAAAAGAGCGCAGAGAAACCATTTGATCGAAATGAGCTTTAACCCGCTTTTTCTGTGCCTCGATAACCAAAGTAGGCAAGCAACGAGTTTCGTCCAATATGTTGAGATATAGGAGACGTTCTTCCTCCGGGTAAGTGTCAGGCAGTAATTCCACAGCCAATTTTAGTGAAGGGATCTCACATTCAACTAGAAGAGTAGCTTCCAGACCATACACCAACTGAAATGGTGTGAATCCGGTTGCACTCTTGACTGACGGTCGGTAGGCCCAAAGAGCTGAAAACAACTGGAGATGCCAACTCGATTTGTGTATACCAATTTTCGTTGAAGCATCGTGACAAGTACCTTGTTCATGCCTTCAACCTGGCCATTTGCCTGAGGGTAGTATGGCGTTGAGCTGTCATGACGCAAGCCCAACTTAGATTTTAGCTCTGCCATCATATAGTCCTGAAAATGAGAGCCATGATCAATGACGATGGCTTGAGGAATGCTAAAACAAGCGATCACATGGTTGAATATGAAATGTGCAGCAGTCTTATCACCCGCAGCCAGTGTAGGCATTGCTTCGGCCCACTTGGTGAAATAATCTATGGCAACGATGATATAAGCATGCCCCCTAGCCGAGTGAGGGTTACACATCATAAAATCAATGCCCCATTTGGAAAAAGGGCCTACGGTAATGACAGGATGTAATGGGAGAGGTGACGCATGCATATTGCATTGGAAGATCTGGCACTCATGACACTTTCGTACTGCAACAATACAGTCTTTAAATATAGACGGCCAAAAATAGCCTGCATGAAGGAACTTCTATGCGGTAGCATAACCGGACATGTGACCACCACAGGCGGCACTATGACAGTCATTTAGAACATTCTCAGCCTCTTCTAAGGTCAAACACTGGCGGAGTATGGAATCGACTCCAACATGATATAGGGTATCTCCGACGATGCGATATGGTTGTGACTGATGTCGAACACGGCATCGAGCATCCTTTGTTAACTCAGACTGGAAGGTAGATTTCTGGAGTTACACGATGATATCACCATACCATGGATCGAGAGTGTTGATTAAGAAGATATTTTCGCCCAGGATATGATCCTCGGATTGAGACGGAACAGAGTCGGTAGGGAGATAACAAATGAGATCAGAAAAAACCAACGATTTCTTTGATTTGAAAGTAGTGAACTCCAAATCAAACTCTTGTAGGATGAAAATCCACTTTGAGTACTTGCCCCCAGAAATTGTCGAGACAAAATGCAAGTCATGGGGTTGCAGTTGGAAATCACAGTTACCAGCGTAACAGGATGTAATGGCAAAACCGTTGAATCGCCTAGACCGCGGCTAGCGCCAACTTCTTGACATGTAAATAACACATTTCTGTGTCAAGGACGTTCTGAGACAGATAATAAAACATGTTTTCATTACCGTCATCATCATCCTGTACCAAAACCATGGCAATCGTACTGAATGCAACAGCCAAATAGAAGGTAAAGTCACGATGATAATTCAGAGGACGTATTAATGGAGCGTTGACAAGCAATGTCTTAAGTTTATCAAAATATTGATGAGTAATCTCATCCCAATAGAAAGGGACGTCCTGTTTTAGAAGTCGCGTAAGCCCTTTAGCTACCTCTGCATAGTTCGAGATAAAACGACGTAAGAAATTCGCTTTCCCTTCAAGACTCTAAAGTTGATGTAACGAGGATGGGGAGGGGAGATTAACAATAGCCTCAACCTTAATAGGGTTAAGGTGAATTCCATCCTTAGAGACAATGAACCGTAAGAGTCGACCAAAGTCAACGCAGAAGACGCACTTGTGAGGATTAAGCTTAATGTTGTAATGTCTACAATGGAGAAGAATCTGGCGGAGATGTTTCGGATGGTCTTTGTGTAGAGCTGAATGAGCCGAAAGGTCATCCAGGTACAACTGAACAACATTACATATGTCATGAAAGGCGTAGGACATGGCACGCTAGAAGGCATCCCCAGCATTTTTTAAGCCGAAAGGGAGTTTCTTATAGGCGAATGTTCCCCATGGACAGATGAAATCGGTCTTATGTTGATCGAATGGAAGGATATTGACTTGATTACAACCTGAAAAGTCATCCATAAGGGAAAAGATCTCACTCCCTGCACAATCGTCAATGATCTGATCGATAAAGGGGGTGGGATAGTTGTCCTTAGGGCAAGCCCGATTGATATCTCGATAGTCAACATAGACTTGAATTGTGCCCTGATTCTTATCGACATGGACAATATTGGAAACCCACTCTGTCAGAGGGATCAGATATATGAAACCCGCTTTAAGAAGTTTCTCAAATTCAGCTTTTCTAACAACAGATTTCCAAGGATGCACTGGATGCAGACATTGGTGCACAGGCTTCACATTGGGATAGGTGGGAATTTCATGCACGATGATACTGGGATCAATTCCAGGCATCTCTTCGTAAGACCACACAAAAACATCACGAAATTTGCGGAAGAGACTAGTGTACACTTGAATCTCATCGGGAGAACAAGTGACTCCCACATGGATGTTCTCGAAGACCCCCAGTTTAAGGGAGATGTTGATAGGTATCGTTTGGGTAATATTACTCAGATTTCCTTCTGAGAAAACTTCATGAGTCAATATTGGTGTTTGGAGCGGTGGAGAAGGAATCTGAGATGCAAAACGCTTGAGACAATTAGACATTTCCCCCAATCCGAGCATAAACAAGGAACGATGATGCCCATTGCTCCATGTTAGATCTTCGAGAGACATAGTCTCAATGATAGCTTTGTCAGATGGAAAAACTTCTCTCAAAGGATCGGGCAGATCTGCGTCGCTGAGCCAGGGGGATTGAGAATAAACATCAAGAGCCATGCTCAAAGGAGCTTTATCAGTAGGAGGAGGATCTGATGTGGTACTTATCTCACAATAATTGATTTCAACTGGGGTAATAGGCATCGATTCTCCAAAAGAGGCAACCTGTTCATGATAAAAGATGATCCATGGGTCATCTGACCTAGAGATCATAATGACTTGAACGGTGTTTGGTGGTGGAATGGGGAAAATACCGATGAGAGCAGGGTCCTGTAAAAGACCTGGTCCTATAATATCGAGGGGATTAGGAATTTGATCCACGTATGGCACGTTGTTCTTGGAAGATGAGGTAAAGAAAGACAGTTGATCAACAGTAATAATCTTGCCCTCATGTGGAAACTTCAAAAGTTGAAAGAGGGTGGATGGAATGCACAACATGGTGTGGGTCCAACTACGACCGAGTAGAAGATTATAGTTTAGTTTGGCATCAAAAACTTCCACTTCAATGTTGACTGTCTTTCCTTGCAATGTAATCGGTAGACTCACGAGAACACCCAAGGGTTTTGATTCCCTTCCATCGAATGCCTCAAGGGAATTGGGAGATGAAGTGAGGGTTGGAGAGCCAATGGCCTTCCAGCAAGCAGATGACATAACACAGGTAGATGCACCTTCATCCGCAATGTCTTTGTGAATATTAAGGCCGTTAATTCTGACTTGTATAACAAGCGAAATCTGGTGCGGAAGTCAGGGGAAAAAATTCTCTAGATCGAAGGTGAGAAGGCTAGAATCGG
The DNA here is from genome assembly GCA_034641835.2 of Pinus albicaulis. Taxonomy (NCBI): domain Eukaryota; kingdom Viridiplantae; phylum Streptophyta; class Pinopsida; order Pinales; family Pinaceae; genus Pinus; species Pinus albicaulis. The sequence continues at coordinate 1,163,630,628 of CM076570.1, read as the reverse complement.
CAGGATCAATTCCACCAATTGCAGATAACAAATCTTTCCATTGAGAGAAACAACTCTGAAGTACTTCCAAAGCGGACATCGTGGAAGGCGCCTGTGCCAAATCCTCAGAAATGTTGTAATGCTGAGTAGCACGGGCGTTCGGATTATACGAAGACTTTCGAAGAACACCTTTGGAAGGTGACTGTAAAATGAGTTCAGCACTAGGCCTTTCAATATTAAGAGGACCAGAGGTAGGCAGGGGAGGAGGGCCATCAACGACTTCCTTCTGAATTGCTTGGCGTGATCTGGCATAATCTTTCAACCGAGTGGTGATAGAAATAGGTGCAGCACCATTCATCATGAAAACCTAAGACCCAAACGGGGCAAATGGCGAAGGCTGCTCGACCATCTAGGTCTGCCGAGATGGAAAAGGTTCCTTAAGAACTACCGGAGTTCCCTTAGAGCCCTTAAGAAGTTGAATAACCTCGGATCATCTAGGACAATCTTTGGTGTAGTGGTCTTCATCACAAATTAGGCAAGGGTACTTCAGTTTTCGCTGTGAACCATCATCAACATGTGTTTGGACGATTCTGGTTTTGGGGCATTGGATTTGGCTTTTTCTTTGCCCTTATTTTTCCCTTTGGAAGTCTTATCTGTAGGATTGGCCTAGATGATGTCGACCTCCGCGGTCTTACCAAAATCAGGAGTAGCCTTAGGAGCAAGATTGTTGGAAAAATTCGATTTTTGCTTCCCATTGGAAGACTTGCAAGAAGTCTGATAGATGAAACCAATAACACCTTCTACTGATGGAGTAGCCGATGCTTTGGAGGTCCCTGGTCATGGGGCATCAGTTAAGATGTCGTATAATGTGCCTAACTGAGAGTACACTAAATCGAGGTACTGGGCACGAGCAATGGCTTGTTCCTCGGTTACACATGCCCCCATAGTAATGTCTTGTGAAATATTATTGAAAAAAGAGGTAGTGAACCAGTGAGTTAGAAGCTGATCAGGAATGTCTAACTTTATCAGACGATGATGACGTCTCCATTCATGAATGTGATCTGAAATATGAGTAGCTTTTTCCTGTTTCAAAGATGTCAGGAGATGCGTCCAAGCTTTGTAACGAACCAGTAACTGGAAATGTGTCAGGAATGCCATAGCTAGAGTATTAAAATCTTGAAAAATACCACAGGACAGTTCTATATACCATATAGCAGTAGTGCCGGTGAGAGTGCACTGGAAAAGACGCAGACGAATTGAGTCATCCACCCACGAATTTGAAGAACACCATAAATGGTATGTCATGACATGTGCTTGGGGGTCTTCTCCAAATTTTCCCCCAAACTTAGGACAATCACCAGGCACCTTTTTCGGAACTGAAGACCAATATGGATTAAGAATAATCATATCATTGGTCAATTTTGACATGTCCGGTAACTCCAACGTGATGAGAAAAGGTAATTGAGGGTTAAAAGACATGCCAGGTACCCGATAAGGACCTGTACCTATACTCCATCCTAGTTGAGCATAACTCTGCCCCCATTGGTTCTGTCCTGGAGGATTCTGACCATAGGGGGTATAGGCCAGATAATTGGGTTTATATGGTGGCTGAAACCTAGGATATGGGGGTTGATAACCAGGGTACTGATTCTGATTATGTGTAGGCCCCGGTTGAGCAGTGTACGGATTTTGCTGCGGAGTATAAGTATAGCCTGGCTATTGAGGGTAATAACCAGAACCTTGAGGCAGGTTGTAAACCGGTCGAGACAGACCTTTAGGGTAATAGCCACCTTGGATTCAAACGGGCTACTGGTAAGTGGGGCCTTGCTGAGTCGGATAAGTCCGGCGCATAGGTGGATTCGGTTGTGGCATACAATAGATCAGTGGTAGAGCAGGGTTAACAGGCTGTGCAGGCTGCCCTGGATGAACAGGTTGACCTAGCTGATCAAGGGCACCAGGTTGACCCAGCTGAGCAGGTTGGCGTGATGGCAGGAGTGGGCTAGGTTGTGCCTGATAACCAGGTTTACCTGTGACAGGACCATAAGATGTCCCTCGCTGTGCAACATTTTGACCAATTGGAAAATGAGCCTACTGGGGTTGCACCAAAGGTTGAGAAGGATGGGTTTTCCCCCTATGACAGTATGGAGGTCCAGGTTGATGCCCCAATTTCCCTATCGGTCCTTGAGGTTGCCCTGGTTGGACCACAGGGTGAGGCTGCAGTGGTTGACCTTGAGGATTGTAAGACTGCCCTTGTGGGCCGTAAAATAATCCCTGTTGGACCGAAGGTTCTCCCTATAAGGGTTGTCCTTGTGGGTCGTATGCATACCCTAGCTGGGCTAAAGGTTGTCCCTGGAAGGGTTATCCTTGTGGGCCAGAAGCATATCCTTGCTGAAACAAAAGTTTTCCTTGAAAGGGTTGTCCTTGTTGGTTAGAAGGTTGCACAGGCAGGGTAGATATAAAAATGTTAATATACTGATAAGCCTCAGGAGTAGGAAAATGAATGGGGTTTCCCTACTCATCATATTGATATTGAAATGTGTAGATCAGGGCACCATCCACTTCATAATGAGAAAAGTAAGGACGGTTAAGATCCTGAGAGGACTGATCAACCTGGGAGATCGGCGGCGGTAAAGACATCTGATACTCTTTGGGAGAAATGTTCTTGGGAATGGGAGAAGCTATATAAATGTCTTCAGGAACTGACGAGATCCTAGTTGAATGAGTGGTGACAATAGGCATAGACACAGCCACGTAGACAGTAGGTCTAATAGGTACCGATGTGACAAAAGGAGATGTCGTGAGAGGTGTCGATGGTGACATCCCTAACGAGGGAATGGTCGGTTCCATGGACGAAGTTGATATCACCAGAGAGGCAATAGCGGCCATGACCTAACTTAAATACCTATATCCAGCTAGGAGATATGGACCAAGTGAAGATAGAACAGATCGTTTAGGGATGTCTTCGGGAAAAAGCTGGTAGTCTTCTCCAGAAGTAGGAATTCCCTCACTAGGAGTAGGACTGGATGAGTCCATATCTGACCCTGTTGTAAGATCTCCTAAAAGACAACAGGGACTAGGAGGTATGACAGCAACCAAAAATGGTGATCCCGATGTAAGAGGAGGGAAGTGTTCCCCAACTCCAAATCCAAACCAAGCGTTGGACAAGGGCCAATTGAACTCAACTAGTCCTCCAAAGGGAAGTTCAAATATAACCGGTCCCCCAAGGGGAAAATCAAACACAATGGGCTGTTGATGCTCAGAAGAGGACTAAGAGACCTCTGATGAATTATCTATATAAGGACTACTAGAATAAAAAATTAATGGTTCCGCCACTGTGACTATAAAAAAAAGAGGAAGAGATCAAAAACAAAGATATGCGGGAAAAAACCAAGGCAAATAAAAAGAGGCTAAAAAATCAATCTCTAAATGGGCGTGTGATTGTAGGTGATTAATTTTACCACATTGAAACTGGAAATTTTACTGTTTCATGTTTTAAGAGTCTAGAAACGAGTAAAATATGACTCTATCAGTTTAGTTTGGAAACAAGCATGAAAGGACAAGCGCTTGATGATCTTTTCAAATTTAGGGAGTTAGTAAAGATCAAAATGACTTCTCTGGTAATCTAGGTAAATGGGTGTACCAGATATCTGTGAACTGCCATATACACCTTGGTAAAAATGAAAGAGAAATCAACCAATGACTCAACGTACATGGAGGTAATATCTCTGAATGCTATGTTTGGTGAATCACGGGTAAAAGGCAGCAGACTCGGCTTCCTATGGATAAAGAATTTTCAACCTAATGGGGTCTCCCTTTATATACAGAATGGTGTAGGAAGCACAAGTCCATACTAGTGTTGTCTGTAGCCAGATGGCTAGCGATAGCTCCCGGGTTTAAATATGCCAGAACATGTCTCTAACTTAGAATACTAGATGTTACGTTAAGTTTCAATGATGCCTTAGGTTAATTCAGTGAATTTTAAAGTTGATTTTCAATTTACGTTTCAGTTTTGAGGCCCTATCGAATGTTGGATCTCATAAAACCTCTAGATGCAAACTACATGCCACAAAATGTCATTTTGTTAAATGAAGAGCTATCTACGGGAGAGCTGAGAGCTTTCAAATGATAGTAAAATGAACACACAAAAACATCCACTACTGTTTTCAATGCAAGCTAATGGAACTAGAAAATTTTTCTCTAGAATTATACAATGCTAGTAATGCGAAAAAGTTTTCAATTCTCACTATACCAATCAAAATGCAAAAGATTTTTTTTTCTTGTATTTTTCAATATATTAGAGAAAATGCACTAAATAAATGGAAAACTAATGAAAACATCAATTTGAGAATGATAAAGAGAGAGTTGAAACAAAACAAGTTCACTCAACTGAAAAAAACACAATCAAGACTCAAATTGATGACGAAATCCCTCAAAGTGAAGAAGAATCTCGAAAGAGACTCAAAAAAACCATGTGATCTAGGCTTGGAGCAACACAAAGAGAAATTGAATGAAAGAGAGGACAATCACTCAATAAATGCAATGATTCAATGGGATTGATCAAGATGAATGCAAAGAAGCAAAAACGAAGTTGACGGGGAAATCAACGGCCCAAAATTCCTACGGGAGGCTCAGCACACTGAAGCACCTAGAAGCCCGAGGGCTAAAATGTAAAACTGACAGAAAAGGGCAAACAACCAGAGGAAAAGGGCTAAACATAGTAAAAAATGACTTCAAAGCACTCAAACAATAAAAAAAAATGAACCATGACCAAAACTCAAGCTCAAAGAGTCCAAGAACAGGAAAACCCTAAAACCAAGCAGGGTTGGCATGCCTATTTGGCTGTAATTTGTGCCAAACAGGGAATGGAACGGGGGCCTAACTGGTAACTAGCACTATTTGGCATGGCTTCCAGAGGTATAATTTTGCCAATCAGGTTTACCCTAGCAAAATGATGAAAATGAACTAACAGAGGCTAGATCTGGTCTTCTGGGGGCCAAACAAGGTTTTAACACCAAGGGAGGTGAACCAGAAAAAAAGACTAATTAAACAGAAGCCAAAAAACAACCCAATGGAGGAAGGACCAAGTCCCACTGATCCCCAGTGGAGTCACCAAATTTTTGTAGAGGTAAATCCCCTCTACGGACAGAGGCGATCCCACTAGCCCTAGAGTGGGTAATCGAAACACGCAAAGCTATTGATTCCTAGTTACAAAAGATAGAATTGCGATAGATCGCTTATCGTGATTCCTTCGTTGTTTTTGTCGAAGAAGAAGTGGTGCTTCCATTCCTAGCTGGACAGGTCATGATCCCTGAGTTTTCTGCATCGAGATACCTGTACACATGCAAAGAAGAGAGACAACATGCCACGTAATCTTTCACACTTTTATAACTATCGATCAGTAAGAGAGGAATGAATGAAATTGCATTATATAATGGACAAACACAATTATGGAACCAATAGAAGAGTCATGTATATTAATATACAAGAGAAGGATTACAACTGGTGCTCTTACATCATGATATTCCTTCGATAGGGTTCCAACGGGACGTGTCTCACAAAGCTCGTCAGGGATTCGACATAACTCTCTCTCTCTCACAGGGTTCTCCTTAACTCTGCTCTTGATTGCCACTCAGCTATAATTTCCTTCCTAAAAGTTCATCTAGCTAGAAAATGGAGAGGGCAGGCTTTTATAGAGGGAGAAGGAGAGGTTAGGCTCCCTATAATCATGGGGGAGAGTCCTATCTCTTAGGAAGGTTCCATGAGAGCTGGAAAACCACTTCCTAAATAGGGAGATCCGGAATCTAACCTCATTTTGATGATCCATTCTGAAGTTGTTAGAATCAAACTTCTGCCTTCTATTGTTAAAAAACATTCCTTAATAGGCTTGGCATGGGCATAACATAGGGACAAAACATCAGCTTGCACGCCCACTAGTGTACATTTTCCCCATTGGCGTGAGGGATCAACTAGCTACCCACGCCAATGCCAAAACATGGGGATTTAGGGTTTTTTAGAGGAAATGTTCTTAAGGAGAAATCTTGCCCTTATGCAGAAGGATGCCATCAAGGTGTTTCCAAGACATTTTACTGTTCACAGGTCACAGGAATAGTCCTCCAATATATGGGATGATGGATTGTAGGGACGGTTACAAAATGTTGTGTAACAGCATTTGATATTTAGAGCTAAATAATTTTTATTAATGATTTAAATCATTTTAATTTATCAAATTCTTCATGTTTAAATTTTAAAAAACTAATCCAACACATTCTAAAGAAGTCATCAAGAAATAAGATGAAGTAATTTTCTCCTCAAGGTGACACTTTACTTACTGGCCCATACAACTAATTATGGATAAGTTCAAGAGGGTTATTTTTTTATCCTTCTTTGGCATTGAATTCTACCCTAGTTTGCTTACATAATTTACATGACTTGCATATGGTACTTTCTGGCAGGTTGAGGTTGAGAAAATAACGAACAACATTAATCTTGCTTGATTTGTATAGATGAGAGAAGCTTAGATGTCACAAAATTCTATTCCATATCCATCTTTCCTTCTCTTTCCCTAAGTAACATTGTTATTGACTACCTTTCAAGACATACAAATTACTCATAGTTCTTGTTCCCTTTATTAAGGTCTCCCCTATGTCAAGTTCATGAACCACAGACTCTTTTAATCTGAAAGCAACCTCATTTCCCTGGTCATATATTTGACTAACACTTAACAAGTTATGCTTCAATCCATAGACAAAGATAACACAACAATCTTTAACCTTTTGTTTTAGAAAAATAGATCCTTTACCTTTAATGATAACAGGGGAGTCATTTCCAAAAGTAACATTCTTTTCTTTTTCTAATTCATTATATGAAATGAGCTTATCTTTATCACATGTCATGTGTTTTGAGGTTTTGGTTTTATTTTTCTCCTACATTCAGATTCCTCATGTTAAAATTTATTGAAAAATGAGCATCAATTTCATCTTGAAGAGGTAAGAAATTATTATAGTTGTTTTTCTTGATTTCTGTCTCATTCCTTGTTTTTTGGCTTCTCTAATAATGATGGTTTTGTATGCAACACATTGAGTAGCCTTGTGACCAAAATTATGGTATGAGAAACATTGTCCATTAAAGTATAAATTTATGTGATCATGGTATCATTTGGTTTTGTTTACCTTTTGATTGAAACTTACATTGTTGTTAGTCGTTGGATTAGAGAGGGCATGATTTAGTTGTGAAGTATCATTTTTATTTTTCTAAAAGCTGGAGTTTTGTTGACTTCTTATCAATGTATTTAGATAGGTTCCTATTTGCACATGGATTTTCAATAGTTGAGGTTTCTCCATTGAATCTAAGACTTCTCTTCATAAGAGGAGACCATTGCACCTTGATGATTTCATCTAAGGTTTATAGTTTTTATTTTCTCAAGTTGCTTTCTTAAATTTACTATTTCACATTCTAGTTTTTCATTATGCTCCTTTTCCATTAGTTGTTTCTTTAAGGTATCTATAGCTATTTTATCTTCTTCTAAACATACTTTTAGCTAAATGATGTATTCAATGAAAAATTCCTTATCTTCTAAAGCGTCAATGAATTTGTGTTAAGAGTCGTTAGTACTTCTTTCAAATTCGATGAGTAATTTAAAATCTTGATCAGACTCTCCCTCTTCATTGTTTGACCAATCATCACTATCTTCATGAGTATAATAACTTCTCATGTTTTCAAACAGTTTCCTATTTCCCTTTTCAATTTCTTTCCCCTTTTCATGGTTTTTTTATAAGAACAGTTAGAAACATACTGACCAACTATAACACAAGAAAAGGACTTGAAGGGATTGATACCTCTCAACCTTCCAGTGGCTCACTCAATTTTATTAACAAAATTTTCCTCATCTTCTCCTGATATATAACCTGATTCCTTGCATTCTTCCTTATTTTCCTCTTGCAACTACTTTGAATTCAACTTCTTTGATTTCCAAGGGACCCCCTTTTCTCATTTGAAATGTTATAAAATTCCTATGGAGTTGTACAACATTAAGGTTTTGCAGATCCTGCTTTTCTTCAATGATAGACACTTTTGACTCCAATTTGGAGTTAGAGATCTCAATATTTTCTCTACTAAAATTGAATATTTTATATCTTCACCCAGATTTCTCATATGATTCACAATATCATCTACTATTAGAAAGAAACTTGCAATACTTTCATCATTATGAATTTTGGGAATTTCATATTGAATTCTATGAGTTTGAATTTTAGCACTTTTTGCCTTGTCATGTCCTTCATAGTCATGGATGATTTTGTCCCATATAGCATTTTCTGAATTTAGCTGCATGACTTTGACAAGTTATGATTATGTTAGGCTTCCCATCAAGGCATTAACAACTTTTTCATTGCTTTCATATCTCTTCTTTCTTGCCTCATCCGTGGGAACTTTTTTTGCATACTAATAACCTCCTTGAATGATTTCCCATGCATCTACTCCAAGAGACTATAAATAAGATCTTGTTCTTGTCTTAAGAAAAGTATATTACTTTCGTTCAGGAGTGGTGGCCTCATAGATGTTGTCCTTTCTTGATTTCTCATCTTGGCAGGTATTCCTTCAAGCAATCAAGATTCTTCTCAAGGACCTACTTTGATTCCAATTGTTGAGAAAGCTACTCAGAGGGAGGGTGAATTAGTATTTTAAAAAATTCATAAAATTTTCATTTATTATGATTTTTTTATGTTACCTTCCAGAAGTAAACCTGAGTATATAGGTGACTTTTTTGCAAACAACTAGAATATTCCCAGTTAATTTCTATGTCAGTTAAACATTCATAATTTTGTTTTAAACGAGTATGTCAGTGATAAATCATACATCACATAAGTAGAGTATAAGTGCGGTAAGAAGAAAATAAATCATTATACACAAGAAACTTACATGCACGCAATGATTTAAGGTGGAAACCCAATGTGGGAGAAAACCACCACTATTATCATCTCTATCTTCAATTTTATTATTATGAAAAACTTATTACAATATTGTATTGGCGCAGACTCATACGAGCATGCAAGCACCCACCTACAAAATGCTACAACCTTCACTCATTCTCCACCTCCTACTGGAGGGGAGCTTTAACCTCTTGATCACATTTACCATCACCCACTAGAAGGGAGCTCCAACCTCCTGATCTGATCACCAACTTCCACTGGCAGGAAGCTTCAACTTCCTCTCTAAAGGCTCCAACCCTAAGCATCCTCATGGACCACATCTCATAAATTTTCACACTAGATCCACTTTCTTCAACACATCACAACTTGTATGCCACGTTTCATCAAATTTTCATATTGAACCCACTACCATAATTAAGCCTAATTTCATATAACAAAACTGAAACTGATAATTATACCAATTCATTCAACCAAACACTGAATATTTCAATCAAACAACCACTAAACCAATAAATCGTTGAAACAAATAATCACCCAACCAGTCACCAACTTAAATAAACCAACCTCTTCTTAAACATTCAAAACATTGAGATCACTGTAACCAGAATATCAATGCTGAACCCAAAACACTATATCAACATACTCAAACAACTACAATATTCATCAATCATATGACAGAATATGTATGCTACTTTTATTAAGAAAACCTGCATATATAAGCGATCATGAATGCAACCTGCGTACAGATCTCGACATACCAAATTCTGAAATACTATCAACACTACAAGAAAAAAGCACATTGGTGAGGGTCATGCTTGTGATGGACCTTTAAGGTCCGTCACCAATGTCACATATGGTGATGGTCATTAAAAAACTGTCACTGTAAGTGTATATAGTGATGGTTCTTTATGGTCCGTCACCAAAGACATTTTGAATGACACTTTTGGTGAGGTTCATTAAAGGCCCATCACTAATTCTCTCTTTGGTGACACTTCTAGTGACGAAATTTTAATGACCCTCACCACTTCTCTTTTTTTTACTTTTTGTGACGGTCAAAAAATGTTCGTCATCATTGATCACTAAAAACCGTCACTGTAAGTGTATATGGTGATGGTCCTTTATGGTCCGTCACCAAAGACATTTCACTTTTGGTGAGGGTCATTAAAGGCCCATCACTAACTCTCTCTATGGTGACACTTCTAGTGACAAACTTTTAATGACCCTCACCAATGCTCCTTTTTTTACTTTTGGTGATGATCAAAAAATGTCCATCATCATTGATCATTCCAATGAGTTTTTGATGACGTTATGTGCCTGTTAATATATTTTTTGTCAAAAGATAACAATTTAATACCATTATTGTGGAGAATTTTTTATAATATTTCCAAGGCCATAGTGTTTAGGGTTAGTCAATTTTTTAAGAAGTAATAAGCATGTATCATTTCCCTCAAGTAATGACTAGTCGAATAGAGATTTCCTATGAGTCAACACATGATTCATATCTATTAAGTTTATTATCTATAAAATTCCATTTAGATAAAGTTCCGCTATTGTGTGTAGGAAATATATTATTTAATACATAATCAAGCTCTGACAATTCTATTAATGAAAAAGACCTAACAATCCTCAACAATCTGGGCACACCTTGAATTAATGCTTTGGCACACACTAACATTTCTTAGCACCCCACATGTCTTGGAACATCTTTGTACCTATAACATCTTGTGATGACACTGACGCCCAAGCACATGGTGGCATGCGCTAGCACAACATGGAACTCTCCTAGCATGTGTTGGCATGTTGCATATAGTCCCTAGCATGCCCTAGAACACCTTGGTTGAATGCATTGACATACATTAGCACTTGGCACACAATGCCACTTGGCATGTATTGGGACCTATTATTAGTGTTCCTAGCATGCCCCTTTTCAAAAAGATAAAGTCCTGACTTATTAACCCTCTTATTGGTTCTTCCTTTTGTTGCCTTGACACATATTGATATACCCTGGCACCCTGCACCACATCCTTAGCACCTAGCATGTATTGGCATATCTTGGCACTATTAATTGGAACATGATATAATTAGCACACCCTAGAACTCCCAAGCACACTTTGGGAATTCTTAACATGCCTTGATATTCCCTAGCATGCCTTACCAATGCTTAGCATACCTTGTCACTCCCTCCTTGGCATGACAACTAACACTAACCATTAACACTAGTCTCTGGCAGTACACGTTCCTCATATTCATTAACTTCCATGAATTTTTACCTAGTGCTCCCTTAATGTTTTTTTCCTAGTACTCCTTAACACTCATCAACATGCATTATCACTCTCTAGCACACCTTAGCACTCTTCAACATTCCCTTCCACTTCATAACATGCATAACACTAGTCCCTGACACATATTGGTGCTTGGCATGTGTTGGCGCTTGGAAAGTCTTAGCATGTATGGAATATGTTGAGATGCCTTGGTATGATTTAGCATGGTTTAATATTAAATTTATTTGTGATGATCAATTGTTGGAAAGTAGATGAGAAGCAACAAGGAATACTTGGCACTTAGAATGCACTAAGACTTTGCACTTGGCACCTATTTCTGCCCAGTGTTAGTGTGCCTAGCATGCCCCTCTTGGAAAAGGTAAATTGATGACTTATTAACCCTATTATATGTTCATTTCCTTGTAGTTTGAATTTTTTCTCCCTTTTTTTGTCTTGACATTCCCTGACACGCATTGACACACCATTGCACATCTTGGCATGCCTTATCACTTGGCACATCTTAGCATGTTTTACATGTATTCCCACTATCTGGCACATTAAGGGGGTGAAGAGAGATGTAGTCCTAAAGTAGGTCGAGTACGAGGGCCGAGTAAGGGTTGCTAAAGGCAGGTCATGATCATCCTCCAAGAGCAAGATCATCATGTGAGGGTTCAAAAGAATGTTGCATACCTTAATGGTCGGTTTGTACTAGGAATTAGGATGGCATATTGTTGGTTCTCTTCTGGCAGATCAAGCTTAAGAGAGGTTTCTCATGAGAATCTGGGCATGTGATTTCAATGGTGTCTTTGTGTGAAGGCCACATCAAATTTTGAAATGTTGAAACTTGCAACAAGAAATAATGATATTGGAAACTAGAAAGGACAAAAAAAAATGCACCCACACTGGTGAGGAATTTTGATGCTCCAGGAGTGAGGAATGTGGGGCATCTAATTTATTTTTACCGTAAATAAATTGGACAATAAATTGTAATTTCATCTCATAACAACTTGTGTCATTTAATTAAGTCATGATTACCAAGTTAACTCAAGAAATTTGAGTTGAGGGTCTAATATGAGGCATTTGGAGGGATTCTATTATTTTTGGGGTCCAGTTGAAGTTGATGCATTAGTGGGCTACAACTGTAATTAACTCAATTAAATGAGTTAAAATCAGTTTAACTAGTTCTAACTGAGTGATGAGCTAGTGAGAGGTCCAGTGAGTTAAATTATATTTAATTCATAATGAGTGATCAATCAGATAACTGATAATTTGCTATTAATAGTTGCATGCATGTCAGTTTCGAGGAATACCCAATTGAGACAGAGGTTAAAGGGAACATAACTATCAATTGTATTCAGATAAAATTTCCCATGTGCAATTATAAAGTCATTGGAATGCCATGATGGATTGCGCAATCAAGGAAGACTGATTTTTCTAATTAATAAGGAGTTAATTCCCTAGGAATTTCATGAGCAAGGCAGGCTGAAGTAAGGATGAGAATTGGCTAAGTACTAGACCGAGTTTGCCTAGATCAATGGGAGACAATTGACAGAGTGCTGGAGAATCTCATGAGAGATTAAGCATTTTATTGTTTCATTATTCCTTGACTTAATACACAATAGAGATAGAGGGGTTTTTATTAGTTGCTTTCCCCAAATACATCACGTTGTTGTGGGATTGATAATCTATTTCTCTTACTTATATGTGATTGTGAAATCGATTTTTGTTTCTATAAATTGTAGGAAGGATTCAGTATCTTGTTTTAGAAGATTACAGCATCAGATTGAATCTTGTTGGTTAGATTTTCTACATGGTATCAGAGCAGGAATTTTTTGGGTGGCGAGTTTGTAGAGAATATCTAAATATTTTGGTGTAAAATTTTCGAAAACAAATAAAATATTTGGATTCCTTGAAAAAATATACCCAAATGGAAAAACAAATCGGTCAAATCGGAGCTCGGATGAGGGAGATATCATCGATTTAAAATCAACTCTTTTTTAGAAACTTTTTGTAACTTTGGGTCAATTACACTGTGTGTGAGTCAAAAACCTATATGCACTTGAGGTACTAGATGCATGCAAAGCTTTGAGGACAAAGGCAGAAGTTAGAGACTTGGTGGTTTATAGGGAGCATATATTACCTCTCAACATGCATCCTCATGAGAAGCAGTCGTAGAAGGTTTTGGAGTAGCTACCACAATTGGAGAAGCAGAGAGGAGACCGAGTGGAAGCGTCCACTCAATCAGAGACCTCCATGAGTGGGAAATTTTGAGCCATATGGGAAGAGGGAGCAGCCATACCTCAAGGTGTACGGTGGGGTTATGTGTAGACATAATCCTAAGATAAGAAATTTGGGAAAGGTCCATTAAGATGGTGTGTCTCATGGATCGAACCTGGCTACGAGGAGCCCATAGTATAGCAGTAGTAGGAAGGATCAGTTAGATTGATGTAGTCAGATGTCAGCAAGACAGAAATCAAAGTGACAGATGTCAAATACTGGAGCACAAATAGAGTTAGCAATAGTTCAAAGGGCACGGATGCAGATGTCAGCAGTAGTGCAGAGAATCCAGTACTAGACAGGTGTAGTAGCTAGCAGCAGTCATAAGACTCTGATGACAGATGCATTATAATTATTCAGTTGTTCAGAGGCTATGCAATTTCAGGATTTGCAGGTGCAAACAACACTAGAGAAGTGTAGCATGCAGAACATTCCAAAGGTACCGGATGGGGATAGATTGAATTACTTTATTTTTAGTAGGGAGTGTTGAAATTTACAACAAGAAATAGTGAAATTGGCGACTAGAAAGGACAAAAAAAATTCATGCACACTGGTGAGGAATTTTGATGTACCAGGAGTGAGGAATGTGAGGCGTCTAATTTATTTTTCCCTTAAATAAACTAGACAATAAATTGTAATTTCATCTCATAACAACTTGTGTCAATTAACTAAGTCATGATGATTGAGTTAGCTCAAGAAATTCAATTTAAGGTGATCGAGGTGGATATTGGTGGCCACCCGCCTATTCCACTTGGGCCCTCGCCATTGTCTCTTTCAGTTTTTCAGTTTCCTTAATTATAGCACAATTTACTATTTTTGTCTATTCTTTAGGTCCTAAACTTTAGAAGCCATTTTGAGGCCCCAAACAATGATTTTTGGGCATGAAAGGTTTGGTGATTTCATAGAAATCATATTAGTATTTGTAGTCCTCGGAGAGATCTTTCTAACGAGGTATGATGTGCGTCAAACGAAGATCATATGACCAAGTTACGACCTTGAGAAGTTTGCTGCCCAACTAACCCCAACGGGGCCCATAAACTCTTGGTGTTACATCTCCTCAGGATACGGTTTTGGTTGTTTGGGGTTTTATCTTATTTTAAATAATAAAAAGACCCCTGATCCTTATTGTAACACAGTTCAGAGGAACATAACTATCAGTTTTATTTATAGAAAATTTCCCATGTGCAATTATAAAGTCATTGGGATGCCATGATGGATTGCACAATCAAGGAAGGTTGATTTTCATAATTAATATGGAGATAATTCCATAGGAATTGTGTGAGCAAGCCAAGCTGAAGGAAGGCTGAGAATTGGCTAAGTACTAGACCGATTTTTCCTAGATTAGCAGGAGACAATTGGCAGAGTGCTGGAGAATCTCAAGAGAGATTAAGCATTGTGTTGTTTCATGATTTCTTGACATAATAAAAAATAGAGATAGAGGGTTTTGAGCAGTTGCTTCCCCAGATACATCTTGTGTTGTGTGATTGATAACCTTTTTCTCTTACTTATATGTGATTGTGTGATTATGTTTTGTTTACACAGATTGTAGGAAGGATTCAGTATATTGTTTTAATACATGGTTAAAAGATCAGATTGAATCCCATTGGTTAGATTTTCTACATGAAATAGAAGAGAGGGTTGATACCATCTTTCCTTGTGGTGGTTAGTAGGCCGCAAGGTCCGTGATAAAGACCAACATAAATGGAGGAGCGATTTCACTATAATTTAGAGCCATAACAGAAGTCGACGCAGGCGTAATATTGACTGAGTTAACCCTAGTTTGAGGGTCGACATTGAGATCTGAAGTTCATGTCAAGATTCAGTCAAAGAAATTCCTAGAATATATGGATCCATATGAGCTAGGTCAAGTCTCTTATGGAGGCAAGAGTCGTGTTTCTTCTATGTGTGGATAGGGTTTGTTCTACAACAATACATAAATATAATGCCCTATTTTGGACAGTTTCCTAGCATGTTTAGTTCATACGGTATGACCTTAAGACTGTGACAAATTTGCGTAGAAGAAGATGGGTTGTGACCCTTAGAGCAAGGTTTATTTCTGCAATAAATACTATAGATCTGGAAGATGGTTTGCAGATTCAGTATGTGTGGAGACAACATATCCAAAGGAGGGTGGAACCTAAGCAGAATATTGAGCATGCAGAAGAAATGTGCCATATGAAGAATGGATTGACATGCAGAGGAGTTGATTTTGGTGGACTTTCCATAAAGTTTTAGACAAAGATCTGAATAAACCTATAAAAAATTAGTAAATGGACTATTAGTGGCTGATTTGTGACCCTATTTTAGTCATCTATAGATTGTTAGAAGTATGATAAGAGGAGTAGTTCATATTTGTTCATAGATTGGAAAACAAAGATATAATTGTCGATACACAAGAACAATGATCTTGAGAGGACTCAAACCATTGTTAGGTGGCAGATTTGAAGAGCCCTAGATGATGACAATATTGTGGGCCCTAGATCAGTAAAAATAATTGACTGTGGCTAGGCAGATTGATGGTAGGGCAAGTACAGTTGAAGGGTTGTTAGGTTACTATCAAAGAAGAGCCCTGATTCTTGTTCTAGTGAAGGACAACAAAATTGGTAGAAGGGAAGGTTTATAGGACCTAAGGATGTGCAGACTTTGAAGGACTAAATTAATAGTCAAGTGGGCCAACCAACTAGCCCTAGTTCACTATATTGTAGAGGATTGATTCAGTGAGAAGAAGGGCAACCTCCATAGCCTTGGAATTCTCATCTTGGAGCTGTAGTATGGCGAAAGTGGGCATACCAAAGAGTTGTTCACAAATTGAATTGTGAACAACTTGTTACCACTCAAACTAGTAGTGGATCTAAAATGGGTTCCTAAGAGGGCAACTGCTAGGACAAGGGAAACGATGGAGACTTAGCCCATTGTCACCACAGCTAAGGCTCCTTGCTCTTCATGGACTTTCACTGATGGGTGGAGTCCTGGTAGTTTAGGAAGTCACTTTTATAATATAGGTCAAAAAATAGGTGGGAAGTTACCCTCGAAACCCTTTCCCTAAGATAAAATAAAGAGTCGGACTTGCTTTCCTTTTAAGCAAGGGAATTATCTTCTAGGGAGAGAGGAGGGGGATTGAATGGTTGAGGGAGAAGAATAAGACTTATGAATGAAGTTCTCAATCCCTAAAATCCTTTGGGAACTTGGATTCCCAAATGGTCCTTGATGAAAGGCCTTTGACACCAAATGAGACCACACGGGGCCAAGTGGACCCAGCCCAGGTTCAGGGATGGAATTTAGCAACCAATGATGTTCCTATCGTATACAAGGTGATTGGAAAGGATTAGACAAGTGCTTTTACTTCGATATGTCAAATTGATCCTACTAGGTTCTATCCCTAGGAACACCTAGGAAAAAATTGATCCTAGGGCTAGGGCTTGAGGTATCCGTAGATTCCATCATCGGCCCAATTTCTGAGGAGAGTGAGGGCACCCAGCAACGTAGCTGCCTCTAGGAGATAGAAGTTTTCCTCTAGCTAGATTCCTGGGAAATTGTTGCCCTAGGTGACCTACTAGGGCTAGACTTGGGGAATGTGAAAATTTCTTAATCTAAGAAACCCTATTGCAGTATCTTGATTTACTTCTCCTACTTGAATTAAGTTACAAGTTAATTTCTGAAATATTCAATAACTTAGAGAAGTAAATAGTAAATACAACTAGCAACCTACACATACAGATCAAATACCAAATAAGATGCTCATAGACAAAGTGACACACGATTTTTCTGGAAAAATATCCCCAGAAAAAACCCAATGTGGGAAAACCGGTGCAACTAGCTCTGGAGGGTTTTCATTATTATGTCGAATCTAAGTACAACAATCCTGGGCACCAAAATTTGTTCACCCATCAGAGAAATAAAAACGGCAGTAATGCGCTGCTTTGAATCCCTTTACATCAGCCTAACTGGCCTACGTCAGCCTCTGTGCTGCTCAGTAAGGGCCTCCGTCACACTTGAATGGCTTACACTGCCCCTGCGCTACCCTGACTGGGCCTGCGCCAGCCCTGCGTGGCTCCTGCTGCCTCTGCGCTAGCCCTGCTGGGATCTGGCTGGATTGCATGGCTCCTACTGCCCCTATTGCTCTAGCTGGCGGGAATTCTTAAGCAGAAAAAACATAGGTAAGAAAGAAGGCTCTGGCCAAAGGAAATGCATAACAATCAAGAAATTTGAAGAAATAAAATGAAAATAGATCAATGTCCACAAATAACTGAAATAGATCAATGGATCTAGAGAGTAAAAGCTTTGACAATAGCAATAAGTGCTTATAGAATCAACTAAGAGAACAGAGGAGACTAATTCATGAGTTTAAAATGTTGTATAATTGTTGGCACAAGAAAACTGTAGAATTGTTAGAGTAAATCTCTGCAGGTACCATTAGTTGGTGATCATCGATAGTCATTTCATTTCATCAAATACCCTGATGAATGGGCCTTACAAGTTATTTGCGTAGATAAACCCCACAAAATCTGTGTGATGGAAAAATATTCACACTATATTGAATAAAACACCTACCAAATAATGATGACATTTCAAATGGGGCAATAAACAATAGAGAGATAGACATCGAAAAAGTTAAAATGATAGGGAAACAGGAATGCAAATAGGTAGCATGGTAGAAAGCACAAAAAAGAAAATTATAAAAATGGAAAACCCTACAAATTAGCACCCATCCAAACATCAACACAATTTTTTCTTTAACTCTAAATATCCAAATTCATCAAATTATATCCTATATTCAAACCTGATCCTCTCTATTATCCATTCTGAAGATAAGGCTGAGAAATTACTACAGAACCATCACCTACATGTACTGATCTTATTCTGTGACCAGACAACCTACTTTCATGAATAAATGGGAAGGTAAACTCTGTCTGCCAAGATTTTCCATACAACCTAGGTGGAGCAACCACATATACATCACCAGTTTTTTCTCTTCAGATTTGTAACTTAGAGGAGCTTTGTCTGACCACCTCTGGGTTGCTCCTAGAGTCACCCAGGCAAGCCCTCTCAACATCATCCTATTTTTGTAGTACCTAATTAGTAATTGAATTAACCATAACAATTTCCTGATCATGCAGGTATTTAAAATATATTTCCAATAAGCATAAATCTTTCATGTTAAACAATCAAGTCAAAATACTTTAGACTATAATGCAAAAAATACAAAGAAACCTCACCAACACTCAAAGGAAAAACAAATTCAAACCTCTACAAAGTATAAATAGATATCTGATAAACTTCATTACACCACAAAAATGTGCTTAACTAAAGAAAATTATAATTATTGTGCTTTCAAGACAAATCTTTCAAGGGCAGTGATGTTATAAACATACCCCTACACCTTGTGAACAATCAATGTGTATAAATAGACCATCATAATGCTCATTTTAAACATCATCATTATCATTTTATAAATCATTTTTATTAAATCAACAAGAAGAAAGCAACAATTCCATTCAGTTCCACTGAAGCAAAGTATATGGCAGTTTCATATACTTATTATGAAGCTATCTAGATTTGCAACTTGGTTGTAAAGTCAACCAATGAGTTGTTGAAGCCCAATATTGTCTCTTATGAGAATCAAAGTTACATCAAGATCTATGAAAATCCAATGTGTCATGACCATTTCAAACAAATTGATATTCAATACAATTTGCTAAGATTCCAAGTTCATTAGGGAGTTAGTAGTGTTGGACCACATTCTGACAAAGTTGCATATGGTTAATAGTTTGACAAAGCTCCTAAAAAAGGTGAAGTTTGACAAGTTGGGGGAGAATCTTTGGTTATTAGTAAAAAAAAAATTCTCAAGAGTGTTAGATTACCTAGTTGGTCCGAGTTGGTCTCACCTTAGCCTTGAGAAGTTGAGCAACACCAAGATTGCAGAGCTAGATTGTGGTACACCAGTAAGAAAGAGTCTTAAATACATCTAGAAGCTTATAAAAACACCTTCAAGGATAGACGAATTAGTTGTTGGGTCACACCCACCAAGTATGGCACACTAGTTGAGGAGATTAACAACATCATCTCAGGTGCATTCATGAGTACACACTTATGGAATGAGGCACCTTCATGAGAGGAGTTATATCTACTATGATAATGCACTACTATAAAAGAAAAACCTTGCATACAAGGAAAATTTATGAAGGAGTTGCTCATGCTCAAGGGAGATGCACCACTAACGCTATCATTAGCCTGTTTTCTAACAACACCTTCTCTTAACTTATAAATGAAAAGGATGGGCACACTAGTTAGACATTTGTAGAAATAGATAATAAGAGTGAGTACTATTATCTTGTAGGTTGTAGTAGGAGCTTTTGTGAGATGATAACTTGTTGTGAAATTCTTCTATTTGAGTAATAAAGGCTTCTATGCAATTGTTGTTGGAACCTGCTCTTTTTATCCTGAAATCTCAGGTTGCAGATTTGTGTAGAGTGGGCCTAATATATATATTTTTTTAAAGTACATGTTGTGTTTTCACTCTTGAATTTTCATCCTTCAATTTCTGCTCGAACAAAACTGAAATTTTGATAGGCAGATACTAAAGTTCAGTCCTGTTGTTAGGATTTTTTAATTCTCTGAGGGTATTCTCTTGTTTTCAATAGTATTTTCATATTTCTGCATCACAACTCATCTCTTCCATTTCATTCTACTATAATACAAAAATCATTTCTAGTATAGTTTAGTTTATATTTTCTTTTTACTTAATTGATCTTTTATTTTATTTAATAGGAGCAGTACTTAGCAATCTCAATTCACACTCCCTTTGTATTCACACTGTTGTATATGTGTGGTCATTGGAAATGGTTAGGTTCAGTACTTGTTTTTTGCATATCATGCATTAAAAATCTAGTGCCTCCTCATAAAATCCTCTCCTCTTATAATCGGCCACCATTACAAATGTTTACACCACATTTGGTTTAGACATTTAGTAGGTAGGTAGGGTGCCCCTATCTCCCATGTCCATATAGAGTAATTTGGTCACATATTATTTCTTCTATGATACTGGTTCCTCTCTCTTAAGTCCTATATGTTGTCCTTCTTCTCTCTCCCTTTCTATCCTACCTACCTCTCTCTCTCTCTATCTCTCTCTCTACCCTCCAATCCTCTCACTATATCCCTCCCTCTATCCTTCTTTATGCCCCCCTTCCATATTTGTTTCACTATCTCCCTCTCTTACCCTTCTCTACCTCTTTCACTCCTCTCCCTCTCTCTCTCTCTCCATTCCTTCTCTCCCCTCTCCTTCAGTTTATCTGCATCTCTCCCTTGTGACTCCCCTTGTCTCGCCACCTATATCAATATATGTCTTTATTATTCCTTCTCATATATATCTAGAGTTAATATATATCATGACATATTGGGACCTACGATTAGGTTAATTTCGCCTTGTTGGCAAGGTTAAAATGGTTAATCTTCGATAGATAAAATGTAGATCAAATATTTAATCAAAAAGAGCGAACCATATCCTATATTACAGGCTATGCCTATCAGTCACTTGGCCTCTTCTTGCTCTCACATGAATGTAGTCTTGCTTGACTGGTACAGAAGAAAGTTTCGCATTATCAACTATTTGTTTGGGAGAACATTTAGTTGTTTCAACACTGCTACATTCTTCAAGATTATCCTTTAAAACGTCTTAGTTTTTTGTACTCTCTTCAACTTTGTAGTGCTTTCCATTCCTCATAGTCACTTATGTTTCCTTGGTTTGTTAAGGGACAAGGTCGATAACATTAGGATGTTTTTGCAATAAACAAGGGTATTTCCAGGACACAGTAAGGTGGAGCAAGAGTATAAGAGCCAAATTTCTCATGAATCTGGGACACTCGAACTTAATATTTTCTAGAGTAGTCATGAGGTGCAGTCTGGTTACTAAGACTTCATCATATTTCCATTCTCCAGACTTAAATTGTGTGACAACACTGTGGCTGAGTTTGAAACTGGAGATTGAACATACATTTGGTTTGATTGCAATAGACATTTTCATCAATAAATGTAAAGCAATGGCTAACAAATACTATAAATTAATAAATAAATAAGACATGGCAACAAGCAACAATAATTACAAAATTGTTACATTTAGATGCAAAGAATAAGCAACTATTGTGCACAAACAGAAACCAATGAAACTATCAACTTAACCCCTAACCCATTTAACCCCCTAAACCTCTAAAACCCTAACCCATTTAACCCCTAAATCATAAACCTTTAAACCCTTAACTCTTAACCCCTAAACCTTTAACCCCTAACCCATTTAACCCCCTAAACCCCTAGTAAACCCTTAACCCATTTAACCCCCTCAACCCTAAACCTTTAAACCCTTAACCTCTAACCCCTTAAACCCTTAAACCCTAATTCCCGACCCCTAACCCATCTAACCCCCTAAAACCTAACCCCATTAGCCCTTAAATTCTAACCCCCTAAAACCTAACCCCATTGGCCCTTAAGTTCTAACCCCTAAAATCCTTAACTGCTAAATCCCCTAACCCATTTAACCTCCTAAACCCTAAACCTATAACCCATTAACCCCTAACCCCTAACCCATTTAAACCCCTAAACCATAAACCTGTATATGCATAATATTAACCCCTTAACCTCTAAATGCATAATATTCCCTTAACCCCTAACCCAATTAACAACTAACTCATTATTCCTCATTATTGAGATCACCGAGCATCATCATAGCATTGAGCACCATAACTAAGATAACTGAGCATATTCATTGAATTGAGTATCATAACATAGCACTAATTCTATGGTAGATCTGTTTGAAACCAAGGCACTGTTTTTCTGCAACATCATATCATGGAAGTTACCCAATTCATAGCATAAATGGTTACCAAAATTCTGTAATATTTTCGAGACCTTATCCTCCAACACCGAACCTGTGATCATGATCCGAACTGTATCTATGCCCTGAAACTTCAGAGATTTCCAAAATTATATGGTAGAAATGAAAATCATACCCTTGTATATATAGTTGTTTGCCATAGTTATTAAGCCAACATGACAGTGTGAAGTGTTGTGTCTTGATTTGAGTTTACTTGAAGTATGATTGAAGCCAACTTAAGGATGCAACTTTGATGACTTGTATCACTTGACATGAGGTTTTTATTTGAAGTAGATTTCTAGGATGATGACCTTGAAGAAGATGACTTGATGGAGGATCCTTTTGACAACCTAATGTTATATGATTTAAAAGCCCAAAAATTGGATCAATTTAAATTTGTAACAACTAACCTAGATGTCCACAATTGGGACCTTAATCTAAATATGACCCAAGCATGAAACCCATGCTTTAATAAGTCAAATAATCATAATTTATTTTGAAAAATACATTAATAATGAAGACCGAACCTAGTTACATTCTTCAACATTATGACTCCTATAGCCTCATCCTTTTTCCTGTTGATGAAAAACTCTTATTAGTTATCCCTTGGATAAGAACCATCATTTTCGTAAAGTCCTATAACTCTTCACTCTTCAACAATGTTCCCATATCTTGTGCCAAAATTCCATAATTGTGTCCATTAAAATTTATAAGATCTAGCTTGAAACTCATAATTTGACCCACTGATTTGATCCTAGATTAGTTTGTAATTAGAAACCTTGAACCAATCCACTCAACAAATCTAACTTTTTAAGAGCATCTACAACTTGCATGAGACTTGTAGGCAACATGCTACATCTCAAACCATTTTCTTTAATACCATGTTGGAGAATTGAGGGATTTTGTATATTAGAAAACTCATATTCTAAAATAGAGGTGGTGTCTAAATTCATTTTTATCACACCTAAGAACAACTAAACATAGTTCAACATACTAAGGACTGTAAGAAACAAAATTATTTCCATACACAACACATATAATCTATTGTTCACCATATAATAAATACACCCATAAGACCATATTTTGTAGCACCAAGATGCAACCAACACATTCCATACTTTTCTTAAGATAAAATTGATAATAACATAAGAATGATTTGAATGAAAACTAAATGGAAATGAGTCATGGTAGAATGGATGAATTCAAAAGGTTGAGTTGGAAATTCAAAAGATAATGCAAACCCTACATAAGGAATAAACACATCACAAGTAATATTGACCTTAGACAATGATGATAACAACTCCTCTTAACCACCCAAGCTAAACCTAATTGACATCCTAATTTCTTTTTTATCCTTTTCTAATGCTTCATATATATGAAATTGAAATGAATATTTTTTTTTCTCTATTTATAAAAACTATACCTCGAGCTCCATTTAAATTTGGATAGCATGGGTTGCCTTTAAAATAGATAAATTGAATTGACTTTAAGCATAACCATATTGAAACCTCATCGAGAACATGTTTTGGCATTAAAGAATTAAATTTGGTGATAGTGTGTGTTTTCTTTAAAATAGATAAATTGAATTGACATCAAGCATAACCATATTGAAACCTTGTCGAGAACACATTTTGGCAATAAAGAATTGAATTTGGTCATATAAAAATATTTAGAATTGTTTCTGATTGACTAAAAGCTTGTTTTCCTTGTACACAAGGAAATAAGCTAACTAAGCAATAAAAAAAATATCTTGCAATAGTGAAAGTCCACCCCTTAATGGCCTGCGAATACAATAAAAACAATTACTAAAAAATGACCTTTTTCAAATAACTTTCCATAAAATATGGTGATACAATATTAATGAGAATTATACACTTGAAATAGCATAGTCCCTTCCATAGAATGATAGGCAAAGTCTAAGATTGTTTTAACAAAAATCCAAAACTAAAATTTACCTTTTCCCTCCAGAGAGAGCAAGGGTTCCCTCCCTACCCGCATCTACATTTTCCCTGAAGACGAAAACATGGTTCCTCATTCTTCATGCTTTGTTTCTAAGCTCTAATCTTGCTCAAGCTTTCCTGATACAGGTTTTTCAATTTTACAAACATGTTGTGATGAAGGTGCTTGTAGGTCATGAATGCATAGTTTTTTCATTGTTTATGTTAGTTTCATCATATGTTTTAACATAAAACAAAGAACCCCAGAGGTTTAAAACCGTAACCCTAGAATCAACTTCCTAGTGGTGCAACTTTTGCGTAAAATCTCTTCTCGGGGAACACAATTATTCCATCTGAAAGAAATATATTTAGGATTAAAAATTTTGGTTAACCCTAGGGAATGACATAAAAACCTCTGGACCCATAAATGGCCAAAAAACATCATTTAGGGCCTACAAATGACCGTAGAAGTTCAAGACCCAAAAAACCATAGAAAATTTGATAAGAACATAAAGAACCATTGAGTTAGTGGAAGATGTGGGTGGCCACCAAATATCCACCTGGATTAGAGTTCCACATAAGTTTAGGTTGGGAGATAAGGTATGGTTGAATTTGTATAAAGAATACCTCTTAAGATCCCATTGAAAGCTCCCCCCGACTCTCCATTATGATATAGGCCTTACACCAACTCAAAGGTTGTGGGTGAAGATGCTTCTAAATAAAAAATTCCCTTTTCTTTGGATTGAACCTTATACTTAATGTGGAGCTACTTCAACCATATTTTCCACCTCTCATAGGCATCTCATGTTCCTACTTTGGCGCACATGTCTCACTATGAGCCATATTCAAAAAAACTTTCCCCACTTGACAAAGGAACTTGACACAAAATGGACCACGTATTCATAAGAGGGGACAATTGATTCAATAGAATAATATTGACCACCCACTTGTTACATTGATTCAATGTTATTCCACGTCTTGGTAGTTATATTATAATGTTTTAGGTCTCAAAATTCTAGTTCCTTTTTTGGGCATTTCCCTTGCATTTTTGGCATTTGTCATAGGCTAAATACACATAGTATGGATTGTATTGGTCCAAAAAAATTCCTAAATGGAGTTTTCATGCAAAGTTTGTAGCCCCACGAAGTTGATATATCAATTATTCTCTTTGGGCCCACGTTATTTTTGGCACGCCATTTCCTAGGGCTAGGGTTTTGGATTTTAGAGTTTTTGGATCTTAGGACATCATACTTTATGTTCAAAGGTATTTTTGACATCTTGTAATGTTTTCTTTTGATTAAGAGTAGTTGACACATCTCTCTTCATAAAGAAGCTACCTCCATTCCACTTAGTGTGTATCACTTTGAAATTTATAGTTATTTTCTATTTCATCCATTAATAGAATTTGGATTTTGTTCTACTACTCTACTCTTTGCAATATATTTTCTATGTTTCCATTTATGTTTTTTCATAATAAAATCCCCTTCAAACCTCAGGTCTATCTATGGATTTTTTTTTAGTAGAAGCTTCTACCTTTGGATGACCATGGGTCCTAATATTTGAATATTGGAGCAAATTGTCAACTTTTTTATGGTTAAGAACATGTGCTTCCTCATAAGATGTCATAGGTTCAAATTTAAAGGGCTAGAGTATGTATACCTTTGTAGAGTTTAGGGGACTCAAGTTCTTTGTCCTACAAACAATAAGATCACAATAAAAGTTCTACAAACAATGAGATAACAATAAGGTAAGATCACAATAGGAGTCCTACAAATAATTAAGGTCTCACTAAGGTCTTAAAAATATATTATTACTACTATATTACAAATATTAGCTCTATTTACCCTAGATTAACCTCAATAGCTATTTTTTTAATGAGAAAAAAAATAAGCTTAAAAAATATAGAGTAATGCTCTAACATTTTTAAGTAATAAAATTTTACAACTTCTTGTATTTATTTTTAATATGACAAAACATATGTCAAAAAATTATAACATTTGAACTTTTTCGGGTGTGTTAACCATTTTAACTTTGGTGGCTTATCAATTGGAGGGAAAGCTAAGGCACAAGCACAGGGTTATTGGAGATTTGAGGGTTTAGCAGTTTTGGCCATTAAATTGTTTTGCAAAAACAAAGCTTTCAGAGATTATGTGCAGTGATGGTTTCCGGGGACCTTTAAACAGGCAGAAAGGAGGGATTTTAGGCCACCGTAAGTGTGAATTTAAGAATTTTGTTGTGCTTCATCATGTTCTCAACTATCTCCATTTACTGAAATGCGGACTCGTTCATCTGAGATTTTGGGGATAGTGATCTTATTTTGACTAGTATTTTGTTTTCATCTTCTGTTATATTTTGGAACTTAGATTGCCATGTTATATGTTGGAAGGTCCTTCAAACTGGCGCTAGCATGCCAAAAGCAGCAATGTCACATGACCAACCAGTGAGGTGCTTCAGATTGTGGTTGGAATTATAGTACCCATTATTTTTTCTTCTTAATTTTATCCAGAAGTTGTAATATGCTTGCAGGAACCAGGGTTGTATTACGTATGGCAAGAACCATAACTGAAGTTTCAGAGTGTGCTTCTAAGTTTTTTTATTATGTAATGCTTCGTATGCAGGTTCTTTGCTCGACATGGAAGCTCGACATGGAAGGACGATGGCACTGCTATTTTCTCTGTTGGCTGTGATAAACAAGCTAAAATGTGGCCATTGCTGACTAGGGGCCAGCCAATGACTGTGGCTATGCATTATGCACCTATTAAAGAAATTGCATGGATTCCAGCAATGAACTTGCTTACAACTAGAAGTTGTGACAAGACACTTAAGTATGTATATGACGGTTTTCTTTGATTCCATCTCTCTTTGCTTATTTATGTTATGAGGTTGCTTGTAAATGTTAGTGGAGTTGTGACCTTATGAATTTTAAACCCATTTGAGCATAGTGCCAAAAAATTAATATCTTCTAGGCTTTGATTGAAATAGAAACTTCTCTTCTTGCCAATTTTTTTATAAAATTATATGAAATTATTTTTATAAAATTATATGAGATAAAGGGAAAAAAATTGTTAGATTAACCCAGGTCCTATATTAACTACTCAACATTATTCGCTTACTTCCATAGCCTTGTACCCATGCAAACCTTGTTAGAAACAAAGACACCTTCCTTTTAATTTGGATCAGCATTGTATTCTGAAAATATTGATATAAATTGTGTTGTCCCTGGTGATAACTTTTAATGCCTGGATCTCCTGCTTGCAGCTGTCTATCACTCTCTCCTTTTATTCTATGCACTGCTCCACAAGTATAGGACCAAAGGTTGACTTGAACATCGGCAACTTGAAGTTATTTAAGACTGCATCAACCTCTCCTCCAAACTTGAAGCAAAATTTGAAAGCTTCCTCAGCCTTTTCCTCTAAGTCTCTAGCCCTGTCGAGACATTTACAAGTTTCAGAAAAACAAATTATTTTCTCCAAGTCTAGGAGTTGAGGAATGTCTACCCCCTCATTAGGATATTATATTTGCCATTGAATGATGTCATCTAGCATATTTAGAATATTCTCCAATTCTTCCTTGACATGCACCATCCTCTTTATATAATCATCAAACTTAGGAGTTTTATCTTTGATGCCCTGAATGCTCCTGTAGAATTATTTTTGAATCGTACTCAGTTCCTCTTGGATCTCAAGTGATTTCCCTTTGAACTCTTTAACTGAGTCTAGTTCACCTTGCTGTTAGAATTCTAGCTCTGTAATTCTTTGCTTAGCAGCACTGAGTTCCAACTCAGCAACATAGACCTTTCTCTTCAGCATGGAAACATTATCCCCTGTTGCTTGGGCCATGGTAATACTGGCACCTGTAGTCATCTCTAGATCAGTTGTTGTTTCATGAATGAGAACCTCCTCAGTGACAATCGCTCTCCCAAACTTATCATTTTGGAAACTCTTCTGCTGACTTTATTCTTCTTGTATTCATAATTTAATGTTTTCAATACTACTACCGGGTCAACCATGGTCATGGGGAAAATTTGCTCCTCCATTTCTTCAATCCTACATGGTTCAACTGGAGATTGAGGAGTGGGGTTTATCTTTGGAGATGATGGAATGACAAGGTGTTCAATCCTTTTATCTTTCCACATAGCTTATCCCTTCTTCTTTTGGAGTTCCTCATCTATTTTCCTCTGAAGCTCTTCATCTCTTTTCCTTTGTTTTTCATGCTGCTTGATTCTTTGTTCATTTCCCAAAGCCAATTGTTTCACCAGGTCATCTTGTTCTGCTTTCCTTCTCGGTTCTTCTGCCTCCTTCACTGCTTGCTCTTCTTCAATCCTCCTCTTGAGTCTGTATGCTTCTTTCTCCAATGCTTCCTTCATCTCCTTCACCTGTTCCAACACCCTCTGGAGCTTTTCAACTTCTTCCTGGAGGTTGACAATAGGTGAAGCATGGGTCTGTTCGGCATTCTTCTGGGGTCCTTGATTTAGCTTTTCTTTAACCTCAATGGATAGATAAGTCTCTTGAATATTTCCTCATTAGTATCCCTCTCATGAGTATAATACCACATCTGGTTGAAAACAACACAATGACTAATAACCAAATCTTCAAGATCATGTTTCCTGAATCTTATCTCTCCAAAATGATATGATTCAATTTCACTGGCCTCTTTCATGGCTTGGTTGGTGTGATCAAATACATATTATCTGATATTGATAGGAAACTTAGGCCATATTGACCACTTTTCCCTCTTAAGAGTACTTGTCACTCGATGAGAAAATGTCTGATATAATATTTCCAACGGAACCACTATGTCTAGAGCATATAAAGGTAGTATATGAGGAGCTCTTGATGCACCATCTCCATTACACCATTACACCATAAAACATGGGGCTCACAACAGGAGAGATGAAAAAAAACAATACACCATCAATCTACTCTCAGAAGAGATGAAAAAAATGCACCATCAATCTCCTCTTAGGAGAGATTAACATAGTACACCATCAATCTCCTCTGAAGAGATATGAAAATAGTACACCATCAATCTCCTCTTAGGGAGAGATGAAATTTGTACACAATTAATCTCTTCTTAGGGAGAGATGAAATTTGTACACCGTCAATATCCTCTCAAGGAGAGATGAAATTTGTACCTCATGACTGTAAGCTTTAGAACCAAATTCCCTGACCACATAGGTCTTACGGTAACCCGATGATGCTATCAAATGAATGCTCCCTCTCAAAGGGATCCTTAGCCATTCTAGGATTCTTACATAATCTTCAACCTACTCAAAAGAAGAAAGGTAGCATCTAGCTAGAAAGGTAGTAACATCTAGCTATTCGTCCAGCTTTAACCAAAGCTTTGAACAAAAGCAAACACCAACAACTTATCAATGTTATTTCTTTGCTCAACAACATATTCTTGCAACTTTTTCTTCATCAAGGAAGTAGCCTTGGATTCACAATCCGCCATGCCACATTCTCAACAAGTATTTTATCAGGCTCATGTAACACTTTCAATCAACTCCCTCTTACACTAAAGAGGTTCTCATCCTTTGTGAGAAATATATCATCAACATAGAGAGAATTTCACAAATTCGTCTTTAGTAGATCAACTTATTCCTTCAGGACTTCACCCTCATCAAAACGAAAAGTATTACGTGGTGAGCCCTTGGGGGGAGGTGGGGTGAGAATGGGGGGGTTTTCAACACGGAGAGAGAAAGAAAGAAGAGCATGGTCAGCTAAGGGGATTGGGGAAACAAAAAAGTGATGAATGAAGGGGAGGAGGTTCTGGCTAGAGAGTACGTAATCAACAATGCTTGATCCTCTACCATGAGGCCTACATGTGAAAAAGCGGGAGTTTGGAAAACATGGGAGGCCATTAAGAATGTACAGCTCCTAAAATTAGTCCAAGTATAAAATATGTCGACCATAGGCGGTAAGGGGCCCTAATGCATCATCAGACATCCTTTGAAATCCCACTAATTCTTGATCGATCTCTTGGATGTAGTACACATCCTCAAACTGATTATGAAGACGGATCTGTAGGTCTCTAGTGCGGGAGTTGAAGTCACCTAGAAGAATAACCTCCCCAACTGCTGAATACTGGGCTATGTCGACATACAAATCAACAAAGGGGTCCCTGTTAGGTCCATTATGAATGGCATATGATGAAGAAGCAATAAGGAAGTAACAAAAAACAATGTAAATTTCCTTGGGGAGAGGAGAGACCCCTTGAACCCATAGTATTAAAAACTGGAACCGATGACTAGACCGGTGGACCTAATGAACCGGTAATTGGACCAGTGGACCTAATGAATTGGTAATCGGACTGGAACTAGTCTAACCAATATTGGTCAGGTCTAAACAAATGAATTTTTAAAAAAATACATTAAATAATTATTTTTTAATAAAAAAAAAACTATTTTTAAGATTTGAAACAATGATTCCAATCCAATAGAGACAAAATATGCAAAGTTTGCTCATTTATATACCATGTAAAGGTGAATATATCAAAATGGCATTATGGCACCGAGTGAAATACATATCATCGAAAAAATACATAAGCAATGAGGCTCCAAAGGACCCATAAAGTCCAAAAACAATGCTACAAGCTATCATCATTGAGGCCATTGGCCTACATAGTACAGTGAAAATCTACTAAAAATCTACATATATGATACTACTAAATTCTAATTAATGATCAACATTATCACTTGAAATTTGAAACTTCTAATCATGATCAAAGTTCAAACTCAATTGGTTGAACTTGAGTCTCCCGACTCTCGACTGCCAAACTTTGCAACTGCTCCAGTCACAAACTTCTCTATTGGTTAAGTGACTTGAGCCTCAAAATTTTGAATGTATTCTTCCCTATTACCTCATTTGGTGCTCCACATGGCTTTACATGGCCTCATATCCCAGGCAAGTGTTGCTTGAACCTGTAAATACCCCCTCCTGCAATAGATTTTTTGCAATATTTGCAAATCATTTTGCCATCAATCATATCACAATGAGCCCATGCAGTATCCTTGCCTTTTGGAGGCATGATGGCTACTACTTAGCTCAAGAAGCAAGCCTCAAACTCTATGTTGTTCGACTACTTCGGCAAAAACTCAACTCTCCAAGCTCTCAATCAAACACACAAAATCTCTGAATGAGATGGTGTGAGACAAATGAGAGCTTTCTCCTGCTTATAAAGGATTGGATAGGGTCTCCAAGATAGCTCCAACTACAACTCCAAGCCTCAAAGTTCACTGCTCCAACAAACACTCAACACTCTCCATCAAACTCACAAACTGCAAATGAGATGGTGTGAGACAAAGAAGAGGCTGCCCCTACTTATAAAGGATTGTGGAGGGTGTTTTTGGAGGGAAACAACCCTCCCCTTCCCTCCAAATCAGCCCTAAAAATCCTTGCTGGCCATTTGTGGGTCCCTACAGCAACTTAGTTGCTGACCGGTTGGTTAAGGATGGAACTAGCCGGTCAGCACCGGTTAACCGGATTTTCAGGCTATAAGTAGTTGCTGACCGGTTTTTTCAACCGGTTTGGACTGGCCAATGGTTTGACCAGTTTCTGGTTTGATCTGACCGGTTTTTAACACTATGCTCGAACCTGAACCCACATTATCCTCACAAACTCATCCGCAACCACCAAAGAAATATTGCTCTGAAATGAATCTCTGATGAGGTAAGCAACTCCCCTATAACCTTTGATACCACCAGAACCCCTCGTCTCTTGCCTACAACTTGAGAACTTATGGTAGCCTATAATGTCTAAGAGAGGTCGAACATGGCTCTCATGCATCTCGGTGATGAATAAGATATCTGATAGTCAAATAGAATCATATAATAGATATGGTGATGCCCAAAATGACCGATTCCCATTCCAACAATTGATGAAAATGGATGCCCCTTGTTGCCTCCCCCAACGAGCCAATCATTTGGAGGACCCAGAACGAGGCTTCCATCCAGGTGGAAAAGTGTCCTGAATCACTACTTTGAGGTTCCTAATAACTACCCATTTCCCTTCCTGATGTGTTGCTGTAACCATCTCCCTATAGCGTTTGAGCTCAGCAACATATGTTTTAGTGAGATCTTCATCAAGGAAGATCTTACTAGGAAGTGAGAATAGATTTCTCTTAGCTCTAAGAGCCTAAAGGTGATCAACCACCGACCTGAACCAGAGAAAGAGAGTGGAATCATACCCAAGCCAAGCTCTATCAATGGTCACATCCTAAAGATCTAGTTTTTCATTGAGGAACAGGGTCCCAACCACCATGGGGTCTGAGGATGTGAGAGGCAAAGGAAGTCCTCTCACTTTGAGGTTCAATTCTCGCACTTGTCTAGTGTGTTATTCCATGAGTTTAGATTGTACCACCTCCTCAACTTCGGCTAGAGGGGGAGCAAGGGGGATATCCCTCCCTCTAGCAACCTGTGCCCATGAGCTGATGTGTGTTTCTGTTTCTTGTTTAAAGGCCAATTGTTGAGCTTTGATCTCCTCCTATTTTTTTTTCAGATCGAGAAGTTCATCATGTAGATTGTCATTAGAGGGGTGGTGGTGAACTTCTTTCTCCTTGTTTTCCCTCAACAACTGCTTAAGTGAACCATTCTCGCCTTCCATTACAACTACTCTGTTCCTAAGTTCATCGACCTCTCTTATTAGTGCCTAGTTAGAGGATTCAAGGGTTTCCAATCTCCTAAATAGTTCCTTAAAATCTTCGTTGTCGCGTTGAAATCCATAATCAGACAAGGGTGACGGTTCCGACAAGATTTGAAAGAATTATTTGACACCTATGTCTATGTCAGTAGGAGGTCCTGACGACGTCGTCACCTGCGGTTGATCCTGAGAAAGAAGCATGGAATCTTCTGAGAGCCGCTGTTGTGAATTATTGTGGAAGCCCAATTGCAGGCACCCCAAAAATTTTCAACTTCTCTGTGCTAAATTTGGCTGCAAGTGGATCAAGATGTGGCCTGCACGAGAAATCGCTAAATAGGAAGGAAGGCCAAATCTGGTATCTAGTACTACTTTTGTAGAGCAAAACATGCAGCAAATAATACGATCTTATCGGGAGCTCTAAGCGTCCATATTTGCTGCAGTGTAGATATCAAAGTGACAGCCCGACTTTCATCTTCGATAGCATCTCCTTCTTTCCACCAGCTTCCACCTAGTAAAAATGGGCATCAATTCACCTTTCAAAATATCTACTTTAATGGCTTGTTCTCGCCATAATGTTGTGTGAAATGGGGCCTCAAACAAACAAAGGAACACTCAAACAACTTCAAGATTTGGGTTCATTTCTGAAAGTACTGATTTTTTCCACATGTTTATACAATAGGGAGAGTTGACAACACTCCATGTTGTACAGGTTCAGAAATCATGTACAAATCCAAAACAAGCACTGCCTTTCTTCACATGGGCAACTCATAAACCAAAATTCCTACACCACACAGAGGCGTACAATTCTATGCTAGAAATCCTCATCCTACTCATATGCCATAGTAGAAGGTGAACCACTCATCCTATCCATATCTCATCACTCGTAGGGGAAGGTGAACCACTCACTCTACACACATGTGTCTGCAATCATAGGGGAAGGTGAACCCCTCACCCTACACACCTATCAACCACCATGGGGTATCACAGGGGAGGGTGAATGAGTCACCCTATGGTCGCTCATTGCTCAGTAAATACCCCAAGCCCGCAGGAGATTCCAAAGCTCAATCTTTAATCAAGGATCACTTCATGTAGGGAATAGTGCCAAACTGCTTTTTGAAAACCAAGACTAGTTCTTGATGATTGTAATGATGACTGGTACGTCAATAGGAGCCTCATTTCTCCACCCAACAGCATATAGATGTATATATGAAGGCACACAACTTACTAACAAGCTTCAACAAACATACTGACTTACAACTCGACATTCGAGCAGCAGATATCTTAGTAGCAGTGAGCAATCTTTGGACTTCTGCATTTTAGGATTCCAAATCTTGGTAAAGAAAATACTTAACTGCTCTTACTCTCTCTTAATCAGGGAGACCATAATCCTAATCTTGTCTTCCCATAGATGATTCTACAATATTTCATATGATTATACTTTTCCCCAAAGTATCCATCTGGAAATTTTCTCAGCATGAGATCCATTTAAATTTGAAGATAATTTATTAATGCAATCGAGCATGGTATGATTCTGGAAGTGCATTTCAAAAAATAGAAATGTCTTTTGCTATACTTGCGGGGAGGCATAAGACATACCTTTACTCAAAATGTAATCATTAATATCTTATTTATTTTCTTTAAATCCCAAAGGTAGCTTTAAAAGAGCTTCATCATCAGTAACCAACAGTTCATGAGAGGATCATATCATGGACATATCCTTGTAGTAAATCAGGGAATCTTCCAATATTACTCCAAAGTCTAGGCTTTTTCTTTTACTCCAATCTGGCTGATCTGTATTCTTTATGTTGTCATTAACACAATGATTCAATTAATTACCCGAGCTATATTATAGCTGTACCAACATCTGAGTACTGTATTGAATATAAGGATTCAATATAAGATCTGCATCCTGTTAATCTTATATGGTAAAACATCCTTGGACTTGTCACCGTCAGACAAGTTTTAGTATGAATATTCTTATCAAGACATATTTTCAATGAGGCATGGTATGCTAATTACGACTATAGTATATACCTCATCTAGTGAAGGGTCTCGGTGAGCTGATTCATACATACCCTTATTTTAGTTATCATTCTGGGTATGTTTAACCTTGTTAAAGTTTGTATTTAGATCTTCGTTAAGCCTATGGTTAGGGCTTGTCTTTTGTAAAGAAGTTATGGTATGAAAACTCCTTAACAAAGGCTTTGTATTGTGTCTTTTACCATGCTTGAGTAGCAAGCTTGTGCATCACTACAATCTTGGATTGCAGATCAAAGTGTCATCAAAATTTAAAGAAAGCAACCTACAATAATGTAAGACATTTCACCTTGGAACAAGTAGTTTTTCCAGCAAAGGTATTCATCATTAGTCCAATACTAGAGGTTATGTTGTGATTTGTGTGATGTGATAGTGGTGTAACTTGAAGATATGGTTTTTTCATACAATCTAGTTGATCTGTATTATTTATGTTGTCTTTAACACAATGATTCAATTAATTATCCAGGCTATACTATAGTTGTGCCAAAATCTGAGTACTATATTGAATATAAGGATTCAGTATAAGATTTCATCTTGTTAATCTTATATAGTAAAACATCCTTAGAGTTGTCACCATTAGACATGTTTTAGTATGAAGATTCTCAACAAGACATATTTTAAATGAGGCATGGTATGCTAATTTCAACTATAGTATATACCTCATCTCGTGAAGGGTCTCAGTGAGCTGATTCATACAAACCCTTATTTAGCTATCATACCTTAACCTATAACCATAACTTCAGCATATTGTATTTCTTTCGATTCAGTCAAACTATGAAAAATCTCAGCAGAATAAATTTCGATCTCCTGTAGCATTTCGATAAAATATCCTTAGTACATCTCAAAATATCCTCATATGTCATACTGTAACTTAGGATGGCACACATTACGATAATTCAATCACCTGTAAATTTAGTAATATGTAGAGTAGCTCTTGGACTACATAGATCAAGATCATCAACCAATTGATGTGGTCCTTTTAAATCTCATCATCTGACAACCTACCTTAGCCAAGAATAATATAAGTTACCTCTTTATTGCAATCCTCGTTAGAAAGCCTTAGAACGGTGACATAACATGTCTTCTTAGATTCGTCAGAGATATTATTTGGATACGAGTATCAGCTCAACTTGAATAGGTGACACAACACTCATTAACATAGATCTTAACAAATAATTGTACCTGATAATAGAGGAGGGTCTGGAAAATTTCTAATACCCTCTTCAAGGACATCTTCACTGAGACACAGAAATCCTTTCTTTGCTGAGGCTTGATCAAACCAAGGCACCAACTCCCTCTTGGTCAGATGATCCTTCTCACTACATAAGATATGGAATTTTACAGAGGATCTCGGTCTCTATATCTTAGGACTGCACTGTATAAAAAATTATAGGTTTATACCAACTCAGCTCCATGTGCAATATGTTGTAATAGGATTGTTCTCATTGTATGATTTCACACTGGAATGAATCCTCTAAGAATATTTCAACGCATGCTCTTGGCCTTATCACCAATCAACACATTCAAGACCTTTTCTTCAAGGAGCAGCAATAAGATCGGCCTATATATGTTGGTTTCTTTAGAAGATAGGTATAGGATACATATATGAGACCAGGTCGTAGCTGCTCAACTTTTCTACCACATAAAGGTATTAGCAGTGGCTTCTTCTTCTAACAGTTCTTCATGAATGAGCACTTCAAGAGTGTTATAGCCCTTGTCCAAGATGCCAAATTCAAAAGGAGCTGCATTTTCTTTCAGTGATAGATCCAAAACTATCAAAAGGTTACAATTCCACTATTCCTGTTATGTCCTTCTTGCTTTAGAATCTTTCTCGAGATAAGACTTTGATTTTCTCAAAAAAATACTCACTGATCAGGGCCTTCAATTATTTCGGAAGTAGCTTTGTATAGTCTCAAGAAATCACCCTCGTTAAACACTTTAGAGAGGCTGATCTGTGGTCCATGGTAGCTTCATCAATTTCTTCTTTCGAGGCTTTTCATTTGTATTATTGCAATTACCTCAGAGAATTGTCATAGGACCCGACAATATAGGGTATATTTCTTCAATAGATAGGGACAACATACATATCAATATCTTCATAGGATCAACATCACTCTGTTTCTGAAATGATATCTCAACCAAACCTTAAATGTAAGAGAAAAAACTTTGAAATGAAGGGTCGAAAAAGTAATCAAACCTTTGTTCTAAGGAAGACTGAGTGATTTTTAAATCATCATCAGTAAATCCATTTCAAGAGTACAAAACACTAGTTGACATGGTGCTTTAACTACAACTAGTTGGAGAGCACTTGTTGCTAAATTCTATTGTCCTATGAAAAAATGTCATGGCTAGCATTCATTGACAAATCTGCGCACATTTTTCAATAAAGTTGGCCAATCGTAGCCACTCCTAGGGATCTTATGTACAATTTTCTTTTTTATGTGATGTTCTCTCTCAAAACTAGATGGATCTCATTGGTCGAGCTTGTTTCTTCATTCAGGCTAACAGATCCAAAACAAAACCATTGTGATTTATCCATCCCAAAGCTTGCTCTATGAAGTAGTATCTTGAATCTTTTAACCTCAAGGCCCTTTTCTTGTGCTCACGAAGGTGTCTGGGTCTATTCACATTCCTAAGGTAGTAGATGATCTCTGTATGCCAGTTAATGTAACTACATGAACCAAGTTGATTCCAAGAGCTTCTTCACTGCCCTTGGTCAAAAGCTTTGTTAATCTCTGACCCTTACTGTTTTTTTTCGGTCTTATCTCTAAATCATATTCTCGAATCTTAGCAACCCACTTACCCCTTGGTACCAAGAAAACATGTTGTGACAAGATATCCTTCACTGTTGGATGAGGAACAAATGCTATAATCTTTGAAAACCCAATGTAGGTTCTAAAATGGTTTACTGATTTTACCAAAGCATAGGCCTGCTTATCCATGATGGAAAGTTCAATTTTGCATCCCTTAGCATTTTACTCACAAACAAAATTGGCAGTTCATTTCCCTGTTCATTATTTTCAAGCAAAACTCCTGCAATAGTATAATTAGAAACAAAAGAAAAAACAAGAAAATCTTTTTCAAAGTTAGGGCTCATCAAAACTGGAGAATTGACTATAACATCTTTTACATTATGGAATGTTGTATGGCTTGCATCATCCCATATGAAAACTTCATCTTTCTTTATCAACTCTTTAAGGGGTTTTGTGATCTTTGCTACATTCTAAATTAATTTTCAAATGAATTTTACTTTGCCAAAGAAAAACTGCAACTCTTTCTAATTTCCTGTCATGTATTTTAATGTCCTTGTATATTTTGTTCAAAGACCCAATCTTCTCATTCTCTTTCGAAGTGATTACTTTTCCAATCTTGATCAAGATTGGATTTTTCTCTATCCCTACATTGGTATATTCATACTCATTTGTTTTTATTGCCTCAATTCTACCTGTAAACGCATTGTCTCTGTTGAAGCTTGCTCAAGATTGTATTTGTCTCTATCCCTACATTGGTATCTTCATACTCATTTGGTTTTACTGTCTCAATTCTACCTATAAACATGTCTTTGTTGAAGCTTGCTTCCAAAGGAACCATACCTGAAGGGATTTTTTTGGTTGGTCGTTGTTCTATTGAATCATATTCCCTCATGTCAATCTCATACATTTCAAATTCTTTTGTGTTGTCGAGGAACCCAACTATTTCTGCATCACCTTCAAAAACTTACCAATGCTTGATTTTGTCTGGAATTGAAGGTGTGTAAATCGTCTCAATTCAGCCACCTTGGTCTAGCTTTGGACAAGGTTGAATAAGGTGGTTGAAACTACTAAAGCATCAGATTTT
Source organism: Pinus albicaulis (assembly GCA_034641835.2). NCBI lineage: Eukaryota > Viridiplantae > Streptophyta > Pinopsida > Pinales > Pinaceae > Pinus > Pinus albicaulis. The sequence continues at coordinate 1,163,591,871 of CM076570.1, read as the reverse complement.
TTAGTCATGGCCTTGGGCACCACTTCTAATCCCAAGATATCAAATTTCTCTATGGAAATTGGTACTGCTTGTCCATATCTTTTTAGCCTTTCATTTTTCCAAGCATGCAACCCTTTCACTTGGCATACAATGAGGTCAAAACCACCTATTAATTCTCAAATTTTATTTCCTAGATCTCTAGATGTAGTTATGCCAAGAAAAAGTGCTTCATACTTGGCAATGTTGTTAGTAGCTTCGAAATCCAATCTATAGCTAAATAAATCAATACCTTATCAAGAGAGGTTAGGATTATACTTGCCCCATTACCTTGTTTTGAACTTTCAGTATAGAAGTTCATCTTCCACATTCTTCCCACGTTTGTCCTTAGTGCTAGCTCTGCTGCAAGTACAATGTATGATCCCATGCTTTCCTCCAAACAAGTGAAATAGTTCTCAAGTTTCCTTCGGCTTCAACATGGTTTTCACTAAAATGTTCTTTGTACAATATAATTGTCTCAACAAAAGGAGTTAGGATGGTAGTATATGAGAAATTCATTTGTATGTTTCCATATTCGATGCCCATTTGCATGAAAAAAGCATTCCCTTGTTGCAAGAATTTCCAACACTACTATGTCTATAATGATGAAGACATTAGGGTAAGTTGTTGGATGGAATTGGAGGTTATTAATCAAACCCACTGAAGGAATCTCTCAGGAATCAAATTCACATACATTTCAATAGGTTCTTGAAGTCTTCAAATCCATTTTCTTTGGAACTTCAAGTGCCATTACATGCATGGAGTCCTTAGATTCTAGCTTACAGTTGTAGCTTAGATTCGGAGGCTCTGTCAGAACTTGAATTTGAAAAGATCAGGAAATTGCACGTTTGTGTATTGCAAGATCTTTTCTTGCACATATGCAGCCCACTTTAAAATTTCATGAATATATTTGAAGGCTTCATTCACTTTGTTGTGATTTCGTGCCTTCATTTTCCATATAAACAACTTATGGCTACTAAGATATGCATAGAGATCCTTGAATTTGATTGCCACATAATAGTAAGCTTGATGGTCTAGTGACTGATTGTTGTGGTGTGCTTCCACTGGACTAAAATCCTTAAACTACTCACATACAGTAAGTGGCACTCTCTTAATTTTATCCTCAAAAATGTCGTATTTATTTAGTAATAGAATGAATGGTGTATCTATGAAACATGAATGCTCCACAACATTCTCAAAAAGTTATTTACTGAAGGTCATCTTATTTCTCAACCCACTTTTGGTCATATTCACTTATAGCAACACAGAATATTACAGCTTGTACATTCTCAAATATTTCCAGCCACTTACAACCTTCATTTAATCCTTTATTATCTACTCTAATAAGCTGATACTTCAAAGTTGGAGTTGGACAATCAAATTTTTCATTATAAGGTTCTGACATTGGACTGCGATCATCAGTTGAAAAATCTATAAATGCTAACCCATTACTTTGAGTCACTCCTGCATATAAAATGTGAGATTCTAAAAAATTGTATGCATTACTTGATACCTCAACAACCCATTCCTAGAAGTGACTAGCAACATCAGGGAGGACATGCAGCTCATTTCTTCTTGCATACGTAGCCTGAATTGCAGGGTCCCTCCACATGTCATCAACTATTGGGGCATACTCACGTGTTGCAGCTGGGAAAAAACCATCTAAATCCCCCATTGCCATAATTTCCAGAAGCCAAATGGAAAAATGTTTCAATTTTGGATTGAGAGAGTAAGTAAATTGAGCAACTTCTTTATCATCACTTTCATCTGAGGCAGAAACTTGTTCATGTACACTGGAACCATCCATATCTACTAAGATTTCCTCCTCAAAATGCTCATGCCCCTCAAGAAATTTGCAAAGGTATTTATATAGGTTGCTCTATATCATCAGTTCGATGTTTTGCGGCTCCTCCTGTGAAAAATTCTCACCCTTGTAGAGAAATTTTTCTTAGATTGAAAATTGTACTAGCACCAGAGCCTTCATATCGAAGTAACAAGAGCTTTTGAATCTTCTTCTGCTTCAAGAATTCTTGGACAAAATTTCTGGAATGATTATCTGTATTTTCCCTCGAGCCCTCATAGTTAATCAAAGGGGTAGGTAACAATAGTAAAGAGCATATCAACCTTGTTGAGAAATTAGGGTGTTTAATTCAATTTCTCTTTCATGATAATTAATTGTGAACTTGTTATGTTTCTTTTACTTAGATATTATCTTTGTTAGCTTATTATGTCTTTCATAAAGTCAATTATCAAAACACAAGAGACACAAAGTTTATGCTCTTCAAACCAAGGCCAAAACCTCTCCCTCTTGGAGAGGAAAACCAAAAACAAATTATTCTTATAGATCTTTCATTGACGAGTACCATAACCATGAAATAGACCCTTGACACCAATATGCCTCCAAGACCCTTGTCACTCCTATTCTTGACTTCTCTAGCTGATCTCTTCTTTCTACACTGCATTGCACCTTTACTAGGGAAGCTTAGTCCCTAGTCTAGCAGCCCCAAACTGCGTGCTTCTTCTTGGCTTCCTTTGATCTTATCCTTAGCTTTCTAAAGTCTTCTTCTCAGCCTACTTCCAACATCCTTTGGACATCCTTGAAACTCAAGACCGAGCCTTTCTTCATGATGTTGTAGCCTTCCTCTTCATTGTGATTACCTTTGGCCTCCCTAAGATATGCAAGATAAACTTCCAGACCAAAACAGAGATATGATAAGACTTTCTTCCTTCGATAGCACATCTCCTTTCTTGAACTAATCACAGATCCTTTCATCGTTTTATTACCTTCTTCATACATTGTTCTACGCACTAGAAGAGAGACTTATCTTTTGCTTTGATAGCCTTTTGTCTGAAATGTGCGAGTTGGTATAGAGCCAGAACAAAGGTAAGTATACATCTTCATTTATTCCCAGACTAGCCTCCTATTCTCGCATCAATGTAGACCCAAACATCGGTCTTTTATCACAAACATGATCCAAAATTTCTTATACCATAATAAGGTCGCATCATCCTTTATATAGTGTCTGGCTTTAGCTTGTAGGCTGACATGAGGTTTGTGTGTAAGCCGACTTCATCAAGGAGAATATCCACCATCTTTAACTAAAGCCAGACACTTTCTTTGTCTTCTTCATTACATAAATTCATAATTACAAGTCATTATGAAGAATGAACTTAATTACACGTTCCAAAATTCCCTCTTAAATAAGGAGGTATTCATAATGGTACATAGTCACTCTCAATATGAAGAATCTCATAAGAAAAATTCGATTGGTAATCCATCTGTTATAGCATCTTATTAACCAACATTGTCACAGTGCAAGGCCTTGATTAACAACTCCATCTCTTCATGAGACCATGAACTACAATGCTGGCGAGACCAATGATTATAGACATATTCATCATTGTCTCCAAGGCACATACTCCACCCGCGTGTTCACCGAGTATGACCTCATAGGACTATTCTTTTGGGGATAGTTAATCCTCAAAGAATACCTGTCCTTTCATGACTACTCTTACCTTGGATTCCCTAATGTATCCCAAAAAGTGTATCAGATGCCAGAGGATTATCCAATCCCACATTATGTCTTCCAGGTGAAGACCAAAATGATATGTCTATCTCTCCCTCTTAATTAGGGAGGACATACCCATTCCTATCAAGGAATTTTCTCAAGCTCCCTCTTATCCAAGGACTTGTCAAGGCTCCCTCTTAGCCAAGGACTTGTCCAGGCTCCTAGGGACTTGCTTCCAAGTTTCTACCAAGTAATTAACTTATTACTAGCCCCCCTCTTAATCAGGGACCTGTAGCAGCAATGATGAAAACACCGAGCTGCTCATGAAGAACTAATTTCTTTGATGTCATGAATTTCTTCGTTGTTGAGGAGTATTCATATTTGGGATATCTTCATTAGGGCTCAAATCACCCATCACTTTTGAGTTTTGTCTGAAAGGGATCCATCAATTTTTCATCTAGTCTACCTTCGTATCATGTTTCTTTCCTTTGAACCATACTTCTTCCAAGGATCTTACATCCTGAAATATGGTTATCAACTTGTGGAAGACGTATACTTCCCTTTGGCTACTCTAAATAAGCTCATCATATATTATTCAATTATGAATATGAATACTTAAATCGAAATTTACCTTAGTGATGATCTTTCACCATGACATCCTTCTTGTAGGCATTGACATCCTTTTTTATCTCCTAAAGATATGTATTGTCAAGGGTCTCTATATTTTCCATACTTCTATTAGAGTCCACATATATTCCCTGGAGATCCTGGTCAAGTCTTCTTGGCTTTCTTGGATGTTGATTACTTCTTTCCATGGTTATACTTCCCATGATATTCATTTTTCTTTCTCCACGGTTTTATTTCATTCCAAGGAACTTCCATTGCATAGTTCCTTGATAATGTACAAGCACCTCATATTCCATATGAGGACATATTATGTCGATTTCATCTAGAGTATATCATGCCCTTTTTCCAACCTGTGCATCATAAGAGTTTATGCTTTTATTTTGCTTATACTTCTAAAGATAGAAGTATACTACCTGCAACCACATGGCATGACTTCATAGCATCCAGTGCAACATATATATACATGTACCTCATTATTTTCCTTTTGAGTCATCCTGCAGCAGGTTTCCTTAGAATGAAAGAGTTTCATTTTCTTGATCTGCTTCATCAATATGTCATCATATTCTAATCCCAAAATTCTGTAAGTTATAATTTTTGATGAAATGTTTTTCTTCCTTCCTAAATAATGAATCCAAAGAGGATTCCATTAGAAAATTTCAACACCTATTTCCACATTGATTATTTAATGATTACCCTTGATCTAGATGACCGCCTTACATAAATATTGTTTTCTGTGAGGTTCCTAGGAGCCACTTCTTTCATGGCACTCTTGTTGACTGATGTGGTCTTATTCCTTGGAAGGTTCTAAAGGAATTGTAATGTTCACACTTGTTGTGTAGCATGAAATAATTCTAAATCTTGACACACCGATTTCATTCTACCTCTAGGTCAATACCCAAAAGTTGTTCATAGGTGAAGAGCCATGATTCAGAGAAAGGATCAGGGAATACATATCCTGTTGCAAACCTGTATAAGATAAAGACGTCCTATTCTCCTACTGGTTCTTCAATTGGCTTCTCCAAGGTGTCTCCTAAACCATTTTCTACCCAGGATGTTCAGTCTTATCAGGTTCTCCCATCTTCTACCATACATATTGGTTATAATTTTGGCCTTTGGAAATTGAGCATGATTCGATGCTCATTTTGTTGTGGGTACACTTTCTTTCCAAGACTATTTGCCAGGTGTTTCTTCCTTGTTTCTCTTCACGCAACTTCTGAATTTTCAATTTTTGACCATTGAATATATTTTATCTTAATTATGAACTGGAAAACCCCAGGGTTCAAGCTTAACTCCATGCTTAATAACCACCCATGGCTTAAGAATTCCACACCAGTCACTTACAAATTTCGAACATCACAATCTATCTACTTACAATTTCACTTATAACAGCCCCAGTGCCTTCAGATGCTATCTTTTACTCTTAAAATGTGGCAACAGAAGATTATAACTTAACAGGGAGGTAGCACCTTCATTAAGGAGTGGAAAGATGGAACCTTAAAAAGTTTTCTTTAGATGTTTCTTCCCACGTCAGTCTTGTTGTCGAGTGTGAACTTCATCTATGCTTTTTGTTTAAGTTTTATCAGCTTTTATCTCTTTATGATCATGTTTTATCCATGTCGATTGACATAAAACAGTTTTTGGCATGCAAGTAAACTTTGACAAAGCAACCCCTGAGTCATCCTGAAGTCAAAGTCTTTCTGCATATACATCAAAAAATGTTACGACATGCTAGTGAAAAGTTGGAAACTACTAATTAACTATTGTCTGTTTTCTTTTAGTTTCTTTTTTTTATCACGAGAATCGATAATTAACTACTGTCATTTTTCTTTATATTTTTTTTTTTAGTATTAGGAGAATTTCTTCCCCCCCCTTTTTTTTTAATTAGGAGAATTTCTTTCTTTTTCCTTTATTTTTTATTTTTTGGGTATTAGGAGAATTTCTAAAATTACTCCCTATCTCTGAGGAGGCCCAGGGTCATGTCTAAGGGACTGACCCTATACTCCTGAACCTAATGCATTATGTAACTGCCCACAAACATGCTAGGTATGTTAACTGAGTTTCAAACCTGGGTGGGGCCTCAATATTGCTCAGCAAAAACTTTCTTCCTTGGACTAATCTAGGGGAGGTCTAGGATCAACCTTTGTGGCTGCCTTACAACACCAAGAGTATATCCAACAACTTGTAAGCCAGATATAAGCCAGATATACCAGATATTATGATTCAGCAAGAGCCTTATAACACCAAGATTATATCCAGCAACCTGTAAGCCAGATATAAGCCAGATATACCAGATCTTATGATTTAGCAACAACAGAGACTCTAGGAAATGGGGAGTCTACTCCTTGAGGTGAGACCATAACAGACCATATACTCAATGGGATTTGAACCACGGTCTTGTTAGTTTCACCCAGTGAGGCCATATACTCAATGGGATTTGAACCACGGTCTCGTTAGTTTCACCTAGTGAAACTTACCGTTAACACACATATCACTGTATAATTAACTATTCTCTATTACTTGAAACATTTCTAAAACTTTAAAGTCCCTGGCTGATTGGTTTTCTCTAACACTGAGCCTATTGCCCTTTCATGAGGTGGGTTAACTGAGTTTCGAACCTGGGCGAGGCCTCAATATTGGTCAGCAAACACTTTCCAATGCAAGTTGTCCACTGTTTGGCGTAGCACAATAGGCTAATTAACAATTGTATGTTACTTGAAACATTTCTGAAACTTTTAAGTCCTTGGTTGGTTGGATTACTCAAACACTGAGCCACCTGGCCCATGCAAACACTTTCCAATGCAGGTCGTCCACCATTTGGTCTAGGACAATAGGCTAATTAACAATGTCTATTACTTGAAACAATTCTGAAACTTTTAAGTCCTTGGTTGGTGGGATTTCTCTAACACTGAGCCACTTGCCCCTTCATGAGGAACGCCCATAAGGGTTCAACATAGATGTGTGTATTACTATTTCCAATACCCTCGTCAGGCCACACTTTGGCTAAGGTCCCCTGGCTAACCTCAAGCAACACTAGCTCTATCCCAGTCTTGAAAATTATACATACTAAGATTTACCCCAGATTTTCCCTTGGCCAGTGTGTTGTTGTACTACTGAGCTACATGCCCCTTCATTGTGGGTATCATTAATGGTTTGAACTAGATGTACGGATTGCTATCTCCAACAAATAAAACACCTAATTAGGAAGTAAAGCATCAAAAATGAATGAAAGAGAATGTATAATGAACAAATTTTTTATGCCAACATTCTACCATATTCCAAAGTTTTCATGTTTGACTTCTAAGTCATTTATATAGATTTTAATCATGTCTTTATGTTTAATTGAGTATAATTGCAACCCAATTCATTTCATATTTAATAATCCCTAAATTAGGTGTGCTCATGCTCCTAAGTCATGACTTTTGGACCTGTGTGTGGAAGTGCTTGTTTCTCTGTTTCCAAAGGTTTTGAAAGTGGTCATTTCAAAAGTCATCCCTGTTTCCAAATGTTGTCCTTACCCTGTTTCAGGCAACTAAGACTTCAAAATATTTTTCTCTTTGGTTCAATCGAAAATTTTATTTTCATATTAAAGACTGGGAATCCAAGAGGAAAAAGTGGTTCCATTTAAAGATATGTGCAACCTAAATTATCCAAATTATTTTTATTACACTCCATCCATCTATTTCATTGCAGCATTCCTAGTCGTTTAGTATTGAATTATAACTCTATAAAATCAAGATGGACATCCATATTCAAAGGCTTATGCTTTTCTTTGCGTTATCTTCTAATAAGGATTTTTATTTCCAAGTAATTTAACTACCAAAGGTAGTACATGCGAGTAAAGAAGTAATTCAACTACCATTTATTCTCCTACATAGTACATGCTTTGATATATTATATCAAAAGTCTTACCAATACAATAACATTGATTGTTGTATGTGGACATTTTTGTTCAGGATGGTCCATTACATAATCAAGATGAGGAGCTGGATCATGCAATTGCACTTTCTCTTTCTGAAGAACTAACCAAGCCAGATGGTATATGATGGAAATTTCATTTTTTTGTAGTTACTTTTAGTTTAATTATATCATTTAGCTCGATGCTTTTCATATTTTCAACTAAACTTTTGTTGCTTAACAAGACTTTGTCATATTTATTTTTTAGTGAAACTATTTATGGTTTGATACTCTCATACAACCTTTATCAAGTTACATGCACCTTCATTAGAAAAAACAAGAGAATTTTTCTTGCCTTGACTATCTTTCTTTGTCATTGTTGACTTAAGAAAGTATTTTAGCAAAGAAACTAGTTTCAAGGTTATGGCATAACTTGTCATATAAATTGAACAAAAGTTGTATCCAAAATGTTAACTTGCAAACTACTTAGCTGGTTTTAGGCTTTCCATTTAAAATATACTTCAGTTTGAACTTTGAAAGAGTTGTTCCATAGACTTGAATATTAAGATATTTTGGTGTAAGGATTAAAAATTAGCCCGTAAGACCTCTCAGTTATTCATTTATTTTATCTGAATATAACATTACTATTAAATTAGAACCACTCGACACAAATACATCATAGATCAAGATCATACTTTGTAGAGTGTCGTAGAATAAAAATAGGAGCAAGGACATTGAATTCTTTCAATTTTCCTGGTTCTTATTCCTTTGGTGTATCTTTGCACCTTTAGGGGAAATTTCTAGTTTAAAGTCTAATTATTTAAAGGGTGCTAGCTCAATGGAAGAGCACTTGATTTACAAGCAGGAGGTTGGTGGTTTGATTCCATCGTGCCCTGATATTCATATATAGGAATGACAAAGATTAGTTTTTGGTGACGGATGCTCTTTTGACCATCACCAATGAGCTTATGGTGACATTTTTTGACCCTCACCAAAATATGAAATGGTGACAGTCAATGAATGCCACCATATATACGCATCAACAGTGACGACCATTAAAGGTCCATCACCATAAATCGTTGTTGTTGATATGAAATGGTGAGGGTCATTGTTTGTCATTATAGTCATTATTCGCGATGGACCTTGATGTCACCAATGAGTTTATGGTGACGGTCAATAAACGTCACCATATATATGCACCAAGAGTGACGGCCATGAAAGGTCCATCACAAAAAATCGTTGTTGTTAATATGAAATGGTGACGGTCACTATCCATCATTATAATCAATATTCGTGACAAACCTTGAATGTCACCACAACACATACTTTCGGCGACGCCACCTTTGGTGACATTCATTTTCTTGGTGAGGGAGGCTATTGTCCATCACCATTGCTCATATGAAATGGTGATGGTCACTATCCATCACTTTAAACCATTATTGGTGACGGACCTTCAATGTCACCAAAACACCTATACTTTCGGCGAAAGCCACCTTTGGTGACGGAAGCTATTTTTTGTCACCATTGCTCATATGAAATGGTGACGGTCACTATCCATCACTATAAATCATTATTAGTGATGTACCTTGAATGTCACCACAACACCTATACTTTCGGCGATGCCACCTTTGGTGACGTTTAGTTTTTGGTGACGAAGGCTCTTTTGACCCTCACCAATGAGCTTATGGTGGCCTTTTTCGCCCCTCACCAATGTGCTTTTTTCTTGTAGTGAAATATGAACCAGATAATGAATTACACACAAACATATTAAAACATTCTATGATATCATAGATCTCTGAACCTAGAATATTTATTTTCATCATGGACATTCTTCAAAAAATCAATAGTCAATTAATTAAACTTAAAACATCACTATTAATCTGAAATCAACATGAAGACTTTATCGAGAGACAACAGAAATATAAAAATATTTTATAGATTAATCAAACATATTCTTCAGCAATAACCTCAACTTTCATATGCACTTTTTATAAATAATTTACATGTGTATACAGACTTTTCAGTAAGTAAACCCATGTACATATCTCAACATACTACAAAAAATATACGCTACTGCTCAGAAGAGAACCTGTGTGTGTACATGCCTTACCTGTGAGAAACATGCATACAAACCTCAAATTTTTCAACTCACAACTACGTTGCACATCAAAAATTCAGAAATACCATATCATTACATACACAATAATAAACAAACATCAAATCCCAGAACAAATCAACCGAAAATAAGATAATATAACACATATTCATTTCAGGTCTAATTATTTGGATCCATCATTGTGTCACTGGGTGCATACTTATTTCAGATCAATTACTCATCAATAGCCCATACCATGCAATGATACTTCAAGTCAAAGTATTCTTCAATCACCCTCACACATTCATTCCCTATCACTTTGATCTTCACCTCCTTATACATCTTAGGCCGAATCCAATACCACAGGTCAAAACACAAATAGTGCTAGTGGAAATATTTGATGGGATCAAATAGTCATTACTTTTCTCAATATTGTGAGCTAATACAATGGTAAATACCCTTGGTATTTAGAGAATCATAGTCCACCAAATCTACCCACTTTTTCTTCTTCATACTCCCATGTGTACATGGCTTTGCTTCATAGAACCTTCATATATTTATTCAAATGTTCACCTTTATAATTATTTTGTCTCTGACATGCATACCTATGTCCAATCATTTTGTCACTCTCTTTAATCATTGTATCACCTATTAACTGGCCTGTGTACTCATCTGGTCAACACATACTTATCATATTAGAAGTGGGTTTCCATTAAGGACAACACATACATCATAATGCCAATACAGGGTGAAATAAACATTCTTAAGAATGTCGATCGCTTTCTTCAATTTTTCATAGAGTGCAACATCCTCCTTAAGGATGGTCATTGCCACTGTTGTTCATTATCACGTTTGAAGGGTGTAGAAGGAACTGGTGTCACACATTAATCAATGCATCCATTCACTCATTTGAACACTTTGTCACAAAATTGTTCCATGCTTTTGAAATATATGATCATGAACATCTGTGTAAGAAAATATCAGAACTATGAAAATTACCCGATGAGTCACTACACCATTTTCATAATCGTTTTGTACATATTTATTGTGAATTTCTAGGAAATGAATTTTATTGGGATATATTGAACAAAAAATTTATACATATTGTTCGCATTTCACTAAATCCACAAGATTTAGAATCTTTCAAGTCACTCTGAGCTTATCGCAAGGCTAGAGCTTCTAAATCTGCAATGATCAAGGTTTTTCTTGCAATTAAACCTCTTCCTACTTCTCGTCAAACAACTCTAGTTATGTGGGTTCAAGTGGGAAAATGTCATAATATTTCTATTGAACTATCACCATCTCTTCCCATGTCATATACTAAAAACCACTGTGTCATTTTGGGCTACAAGCTTGATGAGTGAGATGAAGATTTTTCTCCGCATCCTCTATCATTTGCCCCTTATGATACTAGGAATTGTGAGTTTGTGTGTTCACCTATTTCAAATATCTTCATCGATGTTCATGAGTATCAGGTTTCGAATGGATTTTTTGTTGGTCAACCAACCTATGCTGTCATTTATGATGAGTATGTATGGGAGTGAAGAGTTGAACAAGAATTGGCGATGAAGGATGAGTCTGTTCCTTCCACAAATATTCCTCGTTATCCTGACATTTTCCAAAAAAAATTCATTCCATTTTATTCATGTGAGAATTTAGTTCTAGAATAATACTCATACTTCTGATTATCCATATAATTCATGCAATGCTAGTTTTTCATCTCACGCGAAAAGGATGATTTTTTTATGATGTATCTTTCGAACTCCTCATCATATCTTTATGCAAGCATACAGGGTGAAATTTATTTATTTTCATCTTTCCCTATATAAAATTCATTAGATCATTAGGATTCCTCTATTGGTGACCTTGAATTTTCTGATTATGGCGGTCATGAAATTTTCATCGATTTAACTGGTCATGGTGATGATTTTTCCACTGTCGGTTTTTTGAAGCCACCTCTCTATCACGATCTATGTTCTGATGAGTTGGAACTTCCTCAATATGTCGAGGTAATTCAGCCTAAGATGATGTTTATATTATGTTATTGTATCCTTGATGTCATTTCCATATATGATTAGAATAATGTTGAATCTATTGAGGCTCCTCATCACTCTACTACACATATTGAAAATATTTTTTTTACAATTTGTACATCCTCCATTTGTTTTTCACAATCATATCGCTCAATGATTGGAGAGTCGTATTTGGCGAGCATCATGGCGAAAAAAAAAACTCATTCTTTCTTTATGTGTTCTCGACCTCACAGTTAGAAATTTTTCTTATCTAAGTCTTTGGCTTGTAGTGTCTTAGGGCACCATGATACAACCACAGTATGTCTTCCTTGCACTTTTTGTTCTTAATTTTCCGCATGCTATTTCAAGCTTCAAAATTTTTAACATTCTCTTATCTCTCTTGTTGCACACTTTCCTTTCTTTTATTTGTTGACATATATTCCTTTGCCAATATAGGCCAATCAATTCATCGATGGTTGCATTGGAAGTATCACTTCATGTGATTACGGCCTATCTTCTACTTAGGTTAGGAGTAGTAGTGTTTGTTTTTCTTTTTTGTTTGCTTTTATTTTCTTTTGTTTTCCATTTTTCCTTTTCTTTTGCTTTCTTTTTCGGTCTTAGGTTAGTTTCCACATGATACCATGTTTGGCATATGAAGAAAGCATGGTTAAATCTAAGAGGAAGGTTATTCTTCTATCAACATTGGGTTTTCTATTTATTCCTTCTCTTTGCTCAAATCCTATATTCTTTTGGTTGATGATGTTATCACACCAATAATTCTCAAGAGTTGTTATTATTTTTGTGTTTTAAAGAATATTAGAGGTAACCACAAACCTACTTTTTTGCTTTTCTTTACAATTCTCTCAGGATTATCTACCAATATAGTAGGTTCTGGATTTGGATTGGACATGGTATAGTAGACTCTTCTAGAAGCCAGAATTACAATTTTTTATGGAAAATTTACTAACAACTCTTCTTAAGGTGAAAATACAAGTAAAAATATTTCCTTTAAGATATATTTTAAGCACTGAGGATTGGTTAGTTCCCTAGTACGGTTGCTTATATGTTATTGCTCCAATAATTCTCAAGAGTTGTTATCATTTTTGTGTTTTAAAGAATATTAGAGGTAACCACAAACCTACTTTTAAGCCTTAGGATCTAGCCTTCCTAATGCTCATAGACGTCTCTCTCTATATGGTTTAGCTTTGTTGATTATATTTGATTTTAGGCTACTTATGTAGGGTAAATTGGTTTTGGATTTTGATTTGGTTTGGTTGTGAAATCACTTACTAAATGGATAGATGTAGGTTTGTATTCCATTGGGCTAATGGAGTCAATGTGTTAAGAAGTTAGATCAGGATGAAGGTCTAAAGGGAAATGTTTATAGGGCATGATAGTTGATTTACTTTAGATCTTCAAGGCTGATGGTGAAAATCCTTTTAATTGGGGTAGGAGAGAAATTAAGGGTTCTCGAATCCAGATAATGAATGAAATGGAAGAGGTTAATCGAAATAAGGGAGAAATTAAGAATTCATTTATCTGGATATCAGAAGAAAAACATATAAATGATAAACTGTTCAAAACATAGTGCTTTCAACATATTCTGAAATAACATTCCTGATTTATCATTTAGATTTAAGCAAACATATGAGCATGTGAAAAACATAAGAATTTAACAAATAACAAGTGAAAATACTTCACTAAAGTGGCCCAGCACATGAATCATGTAATATGATGCTTCATTGCTAGAATCGAGTCTGTTGACTTGAAATTGGTACAATCACCCTTAGGTTCATAATAGTACAACTATAGAAATGTTCAACAATTCATCCACACTTAATACTTCCAAATGAGAAGTATTAATACAAAAACTCTTTACAAAATATCCTAAAGAAAACTTAGTAATTATTCATGGAAAAAGAAATATCTTCATGCAAGAAGATAGTGACAACTTTCTAACTAATGCTAGTTTTCATTGTTTTTATTGAAATTATTGTTTTTTGTCTTCACTTGTTGATATTTTGTTGTTGATGTGTCTCTTGAATTTTGCTTGATGAAGGTTTTGGTTGAGTGTCTTTCACGCTGGCAGCTTTACCTCTGTTTTGAATTTTACTTTAACCTTTCAACTGATACACTTTAAACTATAACTAATACTCTTTCACTATCTCTTTTTCATTATAAATTTTGACTACTGTGTTTTATCCTTACTGCTCTGTTTTACTGCAAACTATTTTTATAGTAAATCAATAATCTTTTCCCAAAATTGTGCCTCTAGAAATTTTATCTTCATCATTCTCCTGAATATTTCATCTTCTTCAGTACATTTTGGAAATGTAGGCTTATTGAAAAATATGTGTTTAACCTCATGTTGTAAGTAGAAACTATTCTCAAAATTCTTATAGAGCACCTTCCCTATTGGAATTCTTTGTGAAGAAGGCAGATTATCCTGATCCTTGGCAACTTATCTCATCTTCTTATCATAATCATCCTACTTCATTAGTCTATTATGAATAACTAATGGATTTGGAAGGCCTTTCTATCTTAGGACATCGAATTTCATCGTAAATGTTGTGATGGCAACCTCCATGTTCTAGCATTTCTCCTCTAACTATATCATCAAATTATTTTTAGAAGATACCTTCCTAACTTTTAGGATGGTTTTTGTTCTATCATTAATACCAATTTCTTATAGCTCTTGCTTGTTCTTAGAATTTAGAAATTTGATGATTTCAAGAGCTTCTTCAGGTTTCTTTCCAAGTTTTTCTTTGATCTTCTGTATAGATTATCTTGTTTATTTAACTAAGTCTTTCTATTCATATATAACTTGGATTTATGGCCAAATATAATTGACTGCTTCAATGATATTGGCCCATAGTTGTTGTCTCACTTATGCCATGGGTTCTTTTAATGTTAGATATTTTTCTAACTTCTTAAATCTCTAATAAAACCTGTTTTCCCTTTGTTCTTCTTTCTTATGGATTATTTTAGCAAGTTTATTTTCATCATCAAGACTTTTAAGTTGTTCTTTAAGTCTGTTAATATCATCAGTCTGAATAGACATGTCCTGCATAGCTTTTACTAAATTGATTTCTTCATATGTATGTTGTGTTGCTGTTGTTAAAGACTCTGTTGCAGAAGTTGTTGATGAAGTGACTGGAAGTGTTGTAGCCATTGGAACTATAGAAGCTAATGATTCTGCCAATGTGGAAGGTACGAATGTGGTGATTACAGGAATAACTGTTACTAAAACTTTTTCTTCTCTATCCTTTTTTTCTTGGACAAACTTGTCCATTTCATTCTCCATTTCTTTTATCTGACTAGTCAACTGTATAATGAGACTCATCATCTCATCTTTCTAATTTGTATCCTATAGTACTTCCTTTTCTTGGGGGAATTCTATGGGAGGCATATTGAGTTGATTCTTTAATGCAGCAATGTCTACATTTTTCTTTTTGATCAATTCATATGCAACTTTTACATTACTAGGATCAAATCCTACTTCAATTACTAAATCTTCCAAATATTTGTTTCTATTTTCATTTTCATGTGAGGATGATTTTTCTAATATGAGTTGATCTCTAATGTTTGCAAGAGTGTTTTGAATATTTTTTAAACTCATTGCCTTGTTTGTCATGGTTGAGTAAAGAATTTCACTGGTAGCATATTTGTGAAATTCAATCTGATCAATGGGATGAAGATCATCTACTTGAACTTCATATGATCATTTTTTGTAATATGCTGGTGTTTTAGGATGCTTTACTTTAGGATGTAGGAAATTCATCTACATTTTCCTATTCTTATAGTCAAAAGAAGAAATAAATTTACTTTGGTCACTGAGTGACTACTTCTAATATGATTGTATGTATCAGTCTTCAATGCTTCATTTTTCATCTTTATTTCTCTATATTTTTGCATAATATCTATCTCCTTCTGTGTTGGTTTGTTGGAAGAGGACATGTCAACTCTGTGTTACTTCTAAATAAGTTGTGTTTTAGAAGTTGAAGGTTGTTTTTCTTCTTCAATCACTATAGGAGGTGTATTATCCTTTGTTGTTGTTTCTATATCAAACAATTCTATTGTTTCTACTCCTCCATTAACCGGATTTAACTTAGGTTTCTTCCTGTACATCAATTTAAATTTAGTTTCAGTAGTTTTCTCTACAATGTATAATCCTTCCTCTTTGTTTCTCTTTGCATTCCTATCTTCTTGGGCTGGAGTTTGCAAGGTTTTACTAGTATCACCTTGCTTCTCTACCTCTACCAAGGTGCTCTCCAACCATTCATATTGATTGGAGAATTTATCTATGCCTGGTTTCTTTTCATGTACATAGGGAGTGAGTTTGCATTTAACTCTCAGTTTACTTATCACTCCAAGAGGATCATAATACCACAAAAAAATGTGGCTCAACTTGAATTCTTGTAAATTCTTTTCAGCCTCTGGACTTGCATCTCTACTGTTACAGATAAAAGGGCCAACCTAATTTTGCAATTTGAATTGTGTCTTCTTCTTTTCTTCCATGAAATTAATTGCATCTGAATTAAGAGTCTACCTTATGTACTCAAGGGAAAATAACCTCATAGGGAGGTATTTGGGCAATTTATATGGAACAAGACTTGATCCATATACTCTTATCTCAGTATGGTTTTGATACAAGTATCAATCACCTGTCTTATTATGCTCTGAAAAATGTAGGACCTTCTTAATCTCTTCACTAATTCTGGGTTGTCTACTGTTGTTCAGCAAATTGAACATAGGATGAATGAAGGAATCTATAAACTCTGTATGGGTGGATTGTGATGAATCTTTCAGGACAAGAGGAGTCCAAAATATGACTAACTATAGGTTTCCTTCAAAATCAAGCTTTTGAAGGTTTATAGAAAATTTCTCAGATTGAAAGCATAAAAACATATGGAATAAGAATGAGGAATACTTGAAAACACCTTCAGAAGGAATTTTGACCAGTTGTTCATGAATATTGTCAGCAAGGTATTGGGAAAAATTAAATATGGTAGCAGGAGGCTGATCAGGTGTGAAATTAGATAAAAAACCCTAGCACTGAAATATCAGCATGCTCATCTCTGAAATATCCAACAATAAAAGACATCATGGAGATGATATGTCTTGTCCTTTCAAAAAATTTTGCATAAGGGTATGGAGGATTTATCTTGGGAATTTCTACACAGCAATGCATGAAAGTATAGAATATCTGGAACCTCTTGGGGAAGTCCAGATTCAGGTATAATTGTGTGAGAGCCTCAATGGACAAATGAAATTCATCTGTTTTGGATTGGATTTGGAGCATTTGATTGATTGACTCAATAGTAATGATAAAAATAATTTCTTTTTCAGGGCTTATTATGGCTCTCTGATTAGGGAAATAGCAATATTGACATAGTTTGATAACTTCTAGGCATTGAAAAGTTTGTGGGACAACATATTTTGGCAAATTAGACTCCCAAATAAACACTTCATCAGCCTGATCTATGGATTTTTCATGGCTCCAATAGTGGATCTCAAGAAGGTTAAATTATGTGGTTGTGTCATTAATCTTGAAATCTTTATCAACCATGGGAGTGTGTTCTACATCTACAACAGGATTTTGTAGAGGATTAACTGATACTAGTGCTTTGGAACACATTTTTCGATTTGATTTTACAATTAATTAATCTTTTGACTTAGAAACAATTGATTTAGGCCTTCAAGAGCACCTCTGACAAATTATAACAGTTTTCATACTGTTTTAAGAAGCTAATTTGTCAATTTATTACTCTATGTCATAAAAATAGTCTTAGGTTTTGGGAATCGTATGAAAATAGGTCCAGGGTTTGCATAAAAATGGATTTGGGAAGCTTCAGGGAGATCTTCAGGTCTACAAAAGTTTAGACCAATCAAATTGTATTCTCTGTGATTAAAAACATTCTTTAGGACCTTTGATTTCTATAAAAGAATGCTTAGGGTATGAAAAAATGGATTTTGGAAGGCAAGAAGGCTTTCTTGGTATGCTAATACTCCTAATTTGATTCAATTATTGATTACTTTGTTTTTTGATCGAGAACAGACCCTTTCTTTGAAGAATACCTGGTCAAAAAGAAGATTTGCTTTGCAGAAGTGTTTTGGGGTTGCAGAAGGCTTCTTTGAGGCTTCAAAGGTCTTTATGGTGCTTCTTCTTGTTTCTACAGTGCCTTTTGGCAGTAAATGGTTGAATTTTGGTTGAATTGAGCTTAAAATGATGTTGGCAGCGTGGTCTTTGGCTTAAAAAATAGTCGGCAATGCTATTTTATGGAAAAATGTAACTGAAATGGTAAAAAAGGCTAACAAAGGGTGGAATATATGCATTTTGAACCAACATTGTTTTAAATTAATGCATGGTCATTTCAAATGAGCAAGTGGTTTGACAACAGTCAGATGCAACCATTGAGCGGTTTTCGCACTGGCCAAAGTGGTTAGGTGGTTTAGGTCTGATTCATACGATCAAATAAAATGGTGCCACGTAGCAAGGAGGAAATACCCACAAACCGCACATTTTGCATGGTTGGGGTGTAGTTAAACGTCGGGAAAAGGAATGCACGATAGGTGGTAATGGCCATCGGATTTTATTGGTGAAGATCTGGTGACTGGGAGGATGTGACGGAGTATTGGGGTTCTAAAATGTGTGGTGCCCAGTACTTTAAGTTGTGTGTCTGGGTTATATTTTATATGATCAGGGCTTCAAAACAATATAGCCAATGGGGTTTGGGTAAGTGGGGTTTTATAAGAGGCAGTGATAATATAAACCATAGTTTAAGAATAAAATGTGGGTCTGAAACATATAACATGTGGGGAATTTAATACCATATGTTAAAATAAAATAAGGGGTGGGAATAATATAGTATGGATCTAATATATAACAGGATAAAACGTATAATGGGATTTAATACATTATTTTAAATGTTAATATGTACAAATGTAAATGAGTGTGGGATTTGTGTAATACACTGAGTTTAACCTTAAAACTTCTATCGGGAATGGATTTCTTCACTATGGGACCCAACATAACACATTTTTAAAGAAATAATTCAGATAATGGTAATTTTTGGTTTTTAATATATTTTTGAATAAATGGAAATTTGTTAAAGGTATTTTACTTTTCCAAAGGAAAAAAATGTGTTTTAACTTAGGAAAAGCGGCATTTGTAAGGAAAAATGAGTGATAATGGGAAAAAAGGGAAAAATGAAGGGGAGGGGGTATTTTTACAAGAGGAATGATTTTGTAAGGAAGTTAGTAAATTAAATAACCAATTTTCCGATCTCCATGCTTGTGAAAACTGCTTCTACCTACCCATCTGTTATCCTAACATTTTTTCTTCATTTGCATGGGTCCATTTGAGCTTATAGACCCTTATTCATTTTCCTTTTAAACAGAAAACTAAATAATTCTATCATTATTTATTCCAAGGGATCAAATTAAACTGTTGAGCTCCTTATTATTTTCTACCTAACTACTAATCTGCCAAGATTAAACTATTTGGCTAGATATTTATTCTCTATCCAACAGCATGAAAGGTCAAGATTAAGCTGTTTAACCTTCATGGATTGTGGCATTTTTAACGAGTTGCACACAATATTTATTTTGTAGTAAAAGTAAATAGTAGAGGCATTTGAATTTGCATCAGTTTCATGTTTTATTTTATCTCTTTTTTGTTTGGGGTTCATTTTCATATTATTTTTAATCTTTTTTCTTTCAAGTCCTTTGATTTTTCTTTTAAGACTTTTACCCTCTCTACATTTTTTATTTTTCTAATATTGGAAAAAAAATTGCAAAAATAAAATTATGTACATATTACAACACTAATCAAAGTAAATTAAAAATTATGAATCCTATTATTATAGGACCCTAAAAAATGATACTCAGATGGAAAATATGTTCCTTGTTGGAGAGAGTCACAGTGAAATCATGATGATTGAGTTTTAACTAGTTCTGCCTACTCTAGTCGGTTTTATATTTTTGGTTAATCCTTGTCACTCTAGTATAGTAGACTAAGGAGGGGAGGAAAAACTTAACAAATATGTAAAAGTTGAGCATTAACATCCTTCTCTAAACGGAAAACCTATTCTTATCTCAATAAGTAGGGATCCCTCTTCTACCCCATGTAATAAATAAGTCCCTATGCATATTTTTTTGAAAAATGGAAAGCTGAAAAAAAATGAAATAAAGGGAAAAATAAAAGAAAGGCTTCCTACATAGAGAGGTGAGGTAAGCAACTCTACAATGGTGCTATCCAAGCTCACTCGCAGTAGATAAATGTTTTTCCTTAAGTGACTCTATCGAGAAATTGTCCATGCCCATTGGTAGCGAAGAAACATAAGAGATGAAAATTAAGGCACTGCGATTTTTCTTTTACTTGTGCACTTAAATACTCCTCATCCCCAATTGAAAAAACTCAATGTGACTTGCCTTGGTTAGTGTTCCACCACTGAAGAGGATTGAAGGGGTCTATGTCTTTAACTCAGACTAAGTGTGGAAGTTGTGATAATGAATTAATTGAAAAATACTTCCGTAAGGGTGGGATCAGTTTCACAAGGGACAAGATTCATTCAGAGAGCTAGAGTTCTACCATTGTCTCTCCAATGTTGTAGAAACTACAACCACCCTCCAAAAGTATCCCATTACCTAGATTTTGGAGCCTAACCTTCTTTCACAGGAGCTTACCTTGTCCTGCTATGTGGTATTCATGATTTAATTTATGTTTATTTTTTACATATGCTTGTGTTCACTTTCTCTTCACTTAGAAAATATTTTATAAGTCACAAGCTAATCCCTTTATAAGCCTTCGGCAACAATTTTGGGCTTGCCTCCAGAAACTGAACAATTCATGGAGCTAGACTTGACCTTGCTATTAAAAATGGCACAGTCATGACTCATAGTCAACCTTGATCCTGAAAATTGTGCATTCATGATAGGAAACCCAAAAATGAGCCTAAAAACTATGCAATCCTTCAATCAGATCAAGAACTACACAATGCATTGTTTCGGGAGTTACTAGTTCTTTGAAACCGCACAATCTTTCCTGGTGATGGGCATGAAAATTTTTCGTGGAAAAAGAAAAAAAAAATATAAAAAGGAAAAAATAATCCCTGAAATCTAGGGATATACTTTTAGTAACCCGAAGGAAGCACAATTACTTTTTTTTGGAAATTTTCAGCATGTGTCACCTTTCCTTTGATTTGTGGCATGAGAGTCATAAACCATAGTTTCTCAAATATATTTAATTGATGTCCCTACAGCTCATTCTCACACTTGATCTTGGACCTCTAGCAATTTGGAGGAGATCTTGGAACGTTTGATGAGATTATCATCGCTTTTCGAGGTGAGCTTTATATTTATCCCTTTTAGTATTTTTTCTGTCACTTTTTATCATTTGGATTGTATGAATGTTTTTTTTCTTATTTCTTTCCATGCATGTTGGATTTTTAACTTTATTTGGATTGTAGAATATTTTTTCAATTTATCATTTTCCTTTTAAAAGTGTCGAATTAGTTTTTTCATTTTTCATCGATGGTCATCGTTGTGGTGACTCTCCTCACCAATCATTTTTGCTTCTCATTTTCTTAGTTTCGATAGTTGATTTATATTTTTTCCATTAAACTTAGACAGATCTACACTCAAGCTTCATCATCTCTCATATCTACTTGCTTTTCACACTCCCCTTGGGCAAATTAGCCTTTCCCTTGGCCATAATTTACTTGTCGAAGCTGGGCATTGCGCAATATTGAGGCCCAATAACAGAGCTTAGCCTCTAGAAATACATAATGTGTTGTATAGGATGGCCCTAATGTGCATTAAGCAGTCCCATGCCTCAACTTGCATCCTTGAAAACTGATATTGTGCAATGCGTAATCTCTCACAGCTGACTGCCCAGGCTGAATTGTGCATTGCACAATATTAGTCCTCAAGATTTGACCCTCACTGCTCAGACTACATAGTGTGTAGTTTCCTCGGAAATTTAGACCTTCTTCCTAGTGAGAATTGTGCAATCCTTCCAATCAGTTTCCCAGTGTGCTGCATGATAATTACCTTAAAGTAGTTTTCCTTATAACTCATATTTACATGTCAATAGTGTATTTTCTATCCCACAAGTAAAAAAATTGTTGAGCACCTCTTCAACAGTCAATTTCCCCATGGAACCTAAGAAATAAGCCTCAAAGGAAACCGTTGAAAGAAGTATTGGGGAAGTAGTTTAAAAAGTTCCAGTTAAATTTGCATTTTATGCATACACTCAGTTGTTTGTCAAGAGGGGATCAAAAATTACATGGAAGCAGATTAAAGATGAGTTTAATATTCCAAAAGAGGAAATAAAATGAATATTGAAAATAAAACTACAAAATGTAGTGAACATCAATACATCAAAAAAATGAGCATAACGTTGATCCATTTTATTATATATGATAAGAGAAATGAAGTACAATATCTTAAAGAAAAGTTAGTGAAGCTAGGCAAAACAAGCCTGAAATGACCCTATACATGAAGAAATCAGAAAATGTTGCTGCATAAACTACTGGAGGGCTATAAATACGCAATATTTACATAAATAACTGTTGCTAGAAACTAGGAATGTGTATACTTTTTGATCAAGTGATTAGAAAATGTTGGGATCAAAGATCTAGGCTTTCTAGCACAATTCCAAGATAAAGCAGAAAGGGTTTCTGGAAATAACCAAGATGAAAGATATAGCCCTAGGGCTAAATTAATCTCTAAAACTAGGTAACTAATGGGAGGTGTTGGATATGATGAGAAAATAGTTAATATTCCTCCCCACTAACTTTCTGGATTAATGAATGCTCCCCTCACTGGAAAATAAGCTCAAAAACTTGGGTTCTCAACCCTCCACTGAAACTTCCCTCCTGGATTGCACAATTCCTAAAGGAGATTGCACTATTGAAGGTGGTTGAAAATTGGCTTGATGATGGATGATGGAATGTAGCTCAAAGAACCTATCCTAAGTGGGCACTCAAATTTCCCCAAGGATGAGGGTGGCATCTCTGCCCGGAAAGACCCTTCTGCTAAACGGCACAACAAAATCTGGTAAATAGATGAAGTATGCATAAAGTCATAAAAGAGCACACATAAAAAATATTAAGAATTTATTGTATGGATTCAATTCCATTCCTTATATGCTTTGTGAGCCTCATCCCCCTTGTCCCCAATCAATAATGATGCTACTCTCATGGATACTTTCTACCATTATGACTGTGTTTTCCTCCACTATCTCCACTACCTCCATGACTGCGTTGTTGATTTGGTCAAACTTGACCCCATCCACATGAATTGACCCCCATTCACACCAAGGAGTGATTTATTCAACTAGATACAGTGATCCACATTCACATTAGAAGTGGTTTTATTCCTACTAAAGATTTATGGGTCCCTCTACCCTCTTATTCATCTATTTCATTGACAAAAACAAAACTTTATATTCTAACTTGCTAAAATCTAATTAGGAATATTACAGTCCTCCCCACCCAAATGTTGCTTGTCCTCAAGAAAATGCAAGGATGGATGCTAAAAAATCATTTCTCCGTCCCAAGTAGCATCCTCATCTAGTAGATCCATGCATCGAATCAGATATTCTCTAATGACCCTATTCCTTACCTACCTCACCCAAGATTCCAAGGTAGCTTTTGGTTGTAGAGCCAGATGGCCCTTATCATCAATAGGTGGGAGGTCCATAGTAGAAACTATATGTTTTCCAATAGCCTTCTTGAGGCATGAGACATGAAATATGCTTTGGATCTTACTCCCAATGGGGAGCTCCAACTCATATGCTACTTCCCCAACACGTCAGATCACCCTATATGGCCCATATAAAAGCTTCTCAGACCCCTTCTAATCTAGTGAAAATTGTTTTCAAATCTGAAGATGGAGATAGACCAAATCATTCACCTCAAACTATCCCTCCATCTGACCATGGTTTGCATATAACTTCTATTGGTTTTGGGTTGTAGAAATGTTGTCCTTAAGAGTACAGAATATATCCTTACTCTCTTGGATCCAATATTTGGCTCTAGGAGCCTTGCTTGCTCCAAAAATCATGTCAAAAAATGATAGAGCATCATAACCATATAGAACCCAAAATAGGAACATATTGATTGACATATGAAATGTCGAATTGTAACAATACTCCCCCAAGTGGAGCCAGCGCATCCATGCTCCCTATCGCCCCGGTACATAGTTTTGCAAGTAGCTTCCTAGCCACTTCTTTACTACCTTTGTCTTCCCATCTATCTGGGGGTAATAACTAGAACTCGGTGTCAACTTGGTACCTCCCACACAGAACAACTCCTAAAAAAAAATACCCATCAAGCAGCTACCTCTACCACTGACTATGGTCTTAGGAATACCATGAAGTCTAAGGAAAATCTTGGCCTCTTGTGAAGCAGTGTACTGTGAGGAGATGGAAAAGAAATGTGAACACTCTGTTAGTTAACCAATAACCACAAAGATACAATCCTTACCATGTACTGTTGGGAAACTGGTAATGAATTATATAGAAGTGCTCTCCCATTTTCCTCCCAAAAAAAGAAGTGACTGTAACAACCCTGCAGGATGGTTGTTTTAGTCTTCATTATTTTGGAAAACTATGCACTTCCTAACATGATGGAGCACATCCTCCTTGAGACCCTTCCATGATAATATCTCTCAAATGTCCTGATATGTCTTTGTGAAACCTTTGTGGCCTGAGAGGGGTGAATAATGTGTTGCATGCACAATTCTCTACTTGGGATTAGAGTCTCTAGTCAAGAAGATCTAGTCCCGATAGTAGATGACCTCATCCATCACTCTATACCTATCATTGGTCACCTGGCCATATAGTATCTCACATGTGAAGTGATCCACGGACATCTAGGATTCCCAATCTAAATCCACACTCATCAATGATAGTGATGCTCGTCTCTATGACAAGGCATCCGCTACCTCATTGCCTTTCCCTTTGACATATTCAATGTCAGATTCATATGCCATAATTCTTCTAACCCATTTTTGTTGCCTCTCTTGCAATTGTTTTTTCTCAAGGGAATATCGAAGAATGTGGTGGTCAATCTTCACTCAGAAACTATTGCCTACCCAATACTTCCTAAATTTGGCGAATGCATGCATGATGGCTAGCAACTCCTTCTCATGTAGGGAGTACATTATCTTATGTGGCAGCAACTTTTCATTCTCACAGGTTATGGAATGGCCTCCCTCCATCAATACTGTACTAACACCCTCTCCTAAAGCAGCACATTCCAGCACAAAGGTTTGGGAAAAATCTCGCAATACCATTATCAGACAAATGCTCATCACCTCCTTGAACCAAACAAAGTCCCTTTGTGCAATGTTTGTCCCATCAAAGTCTCCCCTCTTGGCTATATCTATGAGAGGTGTTGCTAGTTGTGAGAACCCTTTAACAAACTCCTGGTATGATGGCCTCGCTAGTGGAATGCCTCCAAATACTGTATAATAATTGTCTAGAATAGACTATATATCCGAGTAGACTGGTTTTCCTTGCCTCCTCTCCGCAAATCAACATCCATATTATGTGGGTAGACTTCCTGAGGTGGATAGGTGTTCATTCCCATGATCATTTAGTGCTTACCACTCTTCTTATCTTTCCATTCCATCTTCAAGTTCTCCCAATCCGTGGTGACCTTCCCTAGTGTAATCAACCATTGTACACCCAATATCACATAAGTGTTAGGAATATCGACAAAAAAGAAGTGATAAGTCAATGTGTATGTCCCCAAAGTTACAGTCATTGTCGGAACATACTTCACACACTGCATGGTTCTAGCTCTTCGAACCAAAACTGAGAATCCTTCGAAATCATCTATGGGTATGGCTCTCTTCTGCACTAGCTGGGCATAAACAAAATTATGGGTAGCCCCACTCTCTATCAATACTGACACTCATTGCCCCTGAATTGTGCCTCAAACTCTCAAATTTAGATACTTTGGTACTCCCCGAAAAGATGCAAGGGATCCTCCAATTGGAGCAAATGCTCCATCACCACCCCCTAGTGGTGGTGGATCCTCTCCTGGTAACACAATGCTAGTGTCTCCTTCCGACTCCTCTTCTTCCTCCTCTTCACTATCAGAGAATACTTCAATATAGTGTGCCTTTCCTGTAGCACATCGATGCCCGAATGATCATGGTTCTTGGGAAGTGAAGAAAAGCTTCCTCCTCCTCAATTATCTTAGGAAATCATCACTAAGAGGTCATTTTCCCTAGTTCTCCTTTGGGGGAGGAACACTGACATCTTTCCCCTTTGACTGAAAAGGGGGTTTTTGTTGGAATGGAGCTCTTTCCCTTGGAAAATCATCTTGTAATTCCCTAGCCCTCTCAATGGCATCTTGGAGTGTAGTTGTTCTAGTGGACTTCACCAACCCATGCAAAGCTCTGTTATTCCATCAATGAACATGTATACTCTCCTAGATGTAGATAAATTTGGAACCATGATGAAAATTTTTAGGAGTTTAGAGATATAGGTCTTCTAATTTCCCAACTGCTTGAGCTTAGCTAGCTCAAAAAAAATTTCCTCTTGATCTCTTCGGTCAAATTGTTCTACCAAAATCAAGGTGAATTCTGCATATGCAGTCACACTTTCATGGCCAAATGTAGATAGATCGCGAAACCACCATTCATGTGCTTCATCTTCAAGGTGCAGCGCTGCTATATTAATAGCTTCAATATCTGAAACTTGGTTCAACTGGAAATATATGTATAATTTCTCTACCCAAGCCATGGTTGTGAACTTGGCTGACCCATCAAAATCAGGTAGAAATAATCTTCCCATAGTACACTACATATCATTTTTCTACATGTACCCTCCACTTCTATTTTTATTATGGGGTCTTCTATAATCCCTGATCTGACATAACTCTTGGAAGTTTAGATGCTCTTTGAACCTTTGAGATTGAGATTCATATTCCAAGAAGTAATCACCAAGAGCCTCCTTCCTTTGGGGTCCTCCATCCCCATTTCCCACTGCTAGGAATGTAGGCATGGTGGAGTGTTGGGAAGCTCGTTTCACTACCATTTCCTCACACCAATGATGTGAAGTGTCAGACCCTTATCCATGTTGAAACCCTCTTAGGGTATCTTTTTGTCTTTACACCCTCATCTCCTTGATTTCTTTGGCAATATCTTGCATATTATGGAGAAGAAGCTTTGGAAACTCTTTCTCATCCATTTCTCTTGATATTGGAGACTTGCCTTTGTATTCTTCTTTGTTTTTAAAATAAAACCTTCGACCTCTATCAATATACTACTTCTCCTAGTCTGAAAGAGGTTCTTCTTCTTCAGATGACATATATGTAGTTCCCCACAGGCTAAGCCAAGATCATGCTCTGATACCACTGTAATATTGCAAAATAGGATAAACAAGAATATTGAACATAAAACTGTAAAATGCAGTAAACATCAATACATCAAAAAAATGAGCATATCATTGAGCCATTTTATTATATATGATATCCGAAATGAAGTACAAGATCTTGAGGAAAAGTCACTCAAGCTAGGAAAAATAAGCCTGAAATGACCCTATATGTTGTGATTCATTTGCATTTACCTTTAAAATATTTTAAAAAACACCAAAAAAGCATATATGCTAGAAAATGTAAAAGCTTGTGTGTAATAGAAAAATTTTGATTTATATGTTGGAACATTTAACATTACGTGATAAGATGTGAAGGTGGGTCAAGTCAGGCTCACTTGGAAGCTCAGGAGGGACTAGTGCGACAGAGCATTGAATAAGCTTGGGAGGGTTATGCCGTCGAGCAAATGAACTAATTTCCCAAAGGCAGAGAAGGGGCGCATTTCCCTTAAGAAATTAATAGTTCTCTAGGAGGCGTAAAAGGAAAAATGGACGGTCGAGATCGAAGCACATAACTGAAGTAGAGAGATTAAATCATTAACCAAAAATTTCAAGATTCAAAAGATAAGCACAGGAGGTAAATAATAAAGTACCCAAAGTGGGATCTACAATGTGATGGGGCCCGATCACAAAATGGAAAATCACAATTTTCAATGGATAACCGTGAGAAGTGATAAAGTCATTGAAGTCCAATATGCGATGTCAGGTGGGACCCAACCATATAATGCGCATTTCTAGTTTTAATATTTAATGGCTAAGGTAAATGTTATACTCGCCGAAGCAAGATGTGCGATGTGGTGGGGCCCGATCTCAAAATTGCAAGTCATGAATGTTAAAGGATAACTGCGGGAGATAATTACTAAAGTCTTTGAAGTGCGATGTTGGATGCTCGGTGGGACTCAACCGCATACCGCGCATCACAAGACTTAGAAGAAAAGTGTCAAAGAGAAGCTAAAATTAGTGAAATGCAACATGCGGGTGGATGCGACGTAGTTTCAAAGGTGAATTTCAAAAGTTTTCAGATTCAGAAGCGAGTCATTTTTGTATGTTAAACCGTGTCGAAGGAATAAATGAGCGTTATAATGTGAAACCGGTGAAACACCTTGGAAATGAAGAAATAGGAAGAACGCGTCAGGCAAACTCAGGTAAGTGATCTGATGTAGAACAAAGGAGAAGAGGCAAAGTCGGGTAGCATGTGATACTAGTGACAACTTTGAAAGCACAGTGGCATAGGCAGAGTCAGGCATAAAAGTGTATAGCAAGAACCGGTAGGAGCACGATAGCTGGGTCAAGTCGGGTGCGAAAGAATCATTACAGAGCTATGTAGCAACTGCATCATGACCAGAAAGGCCACCTCGTCACTTCGGGAGGACACATCAGCAACATCAAATTCAACAAAGCAAGCCATATTTCCAAGTTTTAATTTTTTTCCTTGTTATAATTTCATAAGTAATCTTAACGGTGTAGGAAGTCTAAGAGTTCAAGAAGTTTAGTAGTTACTAACTACTATGATGTATTTAAGGATATTGAATTAATCAAAAGGGGTTCTGAGTTTTGGACCTCTGGATGGTCATTAGTAGTGATTGAATTCTCTTATAAATTTAAATGAAAGAAGATAAAGTTTCCTACACCTGTTGATGTTGATATGTCTCTCCTGTTTCACTCTATGGCTATTTCTCTTTGAATGAAGTGAAGTAATGTAGCGGCCGGTCTCTTAATTAAATTTTTGAGTAAGAGTTAAATAACCTTAATTTGCGCTCCTTCACCTCATTTATTCTCTCTTCATAAACTCCTGATAGAACTTTAAAGTGATAGATTCTGTGTTTACAACATATTATTTTATTTTCTCTCCTCCTTCACGAATTTCCTCTGAAACTCAAAGTGGTAGATTCTGTGTTTTCAGCATATCATTTTGAGTTTCTCTTACAGTTATTCTTTTCATTCCATTCAAATATCAACAGCTTATGGCATTGTGAAGGCTTTCATTATATCAGATTATTGAGGGTATTAAGTAACTAAATTCCAAGCGTGTTAAACAAGGCCATTTGATATGGTAATTGTGACATATATTTATAAAATGTCTTAAGCACTGATTCCTTACCACAACCAAGGGATTGTTTCTTGAGATACAACATTTTCTGGCACCGTTGCCGGGGATGAAGAAAAGAATTTTATTTTCCTTGGGTTTTTTCACGTTATTTCCTCTGGTTGTTCAGTGAGGAGGAAATATTCGGCTGTGTTTGCTATTTTCAAAATTCTTGCTTCCAAAAGGCCTCACACGAGGTCAGATACCTCACAGAAAATATTCCCTACTTTTCCAGATCCAGAAATATTGATTTCTAAAAAGGTTCAGAAACTCGAAACTCCTTTAATACCTGATCCTACATTGTCAGCTCCTGGCAGCAATTCGCATAACCCTTTGTTTGAAGATATTTCCAAGGAACTCCCTTTCTTGGAACAAGATACCATTTCCACACCCATTTATTTTCAAGAACCTCAATTAGAAGAAAGATTATGCTCCTTTTACCTCCACTCAAGCTCAACCAAGTATAGTTGCTATTCCCTCTGCTATTTCTCATCAGCCTACCCCCATATCATTTTTTCCTCCACCTTCATTTACTTTCACAGCAGGTTCATCAACCTCAACCACCCAATCAGCAGTTAGCGAAGTCCTTAGTATGGCAGCACCAACTTTATTAATGGATAGATATGAACCACTAAATATTTCGGAAATGAATTCCATGCCTCAAGAATACTTCAAATTACTTCCTCATTTCACTGGATAAGATGAAGAGACTGTAGAACAACATTTACCCTTGTTTTGCACTTTTGCTGAGAATTTAAATGTAGAACATCTTGATGTTGTGATGAGACTATTTATGTAATATCTAAGTGGAGAGGCTAGGAAGTGGTTCAAATATTTACTCAATTCACTCAGAGATGGGGAGAGAAGAGAGATCATGGTTACTAATTGATAGAATTTAATGCGATTAAAAGAAAGCCTAATGAAAACATTTCTAAGTTTATAAAAATATTCAACAAATTGTACAATAGTTTACCTGTTGAGATGAATCCCCCCCCCCCTCCCCCTATAGGAGAAAAGGTAGTTTTGTTGGGGATTTTGGTCAAGATGAGATGGATGAATACTGTATAAAGTTCACAGACTTCATGCAAGCTAAGTTACATAAAAAGTATGCTTTAAGGTCTAGAAAGAGATCTAGAGTGCAGGATAATGCAGGTCAACAACAAGGTTCCATTCCTCCTCCAATGACGACTCCACAACAAAAGGACCTTGTGAAATAGGTCAGTAATGGGAAACAACCTACAAAATCACATAAGAGAAAAAATTTGGAGCAGGCTAAATCTTCCCAGGAAAAATCAGTTGACACTAATATTTTGGAGACAGTTTTTCATGTACCTGAACAAGCGGTAGATTCTGGAAAGAGTGAAAATGTTTTTAAGCAAACTCATGCCTTGAGTTTGGCCAAAGAGTTCAAGATGGTTAAAATTCAGGTACCTCTTCTCGAATTGGCTAAAATACCAGCTTACAAGAAACAAATTTCATAGTTTATTAATCTCACATAGGTTGAAGATATAAGTGACATGGTGAACCTACAAGAAGAAAATCAAGTCGTCACCTTTGGCCCTCATGTAGAAGAATTAGATCCCTCTGTTCCACCCATGTATTTTTATCTGTTTCTTCATGATTTTACTCTACATAATTCCATGTTGGACTCAAGAGCATCCCATAACCTCATGCCATTGTCTATTATGAAGGAGCTTAACCTACAAATGACCAAAAATTATAGGGATATGTATTCATTTGATTCCAAAAAGGTGAAATGTGTTGGGTTGATTAAATATGTAGTAGTTTCGTTCGCACAAATCCCAACGAAGAGTATAGTCATGGATGTAGTGGTTTTTGACATCCCAACCATGTTTGGAATGCTCCTATCAAGGTCTTAGGGAGCTAAGTTGGGAGGTGTACTAAAGTTAGACTTCACTTATGCTATCATTCCGGTTTTTAATGGGGAAGAGAGGAGATTGTATAAGGAAGCAAGGTTTGTGAGTACCACCTCTAAGAAATATGTAGTAAATTTCCCCATTTATAATCAAGAAACATAAGATCTTTCTTGTTTCATGCTTCATGAAGATGCAGAATTTTTTTAACACATAGGGAAGAAGCTCTCTTCAGTAGTTATAAATAACGAGCTACACTCAAAGAATATTCAGAAGTGCTGCTTTGATGGTGTCTACTCCAAGGAAGCCGTAGGTTCTAGATTCTTGATAATATCACCTGAAGGTAACCTCATGCCATTGTCTTTTAAACTAGAATTTTATTCGACAAACAATGTGGCTGAATATGAGGCCTTGATCTCAAGCCTTCAAGTTGCTAAACATATGGGGGTTCAATGTATTTCAATTTATGGTGACTCTGAGTTGATAACAAGGAAGATCAAGAATCATTGTCAAACCAAGCATCCAAGATTAAGATCATACAAGAATGAGGTTTGGGATCTTATAGAAAACTTTTTTGAAGCCTTCAATCTTTAGTATATTCTAATTGGATGATCCTTTAGCAGTTGCAGCCAGCACCTTCAAACCTCCCATAAATCCCCGGCTAAGTACAAAATTGAAGTTATACATATACCTTCTATCCTTGAGAATGTGAAACATTGGTAGGTGTCTGATGATGATGAAAATATAAATCAGTTCCAGATAATGATTGGAAACTTTGAAGATGCTGAGATAGAACAAGAGGAAGAACAAATAGAGTATAGAACATAAATAAGTAACCTCAAGTAGTCAATAGGTCAACAGAAGATTGTCCAATTGAAATATAATGTGCTCCCTAAAGGGTTGGCTCCCCTTGCAATATTGTTCCATGCTAACGATGTTGTTTTTTATTCAAATAAAACAAATCAAGAAGAAGAGATGGAAGATTGTAATTTGGAAACTCAGCAGGAGCCCAAAATAGTAAAGTTGTTCAAAGGGGTTCCCAAAAACTACAAAGAAAGATATATTTATCTTTTTAAAAAGTATATGGATGTGTTTTCATGGTCGTATGAAGATATGAAAACCTATTACAAAAGATTTATTCAGCATAAGATTCCATTTAAGGAAGGGCTCAAACCACACAAACAGAAGCTCAAAAAAATCAATCCGTTTTTGTTAACTCCAATAGAAAAAGAAGTGAAGAAACTATTGTAGGCGAAAATTATAGTCCCTCTAAGATATTTAGATTGGGTTTCCAATCTAGTCCCTCTAGTAAAGAAGAATGGAGAGATAAGACTATGTGTAGAATTCAGGAACTGGAACCGAGCATCTATAAAAGATAATTATCCTTTGAAAAATATGGATTATGTCTTACAAAAAGTGACAGGAGCTCACATGTTGTCTATGGTTTACGAATTTCCTGGTTATAATCAAGTAGCAATAGAAAAAGAAGATCGGAAGAAGACTGCTTTCACTACGCCCTGGGGCACCTTTATGTACGCCAGGATGCAATTTGGCCTTATGAACGCTGGTGCAACATTTCAAAGGTCCATGGACATAGAATTCATTGGTGGCAGGTTTGTAGTTATATATCTGGATGATTTAATTGTTTTCTCAGGATCATATGAGGAGCACTTGGAGCATTTGCAAAAAAAAAAATCAGAAGTGCAGAAATTTTGGTCTGTCATTAAATCCCAAGAAATCTTTCTTTTCCTTATAATACGGTAAATTATTGGGTCACATGGTTTCTAAGGAAGGATTAAATATTAACCTAGAAAAGGTCGAAGACATTCAGACTATTCCTTTACCCAAAAGCAAGAAAGATATCCAGAGATTCCTGGGAAAAATAAACTTTCTGAGGATGTTTGTGCCTAATTATGTTGATATCATGAGAAATATAACATATATGTTGAAGAAAAATGTAGAAGTGAAATGGGATAAGGAAGCAAGAGATTCATTTATTAGAATAAAGGAAGCACTACAAGAAGCCCCAGTTTTGATTAGCCCAGACTATGAAAAGGCCTTTCAGGTATTCTCATTTGCATCCCCCACCACTATTGTTGTCGTTTTGTTGAAGAAAAAGAAGAAAATAAGGAGAAACCAGTTGCATTTTTCAGTAAAGTTATAAGAGATGATGATCTGAAATACAATATTTTGGAGAAACAAGTATATGCCTTGGTCAAAGGACTGAAAGCCTTCAAGACTTATGTGTTGCAACCCCAAATAAATTCTTATGTTCCTAATTCTATTGCGAATGACGTGCTGGTACAAAGTGATGCTGAAGGAAGAAGGGGGAAGTGGATAATAAAAATCCAAGAGCGTGATTTGGACATCAAACCCACCAAGCCGGTCAAGGGACAGGGTTTAGTAAAGTCGTTCACAGAGACAAATTTTAAATCCTTGGAAATTAGTCTACTAGAACCATTGGATGGATTTGTTAATGAAGAAGGTCAAAGCAAGTCCAAAACAGGTATTCAATACAAATTTTTGTGCTCTAATTGGTATAAGGATATTGTGCACTACATGTGTTTCTTTTCATGTCCAACTTTGCCAAATAGAACAAAATACAAAGCTCTCAAACTCAAATCTCAGCCATATGTTATCATTGAAGCAAAGCTATACTAGAAAGATCCTGTTGGCATTTTTCTATTATGTTTGACTAAAGGAGAATCTATTGAGGTCACCAAAAAATATCATGAAATTCTATGTGGGGGACACTATAGCTACAAGGTCACTGCTCAAAATAATATCAAGTCAAGATTCTATTGGCCAACCCTATTTTCAGATGTTTATAGACTAGTCACAAGTTGTCAAGAGTGTTAGTTGTTTCCTGAAAAGAAAAAAATTGCTCCATTATCTCTAATCCAGTTATTTATTGAAAAACATTTCAGGCAATGGGGATTGGATTTTATTGGAGAGATAAATCCACAATCAAGTGTACAATTCAAGTGGATTCTAACTGCCATTGATTATTTTACAAAATGGGTTGAAGCAATACCCACGAAGAAGGAAAATGACCAAGTAGTGATAAAGTTTCTGGAGGAAAACATCTTCAGCAGATTTGGATGTCCAATCAAAATTATGACTGACAATGCTCAGGTATTCAATTCTTCTCGTTTCATTAATTTCTGCCAAACATATAATGTAATATTATCACATTCCAAAGCATATCATCCTGAAGGTAGCAGATTGGCAGAGTCCTCAAACAAGACATTGGTTAGGATCCTGAAGAAGGAAATCACTGAAAATTAGAAAGACTGGGACATGAAGTTGGAGTTTCCACTCTCGGAAGTTTGATTCACCACCAAGAGATATACTAGAAATTCCCCCTATTAACTTGTTTATGGAACTCAAGCGTTTTTTCCTACTCAGTTGGCCAAACTAGTGATCCCTTTCCTTCAAGAAGCTCAAGAAGAGCCTAATGCTCTGGTAAGAACATTAAACAAAATAATTGAGTCAAGTGAAAACATAAGAAAAGTTAGGGATAAATTGATTACTTATCAAGAAAATATGAAGTCTATATTCGATAGGAAAGAAAAAGAAGTTTTGTTTCAAGTAGGAGATCTAGTACTGATATGGACCACTAGACGAGAAGATAAGGGGAAGCATGACAATTTGATCCTCTATGGTATGGTCCATTTAGAATCTCTACGGCAAGGTCAAATAAAAAATTAATTTTTGAAGAACTAGATGGAGAGCCAATACAACTGCCTGTGAATGGGTAGTATCTGAAGGATTAATTCCAGCATTAAAAATCGACACTCCACCATTCTAAATACTATATTGCTCATTGTTCATATGCCACCAAGCAATATTTCACTCCATTCCCAATGGATAAGGCACTAATCTGCTTTTCTTAGCGCTTCTGCGGAAGAAAGCACTATCCCTCAGTGGACCAGATGTTGTGGGTCATTTTCATTTACCTTTGAAATATCTTTCAAAACACCAAAAAATCATATATGTTAGAAAATGTAAAATTTTGCTTGTCATAGAATAATTTTGATTTATATGTTGGAAAATTTAACATTACGTGATGATATGTGAAGGTGGGTTGAGTCAGGCTCATTCACAATTTCAGGAGGGACTAGCGCAGTAGAACACCGGATAAGCTCAGGAGGGTTACGACGTGGAGCAAATGAACTAATTTCCCAAAGGAAAAGAAGGGGCGCATTTCCCTTAAAAACTTAAGAGTTTCGAAGGAGGTGCAAAAAGAAAAATGGGTGGTCGAGATCGAAGCGCAAAACAGAAGTGGAGAGATGGATGGCGGATATTAAATTGCTAACTGCAAATCACAAGTTTAAAAAGATAAGCGCGGGAGGTAAATGATAAAGTAGCCGAAGTGCGATGTGTGACGCAGTGGGGCCTGATTGCAAAATCGCAAATCGAAAGCTTTAATGGAGAATCGCGGGAAGTAAGTGATAAAGTCACTAAAGTTCAATATGCGATGCCAGGTTGGACCCGACCACATAGGGCACATCGCTATTTTTAATAGTTAAGGGCTAAGGTAAATGTTATACTTGATGAAGCATGATGTACAATGTGGTGGCGCTCGATCGCAAGATTTCAATTCATGAATTTTAAAGGAAAACCACGGGAGATAATTGCTAAAGTCTTCAAAGTGCAATGTGTGATGGCTAGTGGGACCCGACCACATAGCACGCGTGAAAAGAATTCGAAGATAAGTGTTAAAGACAAGCTAAAAGTAGTGAAATGCGATGTGTGGGTGGATGCAACGCAGTTTCAAAGGTGAATTCCAAAGGTTTTCAAATCCGAAAGAAAGTTGTTTTCGTGTCTTAAACCATGTCGGAGGAAGAAAAGAGAATTATAACATGAAACTTGGGAACTATCTTGGAAATGAAGAAATAGGCAGAACACGGGAGGCAAACTCGGGTAAGTGACCCGACGTAGAAAAAAGGAGAAGTGGGAGAGTCGGGTAGCAAGTGATATGAGGGACATATTTGAAATCACAGGGGCGTAGACAGAGTCAGGAAAAAATTCGTATAGCAGGCACCGATAGGAGCACGACAACTGGGTCAAGTCGAGCATGGAAGCATCATTACAGAGCAGTGTAGCCACTGCATCATGACCAAAAATACCACCTCGAAAATTTGAGAGGATGCATCAGCAACATCATATTCAAAAAGGAAAGCCATATTCCAAAGTTTTAATTTTTGTTGTTGTTATAATTGCACAAGTAATCTTAACAATTTAGGAAGTCGAATATTTCAAGAAGTTCAATAGTTACGAACTAATATGATGTATTTAAGGAAATAGAAATAAAGAAAAGGGGTTATGAGTTTTGGAACTCTAGATTATTATTAGTTTATGACTAAATTCTCTTAGAAATGAATGAAAGAAGATTGAGTTTCCTACACCTGTTGATGTTGATACATCTTTCCTATTTCACTCTATGGCTTTTCCTCGTTGAATGAAGTGAAGTAATGTAGCAGTCGGTCTCTTAATTATAGTTGTGAGTAAGAGTTAAATAACCTTAATTTGCGCTCCTTCACCT
Source organism: Pinus albicaulis (assembly GCA_034641835.2). Taxonomy (NCBI): domain Eukaryota; kingdom Viridiplantae; phylum Streptophyta; class Pinopsida; order Pinales; family Pinaceae; genus Pinus; species Pinus albicaulis. The sequence goes on along the minus strand of CM076570.1, from coordinate 1,163,554,820 downwards.
CATTTCTTATCTCTTCATAAACTCATGATAGAACTTTAAAGTGCTAGGTTCTATGTTTATAACATAATATTTTAAGTTCTCTCCTCCTTCACGAATTTCCTCTCAAACAGAAAGTGGTAGATTCTATGTCTTCAACATATCATTTTAAGTTTCTCTTACATTACTTCTTTTCATTCCATTCAAATATCAACAGTTTATGGCATTGTGAAGGCTTTCATTATATAATATTAGTGAGGTTATTAAGTAACTGAATTCCAAGGGTGTAAAAGAAATGCCATTTGATATGGTAATTGTGACATACATTTATAAACTGTCTTAATCATTGATTCCTTACCACAGGCAAGGGATTGTTTCTTCATATAAAACACTAGACATCAACGCATAAGAAATTCTTGCTACATAAACTGCTGGGAGGCTAGGTGTAATGTCCCAAATAAGGAAATGCTCATGAATCCGGAAAATGAAAATCCTTTTTCAATAAAACATTAAAAATCAACAACTGGATATATTACAGAGATTGACTGTAGGGGAATTTACTGGATATATCACCTCCATAAGCAAGGATGAGATCCAAAGGCTACCTGGCCCTCTGGCAGACTCTTCCAATAGAACATGTCAAGAGCTAATAATTCCCTTCAAATAATTTATGCACCAGCTGCCCTTGAGGATGCTATATAAGGAATCCAATGTGAAAATAAGGTAATCCAATGCTGGGATGCCTTGAAACATCTCTGATACCAACTCCCTGTAGAATATAAGCTCAAAGAAATAACCTTAAGCAGGTTATTTAGATCTCCCACCAACATGTATATCGAAACAATGCTCAATAAGGGAATCTTCAGCAGCATGAAAACTTCAATATGAACAGTAGTGAAGAATACATCACATAATGACAAAAGAGTAAAAATCTGATACAAAATATATAGTAGCAAATATTATACAAGATCCTTGAGGAAAAGACCTCTCTAGGTGAGCACAAATCAGCCTCTAAGGAAAATGTACATAGACATGAGAATACATTGCTGCATAAAACCCAGCTACTCTATAACTGTGCATTCTATTAGGGAAAATGACTGCAAGCTTATACATATGGAATGATATTCCATTATATGCTCAAATAAAGATGGGGGAGCAAGATCTCAACCCCAGAAAACATTATTATAACAATCCTCCAAGGGATTGTCTAGAGTACATAAAACTAGAAAATGTCGGAGTTGCAGTGTACCTACTGCAACTTAAATACAACACAAAATAGGAGAAGGAAGTAGATGCCACAATAAACCATGAAACCTCCTCTGATGATCTCCAAAATTAAGGGGTTCATCCCCTCACTGAAGAATGTACTCACTACTGCACAAAATGAGCACCACCTGCAAACCCTCTCTATATATAACGTTGTAATAAGAAGGGACTGCGTTGGGCATGAGAGAAACATATATGGCCTACTGCCAAATCTGCAATAGAAGCTCTGAGATCTCCTTTACTAATATCCTAGAGAGAGAGATGGCCTCTCCTCTACATAACATCTCTGGAAGTGAGATGATGGAAGTCCCTCACTCCAACACCAGCAACTCCAGCGTTCTCTTGCTGCAAGAATAATGTAGTAGCTGCAAATGACTTCTTTGGCCTCAAGCCATAATGTGAGGAAGATTAATAACAATCTCTCCATGGCCTCCCATGGAAGAGAAGGGCATTCCTAAACAGGAATACCTCTTGTGCTAAATAGCGACAAGTTGAAGAGAGCTTCAACTTCGAATTCTATCTCCTAAACTTCTCTCCACAATGCTCTCCTTCATCTTTTATGCAATGTGTGCATGGACCCCACTCACATTAGGGTTTCTCTCATTTCAAATTTTCCCTCCACTCCAACTGTGCAATATTCTTGTGCAAGCTTCCCCTCTTAGGGTACGTTGTTGACTTTGGTCAACCATGGTCTAGCTCACTTGCTTTTGGCCCCTTTTCACACTTGGGCTGCTAACTTAAGCCACTTAAGTGACTTTTTGCACCATAGGAGTGTTTATTAAAATGCTACATGGGTTCCCTCACCCATTTTCTTCCTTTTATTAAAATAAAAGCAAGATTAATGTCCCAAATAATTTATTGCAAAATTTGGGACATTACAGTCCTCCCCTCCCAAAAATTGCTTGTCCTCAAGCAAGAGCAAGGATGAACTGCAAAAATTCCTCCACTCAAGGCATGAAGTTTGAAATATCATCATGTAGATCCTCCATCCTCAATCAATCAACCAAACAAAATGAGTCACCTTCCAACTAGGCAACTCCTGAAAGTACTCCTCCACCTTGTGCTCATGAAATAGGCGGGCTGAATTTCTTAACTTGGTAAGCTTCATAGCCTACCCCAGGCTATCCTATTCTCCACTCATGGTGAATGTGGAGTGAAAGCTGAACTTGGGCTGCAATAGTGTTGCCTTCAAGAGGAAAAATGAAGTCTAGATCCCCAAAGGGCCTCTCCTCCAACGCTACAAATCAAGTTGGCCCAAATCATCTCATATGTGATGAGCTGGAATTCATCAACATATGGTATCCAAACAATCATATGGTCCACCTCATGGAAAAATTCATGTCTGAACATGGTGACCATAGCTTCTTCCATACTCCCCTTCCATAGCTTCTTCTCTCCCAAAGGGCACATATACCCCATGAGTCTCTCCCTCCTCATGATACATATGGGGCTGCTACTGATATATGGCTGAAATAAATGGCCTTCATGAGAGACCCAAGCCACCCCATCAATCATACAATCCATGAAATTCCTCCTCCAAAATTTTGAACTCTAAAAATAACTCCTCCCACATGAAGGAAAGAGATGAAGCTTGGGAATCATGGGCTGCCCATTGCTTCTCCTGAAACATACAACATGCAAAGTAGGGAGAATCATACTCCCAATGGGCATCATCAACTCACACCCCACTCTCCAAACAAGCTCCCCATGAACCAATAAAAATCTGCAACGCATGGAAGCAAGAATCAATAGAAGCAAGTTGTCTCATGACAACTGGAAAGTGGATCATTGTTCCTCCAAGGGAACCTCTGCAATGCACTCTTTTCCTGCATAAAAATGAAAAATAACAAGTGCTTTACAGCCACTTGTTTTCTGCCACTTTCATCCTGCATGATGTGATCATGAAAACAAAATTTGGTGCCAAAGGTGCACACCAAAACTATGTGGCTTTCCCCCACAAACCACCCATAAGATGGCCATAATTACTGTTGCAATAGACCATAAGTATAGCTGATCATAATGTGCAACAAGGAAGGATCCTCCTTGATATAACATGTTGGACATAAGAATAAGAGAGCATAAGTCATAAGACAAATGGTTACCTCCCTCATCATGTACTTTGGCCTTTGAGCTGAAAGTGGCTCCAATGAAAAGTCCCCCTTACTGCAACATAGTAAGGGAGTGGTTGTGCCAACCATCTCATCATCCTTGGGCTATGCATCTATCCATATGCTGATATGAAACCATTAGAAAGCCCTCCGAAGTGGAATCCTCCATCAATGAAGAATATGCATGGAAAATGCATGAAAGAAGAACCCAAAAGTTTCTGCATGTAGATTCCTCTTCTTGTGCTTGTGCAACCAAGCCAAGAGAGTCAAAATGTAGTAGGAGTGCTCTCATCCATTACTCCTTCATGATCATCACCTACATGCCTCCAAATAAAACCACTTGTGAAGTGACTTGGAAGACACTCCAACAAGTAACTCAAGCTCTCAAGTGATATCGATGCTGGCCTTTGGAGTAGGGCCACTGTCATCTCAAAGCCTCCCTCTTTGACATGAATATTTCCAAAGACTCCTCCCATCATTTTTCTGCAAATGTAGAGCTCCTCCCATGAAGAAGGTGCTACTTGGCATCCAATATCAAAGAGCAATACTCTTTCACTATGCTAGTGCCTCCTCTTGCTCCCGCAACATTCAAAAAAAATCTGAGCAACAAGAATGTTTTCTTCTCCCCTATACTTCCACCATACCCATCCTGAAATGGAAACATAATGAGTGGAAAGAGAAATTCCACCCCATCATGATGCACCCATACTCTCCTTTTTGTCCATCAAATACAATGAGTGTGAAAAGATCCTGGGACCTATGGGTTATGGATCCTCCACATTTCCACTGGGCACATATAATCCACAAATCTTTACTCTTTGGTGTAAGTATCCTGCCACTTGTTACCTCTTTCATAAGAGCTATCATTGTCCCAAAACATATTTCTCCTTTTGCATTTCATGGGACATTGAAATGCAATCTCCTCCATGGTCTATGTCTCAAACCCCAACCTCATGTGTGGTGCATGACTCATCAAGGGTGCCTGAGAATAATGGCATAGTGCAGTGAAAGTACCCTCCTCAAGACAATTAGCATGCATTAATGTACAATCCTCCATGATAGATGAAAACTCATGCATACCTTGGAGAGATCTGGAAGAATATTGCTACAAGAGTCTCTTCCTCAAGTGTGCTAGCTACCTCAATAATTGAAGGTGGAGGCTGCTCCTCCATGAATGTAACAGCGCTGGCATGTGCCTCTGGTGGTGAGGGCTCCTCCCTCCTATGGCAAAATATTTTGATCAAGATCTGAGAATAATCAGCAAGAGTAGAAACCCTTACATGCCTCCCATGGCTAAACCACCAAGCTCTTTCCTCTTCCTACTGAACAAGTGTGAAAAGATAGAGTCTCTTGGAAGACTCTAGGGTTTGCTCCATATTCAGCAATATACTCAATTAGAACTCGAATTCCAAGTGTTCTCCATGCTTCTGCTCTGCTCCTCTATGAGAATAGGAAGTGCATGGTCCTTCCTCTTCTCCTTCTTCTATCTCTTCAACCTCCTTTGAGAGGTTGTTGCTGGACCCAAAACTGATGAGATTGATCTCATATTCTGCATCTTCTCTGACATTCGAACTTCACAAGCTGAGCCAAGTTCGAAGCTCTGATACCACTGCAATGTCCCAAATCAGGAAATTCTCATCAATCCAGCAAATGAAAATCCTTTTTCAAGAAAACATTAACAATCAACAACTGGATCTATTCCAGAGATTGAATGCAGGGGAATTTATTGGATATATCACCTCCACACGGAAGGATGAGATCCAGAGGCTACCTAGCCCTCTGACAGACTCTGCCAATAGAACATGCCAAGAGCTAATAATTCCCTTCAAGGAATTTCTGCACCAGCTGCCCTTGAGGACGTTGTATAAGGAAGCCAATGTGAAAATAAGGAAATCCAATGCTGGGATGCCTTGAAAAATGTCTGATACCAACTCCCTACAGAATATAAGCTCAAATAAATAACCTTAAGCAGGTTATTCAAATCTCCCACCAACATGTATATCGAAACAATGCTCAATAAGGGAATCTTCAGCAACATGAAAACTTCAATATGAACAGCGGTGAAGAATACATCATATAATGATAGAAGTGTAAAAATATTATACAAAATGTATAGCAGTAAATATTATACAAGATCCTTGAGGAAAAGGCCTCTCAAGGTGAGTGCAAATTAGCCTCTAAGAAAAATGTACATAGACATGAGAATACATTGCTACATAAAACCCAACTACTCTATAACTATGCAGTCTATGAGGGAAAATGACTACAAGCTGATACATATGGAATGATTTGAAATTATATGCTCAAATAAAGATGGGGGAGCAAGATCTCAACCCCAGAAAACATTATTATAACAATCCTCCAAGGGATTGGCTAGAGTACATAAAATTAGAAAATGCCGGAGTTGGAGTGTAGCTGCTGCAACTTAAATACAATACAAAATAGGAGAAGGAAGTAGATTCTGCAATAAACCATGAAACCTCATCTGATGATCTCCAAAATGAATGGGTTGATCCCCTCACTGAAGAATGTACTCAATAGTGCACAAAATGAGCACCACCTGCAAACCCTCTCTGGATATAACACTGTAAGAAGACGGGATTATGCTGGGCATGAGAGAAACATATATGGCCTGATGCCAAATCTGCAATAGAAGCTTCGGGATGTCCTTTGCTAATCTCCTAGAGAGAGAGAAGGCCTCTCCTCTACAGAACAACTCCGGAAGTGAGATGATGGAAGTCCCTCACTACAACACTAGCAACTCCAGCGTTCTCTTGCTGCAAGAATAATGCAGTAGCTGCAAATGACTACTTTGGCCTCAAGCCATGGTGTGAGGAAGATGAAGAACAATCTCTCCATGGCCTCCCATGGAAGATAAGGGCATTCCTAAACAAGAATCCCTCTTGTGCTAAATAGCAACAAGTTGAAGAGAGCTTCAACTTTGAATTATATCTCCAAAACTTCTCTCCACAATGCTCTCCTTCATCTTGTATGCAATGTGTGCATGGACCCCGCTCACATTAGGGTTTATCTCATTTCAAATTTTCCCTCCACTCCAACTACGCAATCTTCTTGTGCAAGCTTCCCCTCTTAGAGTACTTTGTTGACTTTGGTCAACCATGGTCTAGCTCACTTTCTTTTAGCCCCTTTTCACACTTGGGCTACTAAATTAAGCCACTTAAGTGAATTTTTGCACCATAAGAGTTTTTATTAAAATGCTACATGGGTTCCCACACCCATTTTATTCCTTTTATTAAAATAAAAGCAAGGTTAACGTCCCAAATACTTTATTGCAAAATTTGGGACATTACACTATGAATGCACTATCTTGCTGGAAATAACTGCTTATAGAAACAATGAATGTGTAGTTCTGTTGATAGAGTTCTCAGAAAATGTCAGGATCGGATATCTGTACTTTCTAGCACAATTACAAGATAACCCTAAAAGGGTTTCTAGAAATACCCAAGATGAAAAATGCATCCCTAGGGCTGAAATACACTCTCCAGCTTGCTAACTGTTGGGAGGTGGCAGATCTGATGAGAAAAAATTTGATAATCCTCCCCCCTAACTTTCCAAATGAAGGGTTGTTCCCCTCACTAGAAAACAAGCTCAAAAACTTTGGTTATCAACCCTCCACTAAAATCTCCCTCTTGGATTGTGCAATTCCTAAAGAAGACTATGTTGATGAAAGTGGTTGAAGATTGGCATGATGTGGGATGATGGAATATAGCTCAAAGAACCTCTCTTGAGTGCTCACTCAAAGTCCCTTGAGGATGAGAGTGGGATTTCTGCCAGGAAACACCCTTGTGCTAAACAACATAGCATACTCTGGTAAATAACTGAAGCATGCAGAAAGTCATAAAAGACCATACATAAAGAATATTTAGAATTCCTTCTATGGCTACCATTCCCTTAGTTATATGCTTTTTGATCCTCCTCCCCCTTGGCCCTACTGAATAATGATGCCACTATCATGGAGACTTCTTCCCATTATGACTGTGTTGTCCTTTACTATCTCCACTACCTCCATGATTGCGTTGTTGATTTGGTCAACCTTGACCCCGTCCACATGCATTGACCCACATTCACACCAAGGAGTGATTTATTCAACTATATAGACTTATCCATGTTCATATTAGAAGTGGTTTTATTCCTAATAAAGAGATTTATGGGTCCCTCTTCAACCTTATTAATCTATTTTATTGACAAAAACAAAATTTAATATTCTAACTAGCTAAAATCTAACTAGGAATATTACAATGAGTTCCCAAAGGAATTTCATGTATAATTAGAGGACTGATAGGTGTATCTCAGCATTAGGAAGTTGGGGCTTTACAAGGTTGCATGTAGGTATCTAGCCTTCACATGTGCGGATGTGATCAGTTCAGTTTTCCTAGACACTAATGAGAAAACTATGACATTTAGCAACATTGGTGAGCAGAAGCTTGCTACATTCTTGGCAACATATTTTTAGAAAATGTATCATATTCCTTTTCCATTGAAGAACATGGAATCACTTTTATTTTCCACTCACAGCTACATGAACACAATAGGTATCATCAAGATCTTGGTGATGGAGCTAATGAAGTTTAGACAGGCACCCACCCACATGTACAAGACAAAATCACTAAGGAAATCCTAGCATATTTTTGTCATACTAGCTTTCCGAATATATGGCCAACCAAACACACAGACATTTTGTGAGGGGTGGGCTTTGTTATTGAACCATGTAGTGAATGATAGGAAGAAATTCAACTGGTCATATCTTGTTTCTCATTCGCTGATATTCCATGTGACACATGCTCAGAATCCACCAAGGGCGACCAAGCAGACTTCTACATTTCTACATACTTACTGTATGTAATATGTCCACATAACTAGTTCCCTAGCATGAAATGGACATGGAAACCGAGATTAATTTCCATACATATCTATTGCAATCTACTCTTGGATTAAAATCATCTCAGAGTTATGGAGTATCTTACTAATCACTCCATCATTCTGTTTTACAAGCTCATCTTTCAGGAGCGACCACTTTGCATGTCACAACAATATATGGAGGCAATATTAGTTATTGCGTATTGGTTCAACTTACTGAATGATACATTGATTTGAGTATTCAGTGGGAAAAAACATCCACATATTTTTCGATGATATACCACCGAAAAAAATTTCATGCAAGAGGTATCTTATCATTTCCCACATGATTGTCAGGAGCACTGCATAGGAGGAAGAAGGAACAATGGAAAAATATTCCTTTGTAGGTCAGATCATACAAGATTAAGAATATCAAAGGTGTAGAAGCTGAAGGGAAATCCGTAGTGATATTCTAGTTTTTCACAAAGATTTATAATTCATATGATTCGAGAGGAATTTGCAAAGACCATTGTGTGAGAGTATACTACACCTAGGCTAGTGGCATATTTCCACTGTTAGAGGAGGAACCATGGAAGAAATTTTATAACTCATCCTAAACTTATGTGTCGATTAGTATAGCTCATACCTCTCAAGTTGTTCCACAAATGGCAAAAATTTCAGAAAAAGTAGAAACACCAAACAATGGTTCAGTGCAGGAAAAAGGAAAGAGGAAGGTAGCTGACAATGTAGAGGAGGAACAAAGAAAGAAGATAAAATTATATCCTCTCAATGAGAAATTATCTTTGTAAGTATAAGTGAAGAGGGGAAAAAGGAAGCAAAGAGAAGAGCAATGAAAGAGAGAGAAGCAATACTTAGAAGAAGCAGTGAAGAGAATGCATAGAGCATAACAAGAGTTGAAGGAAGAACGAGAGATTAGAAGAAGAGAACAAGATGAGAGACAAAAATAGAAGAATAATAAAGTAAAGTTTCCACGGTGGAAGAAACAACACCCATATCGGTTGAAGAACAGATATAAGATCATCGAGCAACAGAAGGAGTGAGTGAACAAATGTTGGAATAATATTTTTCTAATGATCTTGAAAAATTGATTGAAGTCAAAAACATGGATGTGGAGCTGCAACCACAAGGTGAGGACATGGGCATGATGCCCAATACAGATCAGGCCACCTTTTAGACTCCACCTTCTTTAGTCGTAGAGAAAGCCCATAACAAAGAAAGGGAGGTAGTTCCCGTTGATGATAATCTGGGTATCGATGTCTACAATCTATCACTTGATGAACTACAGAAGAATATTGTACAACTATAGAGAGACAAATTCACATATGATCCTGCATCAGTTTTATTTATGAAAGAAAGGGTAATAGTGGCAGACACCAGAAAAAATCCAAATTCCATTTCTGATGCCATAGTGGCCTTCACAGGAGCAGCCAGATCTAACACTCAGTGTTTGATGGCTGAGAATAAGGACTTGGCACAGAATCTATAGGCACTCAGGCAAGAGAATGAAAAACTTTGTGCATCAAACCTTTCGCACGATACCTTTTGAACTATTCACACTTGGAGACACTATGTGAGACCTTTATGAGGAGCTTGTGACCGTACATATGGCATTTTTCTGCTTACATGATTGGAAATGAGAGAGCATAGAGTTTTTAATTATCCTTAAGAATGTACATGCTTCCATCATTTCCATGCATGAGTGGAAAATGTGATACAAGGCTGCATCACTTACGCTTGTGAAGAAGATGAATCTGCAACTGGAGATAGAGAAAGCCATAGTTAAGATGTTGATCCAAAAAAACAAGAAGCTCACCTAATTCATGGAAAATATCAAGGTTTCATATTTATGGATATATAACAGTTTGGATTTCATGGTGAGAACCCACCGAATCCCATCAGTTGGTACACTTACTAAGACTAAACAAAAATTGCAAGTCTGATAGGCGATTGATCAGTACCTAGAGGATTTGGAGAATATGACCACTGAGGGGACTTGGAGATGAATAGAGAGAACTTGCATACCTACATCGGTGGCCTGATTCATATCAGAATGATGTTTCTCATTACTCAGAGGGACGTGAAGACCAATTCCAAGACATTGTACCAAGATGATATGGAGGTAAGATTTTGTTTCGAGCCTGACACTATCTTGCAGTTTGGCAAAACAATTGCACAGTACCGATCTTGGAACGAGTATTTTACTAAGAGACACCAATTCGAAGATGCCCGACTTGAGTTCACCCCAACTCCAACATCATATTGTTTTGTCTTGTTAGGTTTTCAAGTTGTCTCTACCCTGTTTTGTCTTATATGGGTACGAGTGGAAATTGTAATATTATTTGTAATTATTGCATAAGTGAAATTCCACATGTCCATGATGGAATTTAAAGAGTCATATATAATGTGAGGAGCCATGACGGGAGTCCAAGAGTCACCAAGGGGGAATTCCAAGAGTCACCCCCCCTTCGGTTATAAATACATCCTCATAACTCTCGTAAAGCGATTTTGGGAGCTAAGCTTTTGGCTAGGATTAGGCTTAGAAAGGGCTTGGGAGATTTTTTTGTTTTAGCCTTGCCTTGTCCATAGTATAGAAGGAGTATAATTATTTGTGATGAGCAGATGTTGTTAACTTAATGTTCCATTATTGGGGCAAGTGTTTCGTCATGTTGTATGTATTAATGGAACTTTCACTTATAACAAAACAAAAGTCGGCAAATATTCATGCATATATTGTAAATGTAGTAGGAATGTTCATCTTATATTTTCAATGTATGTTGTTAAACTTACACATATGCTTATGAACAATTTCGTTTTCATTTGTATGAATCTTGTTGAATATGTGCTCGTGTTTTAACCCATCACCTATAATGTGTGGAATATTATTATTCTTAGTTTGTGTGATATATTTCATCTCATGTGTTCCTTTCAAATTGTGTAATATTATAGGCTTCCAGGGAGTGCACCTCATTTTCCATTCACATTTTAGAACCTCTCATGCATCATACAAAATTTCTTCAGGGTGACACACTTTCTTTAACCAAATACAATGTGCGCCACACTATTCATTTTTCAATATAAGGCATATCAGTAAACACCCCATTGTTGGGACTACTACTCCAAACAATGTGAGGTGTAGTTGGGACTTCATATCATGGAGGGGAGGTAGGATTATACTTGGGAAATTTTCCATCCCACTCTTCTTTGAGTTAGAGAAGGAAAGAGGCACAACGGATAGATGGATGTAAATTGAAAAATCCAAAAATGTAGAGGATTTCGGCCTCAAGAAGGAGACAGTGAATGAAATGGGAAAATAATTTAATGATATGAAAATAAGGGAATCAATCATTAGAGATAATATACAGGAAGAAAACATAAGGTTGTGAAAGAAACTGCAAGAAAAAGAGACACAACTTTCTACTATGGCAAGTTTATCTATGGAAGTCATATAATGCATGAAGCCATCCAAATCCTATTCCATTTTTGTCAAGGAGAAATGGTTCTAGTTTTTAACACTGGAAAATCGTATAGGCAGAAGACATTAGAAAATGTCAATGAGAAGGTATAAGTAAATATTTACAAGGAAGAAATACATTAGAGGAGCTAAAAAATTAAATTTCCCTAACTTCACCAACAAACATTTTGGACATCGCATATAAAGAACTGGCCCTGAGTGCGCATTTCCGTTGTTACTTAGATAACCTCAAAGAGCACAACTATCTCTCCAATAGCTCCATGGTCGTGGAGATACAAAATGTCACCATCCGAGACCACTTGGCATACTTGGAGAAAAATATTCTCACTCAAGCTAACCAAGTACAGTCGCCTTTGGGCCACCTTGAGGCTTTAGTGCAGCACACAAAGAAATCATACCCCCACTCTTGTGTCACCATCCATCTTGGACCAAGAGAGGGAGGGAAATTTTGAAATTTGTCTATAAAAGCCAACCATGGGAAGAGAAATGGGAGACACATTATGTTCGCCAAATTTCTCATCAACAAAGCAACTTGTGTTGTCCAGCAACAAGAGGTTTGGAAGGATTCAGTTCTTGGCCATCCAAAACCTCAATCCAATAGAGAATATTTCCCCACCTATCCATCAATCTACCTTCCTTTGAGAGGGAAGAGAATATTGTTGAAAAATTTAGGGGAAGATACCCCCTTGTCTTGGATATTGGAGCTTTGTAGCTCGAAGGATCCACAACAAGGGATTTAGCATTCTATCTTCTACTACCACCAACACCTAGAAAAGGGAGAAAGCTATCCATTGTTGAGTTATTAGTGTGTTTTCTCTATTGAGAGTGTTTCTTGTAGATGTTGTTTTTTTTTTGTTTCATTGTTTATGTAGCATGCTATGTTTGTTGTCAACTTAGCTTATTACATGTTGAACTTGTTCCACTAACATTTGAAAAACCACTTTGAACTGTCACTTGCATGCAGTTAAGAAACCTTCCTACTAAGAATAGTGTATTTCCTCTATCCATGCATCGAATGCACTACCATATTAGTTCCAAATTAAGAAATTGGAATAGTATGGCTCCCTACCTTTCCTAGACTAGAGGAAATTCATTGAATTTTTCAAAGGGGCAAGTATTGAGGATAAATCCAAACTGGTTGAGTTTTACATGCACAATAGGATCATTAAATACATGAATTTCTAGGACCTCAACTCTAGATTTAGAGACATGAAATTGATGGACTTAGCCTCATATTTATCCCATGACGAGAAAATGGTTGAATAAGTGAAAAGGGTGATCACCGAATAAGAGAAGGAGCCCTTATATATCAGAGAAAAAATAGTGATCCCCAAGGATGTCATCAACAACGATAATCACATCTCCTATGATCCTAAATTGGCACCTAGGTGCATAACATCCCGAGAGAAATCAGTCCTACATTTTTAGGACACTTTTAGGATGGTGGGGATAGAATGGTTGTTTCCTTTCCAAAGAAGATGACATGCCATGCCTCACAATTTACAAATCAGAGAATTCCACTCCCCAAAAAGACTAAGGAATTCCTTGGAGAGAACCACACTATAAAAAAATCATGCAGAGGTTGAATATAATATTGATAGGACTCAAACTGAGTCATCCTATATTGTTGGGCCTACAAGAAGGAAGAAATGAATAAGATGAACAAAAATATTAGAAAAAAATAGAGGCACATGCAAGTTTATATCTAGATGAGGGCACACCATATGAGGTGTCTTAGGATGTCAAAGAGGCCACTAGGGCCATGGATGAGCTTAATATCAATGACTTATTTTCTCAGAGGGTGAGAAATACCTTCAACAGGGAGTGATGATGGGTCCCATAAATATGTATATTTTGAAGTTCATTGTGCTATCCTACAACTCTTAAAACTCCCCTTTTCTCACATTAATTCACATTTTTATCCATAATATGCTTAGTAGAAATTTTAAAGGGCATTTGTCATATTATATGGCATAATCTGATTGATTTGCAGGAAAAGAAACATTTTGGAGGAGTTCACTATAGAAGGGCTTGATGGAGACAAGAAAGAGTGAATATAGGGGGATTTTCCACCTCATTAACTCTCTAACTTGGCTTGATATCACAAAACCCTCACTCATAGCTTTAATTCACTAGCAACTGACGAACTCCAAGTACATGTGAACATCAAGGAGGACCCAATCCAAAAATATCGAGATATTGGATGGAATCACTTCTCGTTTCAAGGGATTTTCCATCAACTACCTTTTTGTATAAATAAACCAACAAAGGGCTCATTAGGAATTTAATTTTTGTTGCACCTAGTAGTAGCTATTGTGCACCTAGTGCTTGAGATTTTTATTCTTTTGTTTCATGATGTATGTGACTGTCTTTTTTTTAATGAGAAGTTTACCATTGGTATGCATCTAAGTTAGTTTTGGAGTGTTGAAACCCTTGGAGTTTTCCCCAACCTATAGGCTTTAGTCACTCTCTTCTATTTATTTCCTGTTTTTTATTCAAATAATTGCAATTATTTCTTTGTTTTAGTAGATTTTACATCATAAAAACTTGTGATTGTAGGTTGGCCTATCACCTCTCTTGTGGGAATAGTGATTGCAAAGATCCATCGTAAGAACCCAAAAACATTTCTTTATGATTTCTTGGAAAGTGTTATGTATTATATCACAATCTTCCTTCATGTTTAATATCTTAAACTTAGGATTCATCAATTGGAGTTGTATTTTAGGTTAGAGTAGGCTACAATAAATTTGAACCCATATTTTCCATTATTATTCACTTTCCTGCAATAATGCTTATTTGATGCGTGTATTTGAATAGTTGCAGGAACTATGCTAGTTTGCAGGGGTGGGCACACCTTTCCACATCCACGTGCATATTTCCATCTTCCTCCTAGGCACCTCACTTTACTGCCAAATTATTTCTTTGAAGTCACTATATTAGGGTAAATGTAGGACAAGAGGGGCATCAAATTTGCTGCAAAATAGAACTCTAAGGGGTAATAGGCTTGGAAACGGGGCTCCCACACCCATCATTCACATAATTCTACCGTCATCCACCTTCCATTTCCTTCAATACCCCATTTCTATCCTCAAAAATCTCTAATACCATGTTGTTATAGCAAAATAGGGCCTTCTATAGCAGTACATGACCTCTTGTATCACCTCTTGTAGCAAACTTGTAGCATTTTTTCCTTAACCAATTTTGATCCATACATTTACTTTGGCATAGTTAATCTAAATAATAGACCCCACACTATGATTTGATGATCATGGAAGACTCTAGGACCAGTCCAACCTCATCCTTTCCTCACTACAACCATAAGATAACAAAAATATAGTTAGAATTAGTATTTTTCTTCATATGTTTGTTAAATATATGATTCCTCATTTTTAAGCAAGTGTGATTAGATAAATCATGCATCCAAGTAGGTTATTGATTTGATTTAGTGGGCGATAAATGTAGCATCATTTAACTATGCAAATATATAATCCTCTTCCTTTCATAAAATTTAAATTAGTATGTAGATCTAATGAATGGATTTTTCACCGTTATAATTATAATCATGTTCATTTATTCTTTAATAATAAATTTTTGTTGTATTTATTTATAGGAGTTGTCTATGAACACCTTGATATGAATTCATGAATTAGGGTGAAATGAGTAGAACCTAAGGTAATTTGCATATAGCACTACCACATCTAAGTTTGTACGAACCCCGAGTTGATAATTTAATTTGATAATCCCTTAGGATTAGCAATGTTCTTGGTGAAAAATGAGGGCTCATCAAGTCTCTAGGATTCAAAAAGTCCCAAATTAATGTAATGAGATGTTGAGGAAATGTACGTGGACTCAAAGAAGGAGGATTGAGGCTCTGTTCCTAAAGGAGAAGTTTCTAGACACTACTAAAACTATTGAAGAGGTAAATAACTGCATTTTATTTTTATTTTTTAATAATAGGTTTGTTATTTAATAATAGGAATTACTGCAATAAACATTTCCCTCAGCGGCTTTCGTTGGCTTTGGTGTCCGATCTAAATGGTAAATATGGGTATTGTTTTCTCAGTAAAAAATTTATTTATTATGTAAGTTAGACCATACGTTAGACCATGGGAGTAATATTTCTCTTCTAATGTGAGTTACATCATGATCATTACCCTGTAACCATGCTTCTCACCCATGCAAAGGTTCTAACAAAGTTATAAATAAAAAAAAATTTACTATTATAATGATTACTAAATATTATTTTGAAGGAAAAAGCCATCAATTTTCATTATGTACTCATTGTGAGTGATCTTGGTGTTTATTATCTTGAATAATCATGTGAGGCCTCAAAAAAATTTATCTTACAAGCACAAAGAAAATTTAGTAATAGACGATAAACATGTCAATATCGCATACCTTTCTACTTGGAAAAAATAAATCATGTGATAGGGAACTAACCCAGAAATGAAACATATAAAAATGAGAATATATACAATGATTTTGAGGAGTTTCAGCAAGCACACACTTTCGCAGTGATTCTACACTCACATAAAAAATTATTATTATGAAAAATTATACTCAGAAATTAGCTGATGGACATGATATTAAGTGTAGAATGTCTACGAGAGAAATATTGAGCCAAATTCAGCTCGCATCCAAATAATTGTAGCGATTAAAAAATAAAGGTCTTCTTGTGGAAATAGATTCCATATTCATGAATGATATGTGTTATTCATGCATCTATATGGCTCACTTTTATTCTGCGCACATGTCTTGATGTTGTTTGGAAAAATACTAAGAGGGGGGGTAAATCAACATTTTAAAACATTAATAAACTTTTTATTTTATTAAAAAGTTTTCTATGCTAATTTCCTGAAGTAAACATGCGTATATATGTGACTTTTATGAAGGCAATTAGCATATATCCAATAAAATTTTATTTCAGTTAAATCTTCATTAGTTTGTTTTAAACTAGTATGTTGTGATTCATTAGACATTAGATAAGTTTTAAACAAGTGCAGTAAGAAAAAAATAAATAATTATACACCAGAAACACACATGAACACCATGATTTAAGGTGGAAACCAAATGTGGGAGAATACCACCGCTATTGTCGTTTATGTGTTCAATTTTATTATTATGAAAAAAAATATTACAATATTATACTAGCATAGATTCATACCAGCACGCAGGAACCCACCTAAAGAATGCTACAACCTTCACTCATTCTCGAGATCCTACCCCCTCATATCATTTACTAGCAGCCACTGGAAGGGAGCTCCAACCCCCTAATCTGATCACCAGCTAATACTGCCAGGAAACTTCTACTTCCTCACTGAAGGCTCCAAACTAAAAAACCATCATGGACCATGTTTCATAACTTTTCACATTTGATCCACCTGATTCAACACATTACAACTTGTAGGCCACTTTTCATCAAATTTTCAGACTGAACCCACTACCCCAATTTAAACCCAATACCATATACCAAAATATAAATTGATCACTCTAAAAATTCATTCAACAAATCATTGAATTGTTGAATCAGACAACCATTAAACCAATGAATCATTGAACCAAGAAAAAATTCAACCAATTTCCAAATCCAATCAACCAACCTCTTATTAAACATTCAAAACAATGAGATCACTGTAACCATAATATCAAAACTGAACTTGAATCACTATATCAACATACTGAAACAACTGCAACCCTGATCAATAATATGATAAAATATGTATCCCACTTTTCTTGAACAAACCTCTGTATATACATGCTTTTCTTGAATGAAACCTGCAGACAGATCTGAACATATCGAATTCCAAACTAATGAAAATTTGTACCAGATAATGAATTTCACACGAACATACTAAAACATTCATTCAGATCCCAGATCTCTAAACCTAAAACAGTTAGTTGCATCATGGAAATTCTTCAAAAAATCAATACTTAATCAATTCAACTTCAGACATCACTACTAAGCCTAGATCAACATGAAGACTTCATCGAGAAACATTAGAAATACAACAATATTGTATAGAAATATCAAATATATTCTTCAGCAGAAACCCTAGTTTTCATATGTGCTTTTCATAAATAATTTCCATGTGTATGTTCATGTTTCAGGAAATAAACTCATGTACATGTCTCAACATACTGCAGAATATATATGCCACTGCTTAGAAGAGACCTCGCGTGTGTACGTGCCTTTCCTGTGACAAACTAGCGTAGTGATCTGTAATTTTCAACATATAACTGCGTTTCACTTCAAAACTTCAGATATATTGAGATCATGATATTCAAAGAAATAAAGATACGTCAAATCACATATCTAGTCAACCCATAAGTAGATCATACAATACATTGTCATTTCAGGCCTAATGATCCTAATCCATCAAATATTACTAAGTGCATGCTTATTTATGATTAAAGACTCATCAATAACCCATACCATGTAATAATAATTCAGATCGAAGTAATCATCAATCACTCTCGCATATTCTCAATCCATCACTTTGATATTCACCTCCTTATATAGTTTAGGCCTTAGCCAATACCACAAGTCAAAACCACACCAGTGCCAGTGGTAAAATTTGACAACATCAAATAGTCATTACTTTGCTCAATATTATGGGATAATACAATGGTAAATACCCTTGGTATTAGAGAATCATAATGCACCAAATGTACGCACCTTTTCTTCTTCATAATTACATGTGTTCGTGATTTAGCTTCATATAACCTGTGCACATTTATTCAAATGTTCACCTTTAAAATTCCTATGTCTCTGAACTACACACCTCAATCCAATCATTCTATTACTCCGTTCAATCACTCTATCACCTCTGAACTGGCCTATGTACTCATCATGTGAACACATACTTATCCTACTACAAGTGAGTTTCCGTCAAGGACAACACATACATCATAATGACAACAAAATCCGCTTTGTACTTGATGGAAACCACACTGGTGTTTGAGATCCACAAATTGTATATACCTACACATTAATCTTTGCAATTAAAACATTCAAATACCAAGCTATTCTTCCCCTTTGACACCAAGGGCAAAGGGAATACCAATGTCGAAACAGGGCCTCTCTTTCCTTGTAGAGTTCAAAATTGTGATCTACACTATATACTGACCATGCTCCCCCTTAGCACATGTTGAATCTTCTAAAATATGAAGTAAATGACTCTAGGGCTAAACTGAATATGACCTTTCCTACCACAAAGGACTCAAACTTACATCAACCAGGCTCTTTACATGAACTTTACATCAAATGAGAGATATGAATTTTACAACCAATAATAAAATATTGTAGCATAGCATCATTCAACCAACTACATAAGTTTCTTCAATGCATCATTAGTAGCAAGGCTAACATCCCCATGGACCTGTGTTATCAGTTTATTGTCAGTTCTTCCCATGTCAACTCATACATCAAAGCCTCTTAATCAATCAAAAAAACATAAATTTCATGTTGTACCAACTCATATATCATCATTACTCAAAAAAATTCCAAAAATGCATCATTAGTAGCAAGGCTAACATCCCCATGGACCCGTGTTATTAGTTTATTTTCAGTTCTTCCCACATCAACTCATACATCAAAGCCTCTTAATCAATCAAAAAAACATTAATGTCATGTTGTACCAACTCATATATCATCATTACTCAAAACAAATTATAAATAACATCAACAAAATGTAACCATCAACATCAGGATAGGAAAGCGAATTTATAATTGATTGAAACATATCATACTATGTTCTTGAGGTCGTCCCATTATTTCTCTATCAAAGAATGATATACGTGATTGTCTGTATAGGAACTCACGTATATATATGACTCTCTTTTATAAAATCTGCGTACATAAAGTAAAATATTGAAAATATTAAATATTCTAAAAAGTATGATCAACCTCATCAAAAGAGAAATGAACGAGAGACTATTCCCAATTTGTTTTGTAGATATTCCAATGTTTCTGGTTGAAGAGATTTTGTAAATATATCAGAAACTTGTTATTTTGAGGGAACATATTCCAGTTTGACCTTTTGTTCAAGCACTTGTTATATTATAAATTGGTACTTAATTGGAATGTGATTCATTTAGGAGTGCATAACATGATTTTTTGAAATGCTAATAGCACTTGTATAATCACACGTGATGGAAATGGGTGGAGAACACTTCTTGTAATGATTGCATCATCTGCAGAGGTTGCGTGCAACATGATGCAACAACAACATATTATGCTTGTGCATTATATAAGGCAATATAACTTTGTTTCTTATTGAACCATAATACCAATCGAGGCCCAAAATAAAATTCATCTCCACTAGTGCTTTTTCAATCATCAAATTTCCATTCCAGTCTGCATCTATGTAAGCATGAAGAGTAAGATATGCATATTTGGGATACCATAGGGAAAATTCTTCAGTTCCTTGTATATATTGGATTATTATGTTAACTGCCTAAATATTACTTTCCTATGGATTTTCTTGGAAGCATACAAAAATCCCAATTACATGCATAATATCTGATCTAGTACCTATCATATAATATAAAATTCCAATCATAGAATTGTATTATGGTTGATTCACTATGGGAGATTCATCATCTGAGTTGAGACTACATGCTGTCGTCATTAGAGTAAATATTGGTTTTCAATATTTCATCTCATATTTCTTCAGAATTTACTTGAGATATTTTGATTTTGAGATAAATATGCCATCCTTTGATTATTGTACTTGTAAACCAAGAAAGTATGCTAGTCCTCCAAGTAAATACATTTCAAATTATTGTTGCATAATAGAAGAAAAATTTTGACTCATAGATTCTTCATTACTGCCAAAGATATCATCTACATAAACAATACTAATTAGAAATTTATTATCATCTATTTTTGTGTACAAGTTTCTATCTGTTGGCCCTTTTGTGAAACCTTATTGTTGAAGATACTTGTGAAGACAATAATACCATGCACGAGGGGCTTTTCTTAGCCCATATAATGCCTTATTGAGTTTGCAAACAATTTTTTCATCATTTCCTAGAATGAAACCTTCTGTTTTTTCAATATACACTTCTTCTTCTAGATCTCTATTAAGGAATGCAAATTTTATTTCCATTTGATAAAATTTGAAATGGTGGAAGCTTGAAAATTCAAGGAAAATTCTCATGCCCTCAAGTATAGCTACAGGTGAAAATGTTTCTTCAAAGTATATTCCTTCTTCTTGAGCATAGCCTTTGCAAATGAGTCTAGCTTTATTTCAAATGACATGTCCATTTTCATTCAATTTATTTTTGAATGTCCATTTTGTCCCAATAACATTTTTACCATGGTTTCGAAACAATTCATATGATTTTTTAATTGACTTGTTCTTCGTCTGCGGTCTTTAACTCAACATTTTTCTCTACTAGTATGATGTATATTTTATATAATAGTGATGAATAACTTATGAATATGGAATTCTACGTATTATTTTATTTGTATGTCTCAACGACACCTAGAATTTGAGTTTTTGGACGATTATTTTGAACAAACCTTGATGGACTATTTTCCCTATTGGTTGTGCCTCCTTTTGATGCTTCGCTAGTTTCCTCTTCTATATCCCTTTGATTTTATGTGGTAAATCATTCATCATCATCATCACCATTATCTCTTGTTGTTACCTTTTTGGATCTTTGCATGCTTCATCAATTAGAAAATCAATACATTCAACAATAGTTTGAAGTATATTATTGTGACATTTGTATCCTTTGCTACTAGAAGAGTAACAAAGAAAAATTCCTTCATCCGCCCTACCTTCAAACTTACCAAGCTTTTCATAATTATTTTTGATGAACCATTTAATTCCAAAGACTCTAACATAATTTCCAACAGGAGGCCAACCATACCAAAGTTGACAAGGTGTTTTATCATTATTTACTCGAACATGAGATTTTTTTTAGAATATTTACTGTGGTATGTGATGCTTCACCCCAGAATGTATTATATGTTCCAGACTCAGTCAACCATAGCATGAGCCATTTTTCAAATTGTTCTAGTCATCCTTTCTGCTAACCCATTTTTCTTAGGAGTTATGGATACAAGAAACAACATTTTGATGTCATTATATTCACAGAAATAAAAAATTTCATCTGATATGAATTATCCCCCTCTGTTAGATCCGAGGCATTTTTTTTTTAGATCTAAATAATTTTATAATAATTATTTAAAGACATTGGAATTATCAAATTCTTCGTCTTTGTATTTTAATAAATTGATCCAACACATTGTAGAGAATTAATCAATAAATAAGATGCAGTATTGTTCTCTTCAACGTGAATTTTTCCTTACTGGCCCACACAAATCAGTACGAATAAGTTCAAGAGGCTTGTTGATCCCTCTTTGGAATTGGATTGTACCCTAGTTTACTTACCGAACTGACACAACTTTCATATGGTACTTTCAATTAGGGTGATGTTGGGAAAAACATAAACTTTATGCTTTCGTGATTTGTGTAGTGGAAAAAAGCTTAGATGTCCCAACCTTCTATTCCATAGCCAAATTTCCCGTGATTTTCCTAAGTAACATTGTTCATAACCACTTTTCAAGACAAATATTACTCAGATTTCTTGTTCCCTTTATTATGGTTTTCCCTGTGTCAACTTCACGAACCACACATTATTTTCATCTAAAAACAACCTCATATCCTTGGTCACACATTTTATTAATACTTAACAAGTTATTCTTCAGTCCATCGACAAAAATAACATTACCATATTTAACATTTTATTTTATAAAATAATATCCCGTACCTTTAATGATAGGAGGGGAATAATTTCCAAAAGTAACATTATTTTCTTTCTCTAATTTATTATATGAAATTAGCTTATCTTTATCACATGTCATGTGTTTTGAGCATCCGCCTGTTGACTGGACTCAATGACTCCTTGGCCCTTCTTTCCCTTGGATTTTATAACTCTTCCTACCAAAGAAAATGTATCCTCATCTTATATATTTATTTCTCTACCATATCTTGTTTCTTGTTGGATCTCCTCCTGAATGAAATTAGCCCATTACCTTTCCTAGTTGGGAAAATTCTCTCTATCACTGAAAATATCATTGAAACCATGCCAAGACTTGTGAATTCATAGTAAAGAAAAACTCTCAAGGTCATGCTTGGGTATGGTCACACCCACACGACCTAGCTCATCTTGAAACTGAGTGAAATTTGAAAGATATGTGATTATGGGATTATCTGTATACTTCGTAGCTTCTCTTTGATCGTCATGGCATCACTGGTACTCTAGAAAAGTTCTGGAATATCTTTTTAAATCTCAAACATTATATTATTTATATAGATATTAAGAATGATATGATCTTTGAACACTTCTAGAATGATCATCCTTTCCTTGGTGTCATTCTTATTAAGCTAAATCAATGGTTGCGCATTTGTAGGAGACACTTGTGCTTTCTTCAAAAACTCAAGTACTCAATTATACTCCAATGCTACTAAGATCCTCTAGTTCCATAAGGAGAAGTTAGAGGCTCCCTCTAAAAAATTATTTTACCTCAGTCCTATGATTTCCATAATGTTATCCAAGAAAATTATCCTCAAAAACTGATCACTGGCCTTCATAAATATGATCATCTATTATCCTAAAAAAATTTCCTCTTAACTGTCAAAATTATGGTTCTTATGGATAGTACTAGGTAACACACAAAAATACTTGTAAGCATTGATATAACTCCACAAACCACCCCTTTTTAGACCACTACATTTTTCTGAACTGATACGCTAGTCTTGTTCAGAATCTAAGTTGACAAAGGGTGTCCTTTTAGGTATTTTCCTCTCTAGACTTCTCTACGCACACCAAACATTATTGTAGCCTCTTTTTTAATATGATTCAAGGCTCATACCAGCCTCTTTATAGTCTCCACCTTCTCCAAAAAATGCCTATAATAGAACCTTACTGTCCCTTTATCCATCAGCTTGTTTTTATGCAGATTTTTGCTCTGATTTCATGTTTAATTTCACTGAAATTCTTCTTGATGCGATGATGAACAATCTAAAATTAATTTTTTTTTCATAATGATACACAATTTATCAGTGATAGAAGTGCCATCATTAAACACATATATAAAGACAAAATTACACAAGAGACTCGATAATTTTCTATGGAAACCAACTAGGAAAACCCTCTTATTTCTTTGGTGTAGTATTATTCATTGATATAAACCAGAAAATATGATTTATTACAAGGAAAATAGTGACTCATAGAACACACTTTTCATCACAATGCTAGTTGGGCATGCCCTACAAACTATCAGCCTTTTCTCACCTGCTTCCTTAGGCTGAGATAGCACCGGCTTCCTTACCCGTGGGTTGTCTATTTCCTAGCACAAGAGGCTACCAATTACTTAGTACTAGATTCTTTCCTAGTAAAAAAATACAGTTAGAAGGATCTCTATAATACTTCACGCTAGCTCCTCTAATGCACACTCACAAAAAGAAACTATGCTCACACACAAATTCGTGCAAGACATTAATTGTTATAGGATGAATTACCCTAGGGTTTGGGTTGAAAACCCCAATAGAGAAAGAGGCAAACAATAAGGAGAAGTAAGAAAATTTACAGTCCTAATGCTTAAACTATTAAAATTGGGTGAAGAGTTCGTACCCGTAGGTCCTACGTTTGAAGCTGATCCCCTAGGGTTCAAACCATCTTCTTTTCCTAGTGCTTCTAAACATACAAATCATTCAAGAAAAACATTAGATTTTTGCATTAAGGAATTCCAAAAACCAATGAAAGGCATTAAGGCATTCCACATCAATCAAGCGCAAGTGTAACCCGCGGGTCAATAATTTGGAAGGAATCAGACGAAGAAAGATGAAGTAACCAACCCGAATCACGTTTCAAATGTACACAAAATGTAGCTAGCGCATGGAAGAAACCCTCTAAAGCAACCAATAATAAAATTTGACAGAGAGGCGGGGAATCCACCAATAGGGTCAAATGGAAACCAAGGTATTTCACAAATCCCAATGTGTGATAATGTAATTTGACGTCAAACACATGGGAAGAAACTCAATCAAATACCCATGATGTTGATTAATGCTGAGCACAATTTCACCTATCAATGATGGAAATAAGGCCAGGGTGCAGCTCTAGGCTTACTCTCAGAGAAATTTGTGGAAGTTGATAAAAGAGAACCCACTAGAAAGACGTCAATGGAGACCTTCTTAACTAGCATGAGTAAAGGACCAAATATTTGATTTGATAGAACATAAATCAGATAGAACAGGTATGTCTGACTAAAAAATGAGTCAAAGAGACACCACAAAAATGCCAATCCGAGTTTACATCCCTTGAACAAAACCACAACTCAAATGTGACTATATGGAAACATATGATAACTTTGTATAAGTTTGAAATGTATAAGGCATGAAAAAACCCTCCATATGATTGGAAGATATAACCAACCGGGGGATTACTGAATCAATTACAAGGTTATGGCTCTCTTAAGTCAAATTAAAGCGCATCCCAATGGAGAAAAGACATTGATTTTTGTGCTTTGTTCAAGGGCAACACAACTAACTCTAGCTACCTTCAAACATGGAAGTAATGTCCCATTCCTACTCTTTTTTAAATATATATTTTTTAATATTTTTCATATAAAATCTTGAAAAAGAATAAAATAATTTCTATAATACAGTGGAAAGAACGAGTGCCAAGAAACATATGCAGTAGTTCCTTGGATTGGAACAAGCCTATGCTCAATGTAAGGTGGCCAAATTGGTATATGTCACTTAGATGATGTTCTGTCATGGGAAAATGGTGTCAAGTTTCATATGATAAGTGAATTCAAGGATGGTTTTGCAGAAAGGCATGGTCAAAATGTGGCTTAGATACTATTCCAAGTGAAGTTGGCTTAAGGGAAAAAGATACAATTAGTCAACATACAATGCAACAAAACAACTTAACAAGAGGGAGCCTCTAGGGTATAAAGCCAGAAATATAGTGAAGAAGAAGGAGAAAGAAGCTTCATCACAAGCATCATTACAAGACTAAAGAGGACTCTTGAGCCTATATAATTTTTGTAGCATGGGTAATATATGCTAGCGAGTATCTAACTAGGAACCCCGTGTATGGCAAGCTGTAACAGTGTGGAGGCTAGAATAAAAAATGCAACGGAGAATGGATTTACGTAACATATGTTCCAATGTTGAAAACAATACCTTCCATGATGGGTTAGCACTCTTTGAATTGAAGTGGTAAAAAATGTAACAAAATATTCAATTGGTCCTTAAAAAGAACCTATCCCAGCACTTGAAAGCCAAAAAGGGTCATAAATTTTAACAAATTCAAAAATTAGACACAAAATTTATAAAAGTGGGTATTGAAAAGTTTTTAAATTTTGGGTATAAATGTAGTTTTTTGACTTACATTTTTCATTTGTACATTGGGTATTTGGAGAAAAAATATCTCGAGAAAAAAACAAACAACTTCAATCAACCCAATTTCTCAGTCGGATCACCGTGAATCTTCCAGTTAATCCCATAAATCTCATCCCTATTGAATTTCTTAATCAATAAAATTTATTTTCAAATGATCTGACTATAGTAATATTAGTTTTAGATTAACCCTTTGCGTATACGTGTCTTGACCATAGTGAAGTTGCGTGTATATGCGATTTTGTATGAAAGAAACCCGCATATGCACTACACAATTTTTCGATCAAAGATTTAATGGATGAAAAAATTGAATGATGCAGGATGACTATCAGCTGAAGAGAGAGGGAACACAGTGCCGTTGATAATTAAGTGATGGAATATCCTTTGGAATTGGATGTCCTTAGAGGATATGGTTTGTTAAAATTCTTCAAAATGCCAAAAATGAAGACAAACACAAGATTTCTTGAAATGCTTGTGAATTACTGGGATCCAGTAGAGGATGCCTTTATCATTGATCAGATGTTTCTGTGGATTAAGGTATAGGACCTATACTTCATCCCTGGACTTTCCTGATGAGGAGGGCCAATAAAATTGCATGGGAAGCCCCCATGAGGACTCAATGTAGATGCCTACATTCGACTCTATTGTTTAGAAGATACTAAGAAAGTTGGGACTCAGATCCAAATCATAGATGAAGAGGGATTACATATGAAAATCCTTCTTTTCACCATTTTCTGAGAAACCAGATCAACATAATTGCATCAAGCCTCATGAGCTACAATGATTTTAGAAATAGATTTCCTAACTACATTATATGATTGGTGCACAACTTTACTGGCCAACTTGAAAAATTAGTTGACTTCAATTCAGAAGAATAAGACCAAACACTTTGGATATGGCACTATCCATTGAACTTTGTTTTTTGAGAGACTACTTGGCTTCGGCCCAAGGTGATTTCAACCATCAACAACACTAGAGATCTGCACATCGCAAGGTGGGCTAACCTGATGAAGAGACTAGGGGGTGGCAAGGTCCCTAGGACTACATTTTATGATGAGTTATTCCTTTGGTGAGAAGAAAATCTCATCACTATTGAGAATTACCCATACGCAGGTATGGACTTCAGATTAGACCTAGATCTACCACTTCCACCTGGTGCTGCATGGGGAGAAATTGATAAGATTGATTATATGATTTTTTATATGATTTTATTTTTTAGATTTTTAAAAATATGAAATGAAATTATTTTTTATAGGACAAAATAAGTAAAAAATTATTGATCATGACATAAATGTAGGACCAGTAAGTCTTGAGGGTTTTCCAAGGCACAGTCATCACAGAAGAGATGCAGAAAATGTCGCAGGTGATCCTAAGAGAGTCTGTTATAAAAAAAATGTACTTGATTGGATGCTCATCAAATAACTCAGTGTAACTATTTCAAACCACTTATAACTGAATATAATGTTTTAAGGGGCTTTAATTTTAAATAATGATAGTACTAGATAAGCAACTCTATAGAAATTGTAACTTATTTTAAGATTGGCAGTTGAAAAGAATGTAAATGCAAAGCCAAAGCCATACCATTGGGATTATGGAGTTAACAATTAGTAGTTTCAGTGACAAAGGTTGTTCACATGGAAGCTTAGGCAGATAGAGGTCTTTAGTAGAGGCAACTCACACATAGAACATAGGAAAACACATTCATTTAATCACTAAAGGAAGTCAGAGCATAAAAAATTGGTGGCTCCAGTAATAGAGATGAACCTGAATGTAAGTGATAAAACATAAAGATAAATATCAATAAGATATCAAAAACCTCATGAGAATCTTAGGTCTATAAAGCAGAATGTCACTTTGCATTATTGATATTTGTCAAAAACATACAAGCAACAATACTTTGATATTCTCCAACCCCTTACTACTTTGATGTTTGTCTTTAAATAGACATTATTTACAACAAGGATGAGCAACTTGGTGGCTATATCCTTGAATTCTCCTATGACACCTTTCATAACTAAAATACATAACTTCTAATGGAAAATTGACAACTACCCTTTAAGGAAACCATCTCCTAATAGGACTCTAGCTCCTATTTATTACATTGCTCTATCCTATCTGTGAAATAGTTACATGATGGTTACAAAATAAATATCACATGCTCGAAGGACACATGGCCAAGTTCATGTCCACTTCACATATTTAAAACATCCTTAGACTTGTGGAGCATAACCATGTTTTTTAGGAATGGATGACCCTTATCTTCAACACTGTTTTGGCTGATGACCTGTCTTCATGGCGCTCCCTTTGAGTCATAAATATCTGATGATAAGCTCCCTTCACATGCTGGAGGACTCCAGCTGGAAAAACTACTTTTAATATGTTCAAAACCTCCAAAAATTTCTCGCTACGAAAACATGTCAGTTTTGTAGTGAGTTTTGGTAGTGTGGAAAAAGTAGCTTCTGCATCCATTTAATTCACTCCTTTTTTGTTCAATCATGTTAATTAGGTCATGACACCTTACCACCATGAATCCCCCTCCTTGTTGACCGGATAAATCAATCTTGTGGACAAGATCAATCTCCCTAGTACCAAAAGGTAATCTAGCAACAAACAGCCAAATAAACCTATCTTTCTCTAGACATATGCGATTTACAAAAGAATACTATAAAGGTGTTAAGGCCTTACCATAGATCCAATGCTTGTTCGAAGTAGCTGTCCCTCGGTCACTTGAAGGAGTTATCTTTTATAAACCTGCAGTCACAAACAAGAAAACATTAAATAGCACCTGTATAGTAAACACTATAAATCATGCCCATCATGGTGATCAAGGAATCCATGAAATAAATAGTTAATTAATAGCTTATTGAGAAAAATGAATTCATTTGTATTAACTTTTAATGAAGAAAACCTTACAAACTTAGCCTTGATGTTGAACAGGCCTTCCCAGGGTCCGAAGTAGGAATCTCCTCTACTCTGACAAGCCTTGCACTCTCCAACCGAGACAGATAGAGGTATGTGATCTCTCCTCACAAAATCTCAGTCAAATGAGTCTGAATCCCAACAACACTTAACCTCAAATAATTCTAAAGCTTGAACTCCCTTTGAGGCTACCCACTGCCTATTTTTATAGTGCAAAAGAGGAGGTTTCAGTTCCAACTATGAAGGGATATAATCCTCCTTCAAAGGAATAAGCTCCTCACATCAAGGGGTTAGCTCCTTAAGGTAAGGGATACATGAACCTCAAAAGAGCGGTTCTGCCACCGCAAGATTCTTTCCAGAGGCTTCTAGAAATTACTGAAAGTGAGCTTTTTGAGTTTACTTGTGCCTTTTTAATCTTTTACAGGGGTCCGCACCCATAAGACAGAGAAAGTGCATTCAAGTACGCAGGAGTCATGAAAATTAGGTGCGAGACCACAGGAAAGACAAAGAGAAAGTGCGATACCAGAGTTAAGGAGATTTTTAAGAAATTTTCTCTTATTTTCAAGGCTTGACATGAGGAACTGATATATTAGACTTGCAAAGGAGGAAGTATGAGTGATAATGAGCTCATACAAATAGCAGAATGTCAAGATGAAGATTTTCAGTGTAACAGATTGCCCCCTAAAGTGCAAAGTCTGGAATAGTTGAAGCTGAAGTCTGTCATATATGAAGAGTGCAGTACTTTATCATTTCAAGGATCATCCAGTGGAAACCCCATCCGGAACCTGTAAAAACATTCAATGCAATATATATATATATATATATATATGTAAACATATCATTGCTAAGGTAGGCATTCCCATACTCAGATCAAAACTGACTAGAAAACTGACTAAACTGTTCTGAAACAGGAATGATTTTGTAATACATCAATAGTATAGACATGTGTAGACACAGTATGGACGTAGCCATCTGTTTATGAATAGTCCACTATATAAATGAATAAAAAAATTCCTCAGAGCCTAGATGGTAGAAACTAGATCCAAGGTCTTGATTTCTGCTTCTCGAACCAGTACAATTCTATCCATGTGAATGAATGTGTCGAAGTCGAACATGGTAGAAACCACTTGATTACCAGTTAATGATGTGAACTGTTAACAAGTGTGAGAGTAACCATCAGTAATGTCAATGGCCCTCAAAGTACTCAGTACAATCCATGAAATGTGAATGAATGAGTTGAAGTCCAACATGTCACAGAATCATTTGATCGAATGTCAATGATGCAACTCCGTCACTGTACAGAACTTGCCATATGCAGATTTCGAAGGCATCACATCTCTAAATCAACTTCCTACATAATGAGCTATCACAATAGAACTGATCCAATATAGGCAAACCCACAACACTCTAAATCATAGATCGTTTTTGAAGAAATTTTCTATTGGCAAGGACTGACTGGTGTATGGTCAAAACGGATGACAAATATTTGCAATGAATGGTTTTTTTTGAATTGTCCTCTTGAACACATAATGACACCGGCAGGATGATTTGGTGACAATTGACCCAAAGCTACAATTTAAACCGGCCAAGACTTTCAAAGTTATTGATTAAATGATAGCAAAGGATTTCCCAACCTAGGTGAACAAAGTGTTTCAAGAGTGGTTAGCGGCTTTTAATCAAAATACAACAAACAAGTCCATTTTTCTCTTTTTTCCCCCACCATTTCTGGCAAGTACCTCTTTATTTTTGACAAGCTTGAGGAGGATAACATTTTCTTGTTTATAAGCTCATCCTTCGGATGAGTCCAACTTAGTTTAAGATTCGAAACCTAAGAAGGAGTGGTTCTTTCCTGTTTAAAAATTGAACAGGTCCTCTACTGTTAAATTTTAACGAGTCTAGTATAGGAGAAACTCGGTGTTTTTCAATTTTAAGGAGTCGGAAGAAAAAATTAAGGAAACTCCGTGGGTGTACTTTTTCGTAAATTTAGTCCCTCGAGCCCGAAAAAGGATAAAGTAATGCAGGAGAGAACTCTATTGACCGTAATTAATCAACGTATACCTTTTTCGTAAATAGTCCATTTCAGTCCGTAAAAGGGGTAACCTTATACTGAAGGGATGATCATAAGCTTATTTAACCAGGTTCAACAGTGTAGTGCTCAACAATATTTAATGTAGAGTCTCGAAAAGAGCATAAAAGAGGACTCCAGTTTTCACTTTTTCTGTGAATTTTTGAAAAGAGTCCAAAAAGTGATAAAAGTATGCCTTTGTTGAAAAAAATGACTTAATTTTCCTGAAAAATCCAATTTCTCCACAAAAAATTGAAACATTACACATTTATGTTTAAGATAAGTAAAAATGTTTTCAAAAATAACCTTTTTATAGTGAAAAAATAAATAAATTAAAAATTCATTTATTCAAAAAAACTTATAAAAAGGACTTTTCTAACCTCATTTTTACCATTTGAAAGTCTGTGCGGAAAAGAGAGAGCTTTTGGGTAAAAAGTTCTGTGAAGATTCTGAAAATCTGCCTTGTCGAAATCGAGAACCGTCAAATTTGTGCATCCACACTCCTTATCCCCATTTCATCCATTAAATTCCTGTTTTTAGGTTTTAGATTTCATTTTTAACCAAAATAGGTTCAAAAATTTTACCAAAGTGGGTCCTGCTAGGTGTAACACGCGGGCCTCTCCGTTGACCCCGACCATTTCTTACATAGAAAAGTCTTGGTCCGCACCCGCTTCATAGTGCCCATGTGTCTAGCCACATGTATACAGAAAACAGAAAAGTACCCACAGTATTTAAAATTTCAACCAATTTTTCAATTCCTACCAAAATTTTCAAAAAACTTGTCTTAATATGTATTTAGGCATTTTAGAAAGACACAAGATGAGACTGAGAGAATGCGAGAATGAAGAAATAAATGAAGCCACAATGCTTCATTTTCCTACAATGCAGGCATTGGGAGCATGTGGTTTATATAAATTCTGGGCCATTCAGGGCATGAGGGCACAGGTAGACCTCCTGACGTGGCTAGTGAACAGGTGGAATGTACAGGACTAGTGTTTTATTATTGGCGGACACCGGCTCAAAATTGAGTTGGAGGATATCTATTTTTTGACTGCTTTGTCCAAGAGGAGTGAACAAATTTCTCTGTTTGGGACTAGGCCAGGTGGCCAGTCTGTCGCTAGTCTTCGACTAGAGTTCAGTAATGATCAGGTAGACCCCTGGGACAAATTGATTGACATAAAAAATATCATCTGTCCCAAGCTTAAATTTATTGCATTTACTGTCACCAGACTATGTGGGAGCGTAGCGTTTCATGTGGCTACCGGTTCCCAGATGCGCATTGCTATAGACTTTTTTCGAGGCACCATTTTCAACTGGTGCGAAGTTGTGTTGGCCAATGTAAAAGGCCAACTAACTAGAGCAAAGAACTGAAAGCTAAACAAATTTGGATATGGATCCATTGTAGTCACCTTTGCTTTAGAGAGGATCCCCATGTTAGCTCTACATAACATTCCTGTTGATGTTGGTCGACTTCGAGAACCTAGGATGGTTCGTTGGGTTGCTTTGATGGCCCGTCACACTACTGAGGGCGTCGAGGTTGTTCGATTTCCTTCTACATATTTTCGTTGGTTAGAACGTCAAATTTTTGTTATAGAGGACTTTCCATATGCCGAGATAGATTTTCGCGGTGACCAAGAGATGGCTCTCTCAGCAGGGGAATAGTGGGATGAATAAGGTAAAAATCATTTTCAACAATTTCTAAGTTCTAATTTTTTTTTTTTTTAATCATCCCAAAACTAATAATCAAAAGTTTAAATGCAGATGTGGGCTCACGGTGACCAGCCTATCTCCAGCCTTATGAGAGGAGGCATCCAGCTGTCGTAGCACCATCCCTAGAGGGCCAATCAGCAGATATCCTGTTTGATTTTGATCATCACCTAGAGCGCCTGACTCTAGACATTCCAGAGACTAACATAGATGATATTCCACTTAGATTATAGAGATATGAGATTGGTGTCCCAGGACATTTTAGGAGGTTCCTATGTAGGGTGGCCCGGGAAGTGGTCTCTTATCGTGATCATCATCAATGATAGGATGATCGTTTTGTAGACTTATATTTTTGACCTTTTGTATTATCATTTTTGCCGATCATAAGGTGTTTTCAACCTATGATCGAAGATGATGTATATTTTTCAAACAAACTTCTATGCTATGATATATCACTATTACTGGCTATCTGTGTACATGTTATTGAATGTTGTTTAATTTACTGTTTTTATTATTGCAAATGTTGATTAAGAAACTTCATCTGCTAATTTATTTAAATGTCTTGGAATATGCTGATATTCAATGTAATCAAATTCACGTTCCAAGAGATGAACTCTTAAAAATAACCGTAATAACACTAGATTTCTAATGGCATGAACCCTGTTAAGATATAATACAACAAGTTCAGAATCCAACCTAACAATCAAACTTTGAATTCCAAACGATATGGATTCAGATAATAACTCAATCACTGCACTATACTTTGCAATTTTATTTGTTGTTTGACCAAGGCTTACCCCATGCATGGATACTAACTTGTCAGAGGGTGAATAGATAACCTAAGCCACGGAAGAAATGTTCCATGTACTATGACAAGCACCATCAGCAAAACCAATGTAGGTTTGAAGAGACGTCGACATCTGCAATATCAAGAGTAAAACTCAAATAAGCAGGAATAGTGATAAGAACACACTCTAAACTAGGCACACTTTTCTAATCTAAGACACACCAATAGTAAATAAATCTAATCTAATAAAAAATCTCCACACCAAATTTAAGCATAATATCTCTTTAGATAAAGCCCATTTCTGGGTTTATATAAAGGGGCACCGTCAAAATCTATTAGCTCATAGGCCCCTTTTTCCAGCTTTCGCTTAACAATGAAAGGACCATGCCACATAGGCACAAATTTTCCAGCCCCTAGCTTATCATTGGCTTGATCGTATACTAAAACTAGGTCTCCTTCTGAAAAATTACGAGGTGTAACATTTCTATCGTACTGAGCCTTTATTCATTTGGCATGAGCTTCGTTTGCTAATGCAACATTTCTTTGATTCTCATCTAGCTAAGCCAAGTACAAAAAATGCTTCTCCTCTTCAGACGTAGCTAGGAGTAATTCTATGGCTAATTTCAATGACGGAATTTCACATTCAATAGGCAACACAACTTCCAAACCATAAACTAGTTGAAAGGGAGTGAAACCAATTGATGTTTTTACTGAGGTCCGATATGCCCAAAGTGTTGAAAACAACATGGAATTCCAATTCAAATTATGAATACCAATAAGTCATTTGATCATGGTGACTAAAACTTTATTGATAATTAAACTGCATTAATAGCCTCAGGTATATGGAGATAACGATTGGAAAATGCCACATCTCACGGCCTGTCATCATGATATTTCAAAAATGACTTCCATGATCTATAATAATGGCTTGAGGAACACCGAATCTAGCAATTATATGATTGAACATGAAATTTGCAGTAGTCTTATCGTCTGCCAAAAATGTAGGCATCACATTGGCCCACTTAGTAAAATAATCTACTGCTAAGATAATATATGCATGCCCCCCGGCCAAGTGAGGGTTACATGTAATAAAGTCAATACCCCACTTTGTGAAAGGACCGACAACAATTATAGGGTGAAGAGGAGCAGGTGGTGCACGCATTTTACGATCAAAGATCTGACAATTGTGGCATTTCCGAACTGCATAGATACAATCTTTGAATAACGACGGTCAGAAATAACCAGCACACAATATTTTTTGGGCTGTGGCATACCCATACATATGACCGCCACATGCTCCAGAATGGCAGTCATTTAGAGCCTTCTCAGCTTCTTCATGAGTAAGACAGCGTCGAAAAATATAATCCGCTCCACAACGATAGAGTGTATCACCAATAATATTGTATTGTTGGGATTGGAAACGTATTTTCTGTCGCCGAGATCGTGAGATTTCAGGTCGAAAAGATTGGGTTTGTAGATAAAAAATAATATCCCCATACCAAGGATCAAGAGTACTGATAAGAAACAAGGATTTGTCTACAATGGGTTGTTCTGCCATAGTTTCAGTATCAGTATATGGGAAATCACACATCAGTTTGGCAAAAAACAAATATTTCTTTACCTTGGATTTTTCAAATTCCAAGTCAAATTCCTGTAGGATAACTATCCATTTGACATACTTTCCCCCTAGCAATTGTTTGGTCAAGATGTACATCATAGGGTTACAGTCAGAAATTACTGTGGTTTTGCGTAATAAGATGTAGTGTCGAAATATTTGGACAACTTCAATAGCTGCCAAGGCCAACTTCTCCACATGTGTGTATTTGATCTTAGTCGGATGCAGATTTTGACTAAGATAGTAAATCACATGTTCATTGTTGAATTCATCTTCCTAAACTAAAACCATTCCAATGGTTGAATGAGAGGCGGCGAGGTACAAAAAATAGTCCTGGTTGTAATTGGAAGGATGCAGTAAGGTGCATGGGTCAACGCGTGTTTGAGTGCATCAAAAGGTCGATTAGCGATCTCATCCCAAAAGAATGGAACGTTCAGTTTTAACAACCTGGTAAAACCCTTTGTTAACTCGGCGTAGTTAGGAATGAACCGACGTAAAAGGTTTGCTTTCCCCTGCAAACTTTGGAGTTGGCGTAGAGTTGAAGGAGGAGGTAAATTGACAATAGCTTTGACCTTCAATGGATCAACACGAATTCCTTCTTTTGAAATAATAAATCCTAGTAAGAGACCCGATTCTACAGAAAAAACACATTTGTGTGGATTCAGCTGAATTCGATAATGCCCACATCTCATAAAGAAAGCTCGTAAATGAGTGAGATGGTCGGCTCTACGTGATGAATGAGCAGGTAAATCATCGAGATAAGGTTGAAAAATGTGCTTAATGTCATGAAATGCGTAAGAAAATTTGCCCCAGCGTTCTTCAATACAAAGGGTAATTTGCAATAAGAAAATGTTCCCCACAGACAAATGAAAGTTGTTTTAGGCTGATCAGCAGGGATTATGTTTATTTGCTTGTAACCAGAAAAACCATCCATAAAGGAAAAAATTTCACTGTCGGCACAATCATCAATTACTTGATCGATATAGGGGGTTGGATAATTGCCTTTAGGACAAGCTCGATTAATATCCCTATAATCGATACATACTCTTATCGTTCCTTGTTTTTTGTTAACAGGAACAATATTCGATACCCAATCGGTTAAAGGAATTGGATAAATGAAACCTGCATGAACCAATTTTTCAATTTTGGCTTTGATAGTAGCAGCTTTCCTCGGATGTATCTGACATAAACGTTGACAGACAGGTTTGGCATGCGGGTAAGTCTTGATTTCATGTACAACAATTGAAGGATCGATTCCTGGAATTTCCTCATATGATGAGAAAAAACACGTCATGGAATTCTTGAAATAGGGCTTTATAAGTTTGGATTTCATCGTTCGTACATCAAGCACCTATATGAATGTTTTCAATTATTCCTAGCTTAACTGAAATGTCAATTGGAATCGTTCGAGAGATATTTTCCAAATTTAACTTAGAATTAGGATTTTGCAATGGATTATGTGGTTCTTTGACATATTCAGTAGTAAAAATAGAAGCGAAATAATTTTCAAAATGATCCAGCTTAGGTAAAAAATAAGATCGATGATGTAGATCTTCCCATGGTAAATCGTCAGCAGAAAAAAGTTCATGAATCTGCTCATCAGTATGAACAGGATCGGGAAATGTCATTGTGGCTGAGCTAGATATAGAAAGTGATTCCTCATGGATCCCATTCATTGGATCAGTTTCGGTTGAAGAAGGATCAGAAAGAGACTATACAGCCTGATATGCAATTTCAAAGGGACTCAAAGGCATCGCGCCATCAAATGAGTCCAACTCAGAATTGGAAGGTACGATCCAAGGATCGTCAAACGTAATGGTATTCGATGAAATCATATGAATATTTTAAATAGAAGGCGATACATTAGGAGGAGGAAAGGAAAAGGTTCCTAGTAAACTAGAATCTTTAATCAAACCTACACCAACATCCTTGTAAGGGATAGTCATTTTACTGATGTGCTGGATTGTTTTTGTAGAGGCTGGATTGGAGGATAAATAAGTTAACTGATCTATTGTAACGATCTTTCCTTGATGTGGAAACTTAATAAGACGAAAGACCGAAGAAACAACAACAGTCATAGCATAAGACCAACTACAACCCAGGAGAAGGTTCTAATCTAGAGGGGCATCAACCACTTCCACATCTAAATTTATGGTTTTGCCTTCGACCCCTATAGGTAAATCCTGGAAAATACCGAAAGGATGGAACCCTTGGCCATCAAAAGCCTTTAGAATTGTTGGAGACTAATTGAATGTAGGAGAACCAAGCGATTTCCAACATTGGGTTGACATAATACACATAGAAGCCCCTTCATCAATCACAGTCTGAAAGATCGGTCTGTTTTTTACTAATACTCCAATCTGGAAAGCCATTTGATGAGGTAGATGGGGTGTACTATTCTCTAATTCGAACATTATTAGGTTTGAATCCTGAATATTGACTGCTCCTATGGCAGACAAAAGTAATTTACGCTGTGCTAGGAACAATTGCAGCACTTCCAAAGCTGAAATTTCTGAAGGGGAAATAGCTAAGTCCTCAACAATGTTGTAATTATGAACAGATCTCGCATGTGGATTGAAAGATGATTTATACACCTTTAGCAGGCGATTTGATTACTAAGTCTAGATTGGTTTTC
Organism: Pinus albicaulis; assembly: GCA_034641835.2. Classification (NCBI taxonomy): domain Eukaryota; kingdom Viridiplantae; phylum Streptophyta; class Pinopsida; order Pinales; family Pinaceae; genus Pinus; species Pinus albicaulis. The sequence continues at coordinate 1,163,516,969 of CM076570.1, read as the reverse complement.
TCGATTTGTAGTGGATCAGAAACAGGAGGAGGTGTAGTTGATGTGTTTGAATTAGAAGATACTACTTCTTTACCACCAAGAATAATTTTACTACCATAATCTTGCGATCGCATCACAATCCTGACATGAGACATCATCATAATAGGTTCTTCTAAGGCATTCGAGGTGGAACCAATCATCTTACTATATTGAATGGGAAAAGGATCCTTCAAGAAGGTAGGTTGTTGAGAACCTTTAACGAATTTCGAAACCTCTGCTCGATGTGGGCATTCTTTAGTAAAACGATCCTTGTCGCAAATGAAACAAGGATAGCGAGGCTTGCGTTTTTCATCATTAGATTCATCTTTATCAGTTTTATCTTTTGAATTCTTTTTGTTTTTATTCCTCCCATTCTTTTTACCACTAGATTTAGATTTGGACATAGATGTCTCTACGACATGGATGTGAGCAGAAATTCTAGCAGAAGACTCTCCTTTCAGGGAATCAGGTAAATTTATTATAGGAGAAGAATTATTCGAAGATTTCTTCTTTCTTTTAGTATTAAATATACCAATCATACCATCAGTGGCATGAGACCCTAATGGAGCTGTAGTTATTTGAGCTTGTTTTGGAAGATCGAGGATTTTTTCATGTAAAGTACCTGACTGTGTATAGACGAGGTCAAGGTACTGAGCTTGAGCAATGACTTGCTCCTCGGTAACAACACCAACCTTAGCTAAATCTTTAGTGATTTTGAGTAATAATGATTTAACAAACCATTCCGCCAAAATTTGATCTGGAATGTAAACTTTCACTAAACACCTTCTACGTCGCCATTCGTGAATATGATCAGAAATATATGTGGATGTGGATTGCTTTAGTGAAGTCAATAGTTTCATGCCATTGTCGTATCAGACATGCAACTAAAAATGAGTTAAGAAGGCAGTTTCTAACCGACTGAAATTATTAAAAGAGCCTCATGGTAACTCAATGTACCATTTTCCGGCAAGACCAATAAGAGTTCGTTGAAAAAGGCGTAAGCGAATTGAATCATCAATTATCAAATTAGACTCACACCAAAGGTGATAAGTCATAACGTGATTTGAAAGATCCTCTCCTGACTTACCCTCGAATTTAGGTATATCACCGGGCAACTTATGCGGCATTGGCAGCAAATACGGATGATAGAAAATTGGATCATTCCTAAGGCGTGTCAAATCATGTAAATCCAAAGTTGCAATAAATGGTAACTGAGGGTTAGGGTCGCGAAAACCTTGAGTAACAAAAGCAGTTCCAGGAGGAGGATACCCAGGATAACTGGGAATCGGATTTGCATTAGGAATTGTATATCCCCACAGGAAACCAGAATTAACCAGACCAAACTGTGGTTGTTGAGGCTGTTGATAAGTATAGCCAGGGTATGGTTGACACTGATAAACTAGGTTTTGTGAAACGGGACCGAATTAATACTATCCCTGGTACGATTGATACGTGAATTGCGGTTGAATTCTGACAATCATACTTGTACCAGCTTGTCCTGTAGGTATCTGGACCGAAGTCTGAACTGTAGGTCCTGACTGGGGTACAGAGACTTGAGGGATTTGCACGGATGTAGGGATAGAAGAAACTAGAGCTACAAATAATCCAGAAATAGGTGTTATAGGTTGAACAGATGTTGCAGTAGCTGTAGCAGTTTGAGGTGGAGTCTGAGGTGTACTAGGCCCAGACTGCTAAACAGAAACAGGTGCAAGGATTTGAACAGTAGGCTGGACAGGTTTTTGCGTTGGACCAGGAACCAAAGGTTATCGATGTTGAGTAGACAACTGCACATTAGGTTGCATAGTCTGTTGAATTTGGGACGGATCCCACACCATGTTTATTCCGGGGTATTTTCCCATAGAAGGTTGAACGTAAGGACCATAGCCTGGTTAAACATAGGGTTGATAATTAAGAGGTAAATTTCTAGCTCCTTGTACAAATGATTGACCAGAAGGCGGTTGAAAACCATGAGTTAGGTACTGACCTTGAGGCTGATAACCCTAAGGTGCATAATGAATCTGGGATTGATAAGGACCTTGAGGAACATACTGAGTCTGGGGTTGACCTTGGGGTATGTATTGTCCTGAAGGTTGATAACCTTGAGGTATGTACTGTCCTTGAGGTTGTTCTCCAAAATAATATTGTCCTACATTTTTTCCTGGGAAAAAATTACCTTATAATTGCCCCCTAGGTGGTAATTAACAACCTTGAGGTTGCCCCCCAGGCATTAATTGACTACCTTGAGGTTCCCCTCAGGCGGTAACTGACCACCTTGAGGTTGCCCCCTAGGTGGTAACTGACCACCTTGAGGTTGATGATTTGGAATATTACCAGACATCATAAATATTTTCTCTGCGTTTGACGTTTCAGTTTTAATTCCATTAAGATCAGATGATAATACTTGTTCAATGGGTCGAGGAGCTGCTCCTAAGAAAGTACCAGAGAGAGCCTGATACCCCGAAGGAATAGAAGGACCACCGTGTAAAAATTCTTCCGGTGTTTTGGAAAGCATAAATGACTCTCCTGACATGATGGATGAAGGATAGTAACCTCTAGGTGTAGAATGAAATGGAATTCGAGGTGGAGAAAAATCAAGACTCGGGTTTTCTAAAAAAAATTTCAAAGATAAATATCAAGCGTCACTTCTAATAGGGCTATAGAAAATGGATTCATGCTCCCTAAGATTTAAAGACTGAGGGGATTCGGGAAGAGATATCTCTTTGTCTGGACTAGCAAGTTCTTCAATAGAAATAAGGCCAGATGGAAGATCTTCAGTGACAATATTTCTTACCCTAGGTGAACCAAGATCACTAGAAGTTGGTGTAATAAATCCTGAGGATGTTTCCAAAACAGAATGTTCAGTGTCAGGTTTAGAAATTTCAGGTTTTTCAGCTAGTTCACTGGAAGGATAAAGACTACCAGTAACTTCGGAAACTAAGATCGGTTCTTGAATGTGTTCTGTTGTGGGTATTTGATGATCAAGATGAAAAACTATAGATGAAATTCCAATTTCTGTTGATCTAATTCTACAGCTACTAGATGATACTAAAGCACGCAGCCCTTCAAGATGACTTGGTGTATACTCAAGGGGCTTCCCCTGATGTCTCCGGGATTGTCTCGGTAATTCTGCCATGATTAAATATTAATCAGTCACACACAAACAAAGAAAAACTCAATAAAAACACCTAAAGTTTCTAAAGAAACAAACAACTAAATCACACGCCTAAAAAATATAAGAGTTCAAACGACACACAAACAGTAACTTCCCGTACTAAAAACACTAGTTGGTGATGAAATCCAACTTAGTAGAAATTTAATACAGAAAGGGAAGTTGGAACAATTACCCCGACAACCTTCTTAATGAAACAGACTGGCACAATTTTCTTCACAAAACCATCTCGAGTGAAGAGAAACCCCCAGAGAGTCCAAGCGAGTCTAGTCAATGTCTGTTCCAGCTACAGTGAGATATTTCCTTCACCGTCACCTTAGGAAATAATCTTAAGCTTATAGACATTAAGGTTACCAACAGTAACAAATACAACTGGGGAACAGTCTACGATCCGATTCCACGCGCAAGGGAAAAGTAACAAAGCTCAACGCCCTTGAAGGATCCTCAACATGGTTAATCCAAGGTTTACCGAAAAGTGACCCCAAGCTCCTCAGCAATGGTTAATCCAAGTTTTACTGTTTGTAATGCATGAAAATCTTTTATCTTTCCCAATGAAACAGAATTGATTGTCTCAAAGGTTCGGACATGATCTCGTGATTAACTCCTTTAAGAGAAGCTTCCCAGATTGTACCAATTACAATTGGATTTATTTCCTACCACAAGATTTATTTACTTGTTTGTTTTTACTATCTTGGAGAGTTAATTACTCCCTACTCCAAGATACTAGCCTAAGCTATATTAGTGATAAGAGCCCTAGAAATAGAAAGGATTACTAGATCAATTTTAATTAAGCATTGTTTTTATGGGTTGTTCTTTAAGTCAATAGGTATGGAAATGAAACTTTGATGGTGTGAAGACTCGACTTCCAAAAACACTAAAAATGCACCTAAAAATGATAATCAATTCGTTTTTTATTTCAATGAAATTCTAGCTAAAGAAAGAGTTTAAGAATGCAATTCTTTTTAAGAGAAAATCCTTTCTTTGAACATGAAGAATAAATGGAAGAAAATATTTTTGTCTTTTCAATAAGAAATCAAAATGAGACAAATAATCAATGCTCACAATCCCTTTTACTTTCAAGACTCGAAACTACAAAAAACGACTTTCCTTGAAAAGAGATCTACAAATTCTAAAAAGCACTCAAAACTAAAAAAAATAATTTTTAGATCTACAAACTTTGAAAATATAATTGAATAAAAGCTTTAATTTTTTTTTTTTAGAATGTTTTACTTAGTTGTTCAGTAAACTAAGGATTCATTTGTCTATAATAACAAACAAATCAAAAAACATCCAGATATGTTTCCTTTTGTAAAAAATGAAACTCAAAACTTGTAACAAAGTTGGTTCAAAGATTTGCAAAGAGACAACTAGATTTATTTCTCAAAAAAGGATGGATTTCACAACCAAGTCAGACTCATCAAGAAGATAAAAAGACCAATGCGATCTGAGTTATTTCAAACTTCCAATATTTGAGTCACTATAGAGACCAAGTGAAAACCAGTCCAAGTACGCAAAACTTCTAGAAAATCACCCAAAACACAAATACTGTTGGAACTCACTTACAAGAGGCTTTTGACTGGAACAATATAGATCTGGGAAAATACTAGAAACCCTAAATCAAATTAAAGATAAACTGGAAGAAGAAATCTGGATTTTTTCAAAAATTTTAACAGGTTTCACAGGCCCCAGAAGTAATAGGTGTGGTCCCACACTGGTTACTTAAGGAAAGTGTGAAACTGCTCGCACTGTGCAAGAAAACAAAGTGCGGTCCCCATAAAAGTTCAAGAAAAACACAAAATATTTAAAAATAAATAAAAGAAAATTAAAGCTAAGCTACCCAGGCAAGTATCCATCAATCAAAAACTAGAAAAAACATTTTCTCAAGTCAAAACAGAAGAAAATAAAAAAACAAGAATCCTTTCCCAGCAGAGTCACCAATTTGTTGACCAAATAAATCAATCTTATGGACAAGATCAATCTCCCTAGTACCAAAAGGTAATCTAGCAACAAACAGCCAAATAAACCTATCTTTCTCTAGACATATGCGATTTACAAAAGAATACTATAAAAGTGTTAAGGTCTTACTGTAGATCCAATGCTTGTTCGAACTATTTGTCCCTCGATCACTTGAAGGAGTTATCTTTATAGACCTGCAGTCACAAACAAGAAAACATTAAATAGCACCTATATAGTAAATATTATAAATCATGCCTATCATGATGACCAAGGAATCCATGAAATAAACAGTTAATTAACATCTTATTGAGAAAAATGAATTCATGTGTATTCACTTTGAATAAAGAAAACCTTACAACCTTATCATTGATGTTGAACAGGCCTTCCCAGGGTCTGAAGCAGGAATCTTCTCTACTCTAAGAAGCCTTGCACTCTTCCAACTGAGATAGATAGAGGCATGTAATCTCTCCTCACAAAGTCTCAGTTAAATGAGTCTGAATCCCAACAACACTTAACCTCAAATAATTCTAAAGCTTGAACTCCCCTTGAGGCTACCCAATGCCTCTTTTTATAGTGCAAAAGAGGTGGTTTCAGCTCCAAATATGAAGGGATAGAATCCTCCTTCAAAGGGATAAGCTCCTCACATCAAAGGGTTAGCTCCTTAAGGTTAGAGATACATGAACCTCAAAAGAGTGGCTCTGCCACTGCAATATTCCTTCCAGAGGCTTCTAGAATTTACAGAAAGTGAGATTTTTGAGTTTACTTGCGCCTTTTTAATATTTTACATGGGTCCGCACCCATAACATAGAGAAAGTGCATTCAGGTACGCAGGAGTCATGAATTTTAGGTGTGGGACTGCAGGCAAGACAAAGAGAAAGTGCGATACCAGAGTGAAGGAGATTTTTAAGAACTTTTCTATTATTTTCAAGGCTTGAGATGAGGAAATAATGTGTTAGACTTGCAAAGGAGGAAGTATGAGTGATAATGAGCTCAAACAAATAGTAGAATGTCAAGATGACAATTTTCACTGCAACGCTCCTTGAATCATGCAAAAACTGACTTTAAAAGAAAAAAGGATGCTACAGGTTTTTTCGTAGCGTATTCCTGGCTTTAAGCCTGAGGTACATTATGAAACTATGTAAAAACCCAGAAATTGCCCCTTTCAAAATTGTCTTAAAAAATTGACTTCCATCTGAAAAAAAATTATTTTTTGCATGTTATGGCCCTCCCCTAAGGCATATTTGATCTCAATTTACTGCTCCTGTGGTGTTTCCTCTTCATTTATGATCATTTGACTTATAAGCTCTTCCACCACAGTCATTTTCAAACCTTTCTTCTCCAACTCTTGATGAATAAGATCCAATTTCTCTTGAAGATATTTCACTTGGTCTTTCAATGTCCTATTCTTGGATTGCAACTGCAATTTTACCTTTTTGATGTTCTTGGCCTCTCTTCTTAGTGGTTGAGTCCACTTTATTTTTTTTTTTGTATTGTCCAAGGTCTTTGAGACACTTGTGACTTGATCTTCCCATATATTCCTCATTTGTTCTAACTGAACCCTTTCAGCTCTATGCTTCTTTGCATCTTTCTTCAAGATTGATATCTCTTCTCCTGCCCCTTTCAACAGCTCCTTAAGGGTTTCAAATTCTGATTTTTCAGTGGTTTTCTCTTTACCCTTCTTTTGTTTGATAACCATCTCTTTTTTTGTGGGTGAGGAGAGATCTATGATACTTGGTGTTGGTTGAGTAGTTTCAATGACCCTCTAAGTCTCTTTTCTACTTTCCATGACCTTTCTTGCATGTCTGTTCATTGGATTTCTAGGTTGAAACATGGAACCAACATCATCACCTGCAAAATATAACTTTTTAGTTGTCTTTCCTTTCTTTAGCGTTCTTCCTCCATCTTCAACATCTTCAGCTTGTACAATGGGAGTTTCTTCAATATAAATTACATGCAAAATTTCCTCTAAGTTACCCTTAACCACTGTTTGGCTCCTAGTAACTCTCTTGCTACTCTATTTACTAACTATTGGCTTCCATTTTGTAGGTTTAGTTTTGGGTGTGTCAATCTTCTGCAAAGGCTCTGTCTCCATGCTCACTGGTTCTAACTGCTCTCCCACTGTTGGTGATGAAATATCTCTAGGTTTGGGAACTCTTTTAGGAGTGACAACATCTACTTCAAAACCATTCATGAACAGAAAGGATGTCCAATCTCTACCTAATATCTTCAACCCCTCTAATACCAACAACTTAATGAAAACATGGTGAAAAAGAGAAGTTTCATTTCCTTCTATTTTAACTTGAACCTTATCTGACATTTTAGTTACACTTTATATAAATAAAATGGAAATTCAAGTGATCTCTTACCCAAAAAATGTAGAAGAAGCCTAAGGTGGTAGGAGTAGACCATGTGAAACCTTCCTCACAAGTAAAGTACTTGTGAATGATCATCAACAACTTTGGATAGTTTTCCTTCATGTAACTCCTTGGGATAGCATTTGTGAGATCAATTTCACTATGTTCTGGTTTGATGAACTCTTTGCAGGTTTGCATGGTGAACTTGATGCCTTTAAAACACTGTTACCCTCCTCTAGGGATTCCTATTGCTGCTAAAATGTTTTCTGGTGTTAGTGTGAGGTTTATCATTCCCACCTTTGAAGGTGTTCCAGTAAAACTATTAGCAAAAACTTTGGAAACCTGTAGATGACAACCCTACAGTCTTTGACAGAATTCCAAACAACCAGTTCTTCTGAATACCTCAATGGAAGTTGGGTCTTCATTAAAAAAATTCATGTCCATGGGCTCATACATGTGGAAGTGACCACATTTATTGGTTTTGTTCCTTGTAGCCATGGTGGTTTTATATTTTCTCATCCTCACTTGATTAATTACAGCTGCAACCTTTGTAAATGCCATCAACCTGCTTGGCTCGATGAAGAAGCTCTCCAGAAATAAAATATCATGCAAAGATAAAGTAGATGATGAGAAAATAATAATTGGGTAACCTTTTATTGTTTGAGTGACAACTCATGCCTTAATCATGACACATGCATGCTAAGAACAATAATGATGACCTCAACCATGACCTTGTACTTTTGAATTTACCTTGAAAGATTCAAATGACATCCACCCTAATTCCTCTAATCATGAACTGACACTGTGCATAAAATTTGACAAGAGAGATAGGAAAATAGTTTTTCATAGCATAGCTAGTTCATTCTCTCATAGTTTCCCTTTGAAACTATTAGGCATTTTCATAGAAAAAATTGTTATTTCAGAGTGTAAAATGCTACGAAAAGAGGTAAAACTGGCTTAAGTGTCCTTTTTGAAATTAAATGCTTTGGAAATGAAATCTGACACCTAACGATGACTGATGGGATATGACATGACCTAAATGGAGGTGACCTTGAACCTTAGGATAGGTTTAAACATGTAAAAAATAAAATTTTCCTATACTAATTTGGAAAAAGGCTTAAGGAGACCTTATCCTTTTGAGGAGTGAACTCTATGACCATGTCAAGTAGTGTTTCACATTTTATGAGTGATAACATAGTCCTTGACGCCATACAGAGGATTTTGGATAGTTTAACCTACCAAGTTCCTATGGATGCAATGGAGGATCTGTTAGAGGCTATACAGAGATGTGTTGTTGGTGTACCATGGGATTGGGAGTGACTGTTTTGACATGTGGCAACTTCCATAGTCTTCTTTCAGGATGCTCATCTAGGGTAAGGCCCTCAGACATGGATTTTAGGATGATTTGATCTTTTTGTGATAGACTTGATCAGGCATAAGCCCTAATTTTGTAGAACATTCTTGTCCCAATATTGTATAACATTTTGAACATATGAATCTTATCTATATACAGATGGTTTCATGATGTGACTCTCTCGTATATAAAAATGGTAATTGATGATTTTTATGTTTTTAATGCAATGAAAGAATTATATGCCAATCTAATTCTTGATTAGCCAATGAATCAGAAAATGTTTTTCCTGATCATGGGATATGGATATATGTAATCAAATTAAATTATCTCTATAATATATGCACTCTAATAAATTGTCGATATAAATAAGGATCTCAGACCTGATAGATGTTGTTCAATTAAGACACCACCAGTTGTGAGTCCAAGTATACTACTAACGAGCCAACACCAAGAGATATTTCTTCCGAGAGTAGATTGACCACATCAGTATATTCTGCAAACTTATTTGAAGCAGTACCAATACACATGCCCCTTGAGACTAACAATTGACTGGATGGATAGTGAATTACCCAAGCCACGAAATCCAAATTCCGAGTATGTCGACTAGCACCATATACAAAGCCTAAATAGATCATATCATCCATAGATAACTTCCAAGGTAGATAAAAAATATCAACATCACAATGAAACCAATAGACATATATGCACAAAAAGTACAACATGTAAAAATGAAAGAAAATTCTAGGCACAAGCCTAGGCATAATACTTCTTACGATAGAGCCCATTTCTATGCTCCACCAACTCGTCTCCATTAAAATAATCCAATTCATAAGCTCCCTTTTTGAAGAATATTTTAAGGATGTAAGTACCGTACCACATGGATTTAAGCTTACCTGCCCCCAAGTCATCCTTATCTTGATCATACACCAAGACAAGTTTTCCTTCAGAGAAAACCTCATGTTGCATAGTCTTATCGTACTGAAATTTCATCCTTTTCTTATGAGCTTCATTAATCGTCGTTTCTTCTCAATGATTATCATTGATACATTCCAAATAAACAAGGAATTCTTAAATATTGGTAGTTTCAAGAAGAAGTTAAACAACTAGCTTAAGGGAAGGAATTTCACATTTCACAGGGAAGATTGATTCCAATCCATAAACCAATTGAAAAGGAGTGAATGTAGTTGCAGTCTTAACCAAAATCGGTTATGCGCAAAGCGTAGGATAGAACATAAAGTTCCAATTAGATCAAGCTTTAATGATCTTCCTTTGCAGGATAACCGTAAGGATTTATTCATAGCTTCCACTTGCCTATTGGCCTGAGGAAAATAAGTAGATGTTTGCTCCTTTCGAAAAACTAACTTGAGAGCCAATTTAGCCATAATGGAGTTCTGAAAATGACTTCCATGGTTAGTGAAAATATCTTTAGGAATACCAAAACTACAAATGACTTGATTGAAAAGAAAGAAGGTTGTTGTTTCACCATCGCACAAAAAAGTAGGCATAGCCTCAACCCACATGGTGAATTAGTCCACTGCTACAATGATATAATTATGACCCTTTGTCGAAGGTGCGTTACAAGTTGTAAAATATATTCCCCACATTTTGAATGGACCGACGATAATAACAGGAAATAGAGGAGGTGGGTGACCATGCATTTTCCAAGTATAGACTTGACAAGGATGAAATATTTTAACCACTTCAACACAATCTTCGAAAATCGAAGGCCAAAAATATCCATCACGGAGAATTCTTTCGGTTGTAGCAAGCCCAGATAAACGACCACCACAAGCTCCACCATGGTAATCATTCATCACTACCTCAGCTTCTTCTAAGTTTAAGCAATGTCTAAGGATTGAATCAACCCCGCGACGATATAAAGTGTCACCAATGATAACATATCTTTTCGCCAAGTGACACAATTTTCTACGCTCATCCTTCGAAAAAGACAGGGGAAACTTCGAATTCTAAAGATATATAATAATATACCCATACCAAGTATCTTGTGAAGAAATAAGGAAAAGATGTTCATCAGGGAATGATTCCTCATAAACTATTTCTTCTCCACAAGAAAACTCAAAGATTAATTTTGCAAATATCAACGATTTCTTGGATTTAGTAGAAAATAAATCGAGATTGAATTATTGTAAAATAAAAATCCATATATTATATTTTCCCCCAATCACTTGCCTACTGAGAACATATTTAAATGGATTCATGGTTGCCAAAAAAACGTTTTTCTAAGAAAAATATCATGTCTAAGTCGGTGAATAGCATGAAATGCTGCCAAAGCTAACTTCTCAATGGGAGAATATTTCCATTCAGGACATATCAAGCCTCGGCTTAGATAATAAATCACATGGTCACAGAGAGCATCATTTTCCTGAACCAGAACCATACCTATCATTCATTCTGTCGCAGTGAGATACAAGAGGTAATCCATGTTATAATCAGGTAGAATCAGTAAATGTGGGGAGGTTAATGCCTTTTTCAAAGCATAAAATGAGTGCTGAGTGAAGTTGTCCCAGAGGAATGGAACTCCTTTCTTCAACAATCTCATAAATCCTATTCTAATATCAGCATAATTGATGATAAATATCCTCAAGAAATTGGCTTTTCCTTCGAGACTCTGAAGTTGACAAATGGTAGATGGGGGAGGGAACTAAATTATTAACTCAAACTTGAAATAATATACAAAAATCCATTTAGTAGACACTATGAAACCCAATAAACTACTTAATTTGGCTATGAAAACACACTTATTTGGATTCAACCATATTTTATAATGACAACATATTTCGAAAATCAATCGAAGATGATGAGGATGATCAATTCTCTTTCGAGAACGAGCAGCTAAGTAATCCAAATAAGCTTCGATGATATGCTTGATATCATGGAAAGCATAAGACATGGCCTGCTGGAAAGTCTCTCTAGAATTTCTAAGACCAGAAGGAATATTATTATATGCAAAAGTACCCCAGGGGAAAATAAAAGATGCCTTATTATGATCTTCAGGACAAATAGTAATTTGATTATAGCCCGAGAAAGCATCCATGAAGTAGAAAATATAATTCCCCACATATTCATTGATAATATGATCAATAAATGGTGTGGGGTAATTATCTTTAGGACATACCTTATTAAAATCTCTAAAGTATATGTGCACACAGATCGTTCCTTGTCTTGCCCACTGAGACTAGATTTGAAACACATTCATAAAAAGAAACGAGGTATATAAAACCTGCCTTAAGAAATTTCTCAACCTTGGCCTTGATAGTTGCAAATTTTCCTAAGATTAACCGGCCAAAGCTTCTACCCTATAGACTTAGCATTGTCATAAGTCTTGATCTCATGCTGGACAACTAATGGATCAATTCTATGAATTTCCTCATAAAACCAAGCAAGAATTCTGCTAAAAGTTCAGTATATATTTGAATCTCATCTGGGGAACACTCAACTCTGATGAAAACATTTTATATTACGTAGGGATTAATGGAATTTTTCACCAGAATTGTTTCCTAAATGACAGACATATTACCTTCGGAAAAAATCTGTGCTGGAGCCAAAGCTATTAGAATTGGGTGAACATGAACAATTGACAGAGGGCTAGACATACTTGACTGAATTCACACAAATATAGTAGAAAATATGACCGATGATGAAAATCATCCCATAGTATTTCCACAACTGTCATTACTTCTAGGATTTCCTTCCTCATATGGTAAAATCTTATCAAGGAAATCCAAAGAAGAATTCAAACTAAGGGTCCAAACCAGAGCCACATCTCCATCCAAATCCTATGGTGAAATAGGAACTAGATTGGAATCTGTAGTGTTAACAATAGATTGATAAGAAATTTCGGTTGTAGACGTAGGATATGCCATTCCACCCACTTTCCCTTATTCTAATGTTGTCGTAGAAGAGGGTAAGGGCCAAGGATCTGAAAATAATGAGTTCGGAAAAAATATTTTCGGGTAGGAACCTTTGAAGATGAAATATCATCTATATGAACAACAGGAAGAAAAATATCAAATGTACCGATCAATGAGACATACATACAAACTCCTAGATTCTCAACAGGTTTCCTGACATTCTTCACCAAGGGAACAATATAATCAGAGGATACATTAGAATCTATCGGAGAATCATCCATATGATCAACATTAAAAATTCTCCCTCCATGGGGAAAACATAGGATGCGGAATAATGATGATACAGTGGCATCCATATCATAAAGCCAAATTCATCGCAATAGAAGGTTATAGTCCAAATTAGCATCAACTATTTCTACTTCAATATTGAATACATTTCCCCGAACATAGATGGGAAAGGAAGGAACAATGCCATATGGGTTGTGAGAATGACCATCAAATGCAATCGAGAGAGTAGGTGAAGGAACGACTTGAGGAGATCCAATAGCCTTCCAACATCAAATTTACATGACACACATGTGGAAGCTCCTTCATCAACTACAGTTCGAAAAATATTGATCTTCAATGCGTATATTTAATTTGAAAAGCCATATGATGATGAAGTTTCTTCTTAAGATTTCACATATCGAATGTAATCATAAGAGATTTTTTCGGATCTACAACCCCAATCATAGTGAGAAGCACAATACTTTGTTCTGGGCATGACTGTAGTACCTCCAATGCAGACATAGCACAAGGAATTTGAGCCAGATGTTCTACAATGGAGTATTCTCAGCTGCTTTGGCATTAGATTTAATTCTCAAATGCTTAGCAGAACCTTTCGGCATGCAAAGTATAGGCTCAACTGCGGCCCTCTCTATATGGAGTGGCTCCAAAATATCAGGATCAGACTTAGCCTTAAATATTCAGATTTTCCATAATCACGTGATCTCGTTGCGACATGTACGTGAGCACTCATCATGTATACATTTGAAGAAATCCCCCCCTACTGGTTGTCCTGGGTGGGAGCTCCAATATTTGCATTCGCGCTAGCAAGCATTTGTTGCCCTTGGGGAAAAGGGTTAGTCAAGACAACCTGGGAAATAGGAGAACCCTGTTGAGCCAAGAAGTGCTAAGCATCCTAAATTTTATGGCAAAGATAAGTGACATGGTCTCCAGTGCAAAATTTTCAAGGAAACTTAACTTTCTTTTTCGACTCTCTCTTACCCTCTCCAAAATTATTGTTGGGTTTTTTTGCATTATCCTTCACATCCTTATCCTTTTTCTTATTATGTCCTTTCATCTTCCCATTAGATTTTTGACTTCCCTTACTGTTATAGGATTGGACAAAATTAATCATTAAAGGCTAGGAAGGCATGGATACTGACGACATAGCTGATCTGGATACGGGAAAACTAGTTTTGTTGTGTTAGATCCCTCATCAGTTAAATAAAAATGTGTTTAGGATCATTTCAAGTTAGCAAATTGTGAAGGGACTTATGTGTCACGTTTTAAGTGTCTTTGATGAGAAATTTATGAGTTAATTAGCTTTTAAGAACTCATGTAAAACAAATAAAATGTAGAGAAATAGCACACAACAAACACATTACATAATAGATGATAATAGAGTTCACCCCTCCTGGGCTACATCTCCATGGACCTACTTCAACTAGATAGGCCTGCTTGAGATTTATTGTCAATTGTCTGATTAAATGCACCTAAAGTGCTCCAATGGCTTTGCAACCTCCACCATTAGCTTCAAAAGACCCAAAAAACTCAAAATTGACTCGTTAATCTCTAAAAATCGTCTTCAAGTGATCTACGGATGACCTCCTCTCCTGATGGCCCTAGGCTTCTTTAATCTTCAAAGTAGAAATAAAACTTTTAGAAGTGTTCCTATCCCTCTTCAACCTATAGCATCATGCTTAGAGCATAAAAATCATCTAGGAATGACTCTTCCTGAGCCAAATTTGGTTGAAATATGCCAAAGTTATGGCTTCCTCAATATTTCGTGAGGAATCTCCACTAAAAATGGAACATCTCCACTTAAGTCCGCCAAAGCTGGAAGTGGCGCCAAATTTGGTGGAACTTCCAAAACCTTCACCCAATTAAACTCTAGTTTAATTAATTGTTAAGAAGGTTTAACTATGATAATCATGGATTAAATGCACTATAAGCGCATTTTAATAAAATTCACATTAGAAATACGATCAATGCATTAACAATGTATTAAGGGTTAATAAACCCTATTTAACATCTTAACTCTACACATTTATGCATTAGCTCGACTCTTGGTCTTGGAGTATGGTCTCGTGGGGAGGGGATGGTCCCCTCCATACCCCCGATGGTCCAACCACTTGAATTCAAATGTAAACCGCGAACATAATGGTTAAGTATTAAAGTGGTGGCATAGTGGTAATGAGGGCATGTTGTATGGGGGTATTCATGGGGCCGAGCCCTGACCTCCACCCATCCTGTACATTAAACTTTTATGCCATAATATATTAAAACAAACCTTTGATAATATCTTAAATTCAAACTTTGGAGTATATGATATAAATTCGGCATCCGTACTATACCATAGTTTTTACCATAGCATAAAATTCAGACTTTGACCCATAATTCAACCATGCCATGGTCCACCAGAGGGGGCACGTGATGGCCCTTGGCTACACCACGTGTCCGCCTATGGTTGGACTATCCCAACCATATTAAAAAAAAATCTCATTCAACCTTAGGATAGATAACACATAAAAAAAATCACCTTCCAAACTATTTGGTGAATCCTGTAGTGACACTTGTCACCGTCTCATTAGGCTAAATGGAGGAAAACCCACATTTTTGGCCTTTGACCCTATTTGACCCTTTTTTTAAAATTCATCTATTTGACACTGCGATCAATGGGATCTAACTTCCTCATATGGACTTCATTTTGAGTGAAACAAAGTGCATTAGATTCCTGGCGATGGACTCGATATGGTCATTATGGTTTGGTGTAATTTTGAGCACTTTGTATTTTTGGAAATTTTTTACTCCCAATCGAGATTCCAATCAATAGCCTAAATCGAAGAAGTAGTTTTCAAATACAACTATTGCAATTGATTTAATATTTAAGCCATATTACTATCAAACGAACCAACTAGCCTGTCGGCATGGGGACTTGGCTTCGGATTGGATAAATCTATCTTGGATCAAGGAGCATCTGGAAAAATCTTATTAAGAATACCAAACTAGGAAGAGATAAGTTCTAATTTGCAGGCTCTAAATATATTCTCCTCTTCATTAAATACAGTGGAAAGAGATACATCCTTTGAGATTTCTGGATTTAAAGATTTTAAGAATCATTCCAAAAGGAATTTATTGGGAATATAGGCTTTAATTGACCTCTTCCTTCTTCTTCATTCTTGAATATGGTCAGATATGTGTGATGCCCTATCTTGCTGGAAGTTGTCGAAAAGCTAAGTTCCAGCATCATAACAAACAGGCAACTGAGAAAGATTCAATAACATAGTAGCCAATTCGCCAAATGAAGCAAAGGTGTTCCCATTAAGATCTATGTACCATTTAGCAACATCTCTAGTCGAGGTGCACTGAAAAAATCCCAACCTAATTGAATCGTCAATAAGGGAGTTTGAGGAGCACCATAAGTGGAAATTTGTTACATAGTCAGCTAGATTTTCACTGGTCTTCCCTTCGAATTTTGGAATATCCGATGGAAGCTTGGTTGGAACCGGAGGCCAAGCCGGGCTATATCGGATTGTATCGTTAGTCAATTTTGAAAGATATTGAAAATTTAGGGTTGCCAGGAACGGTAAGCATGGAGGAACTTGAGAATTACATCCACCATGAGAAGGATTCCAAACATTTTGAAAATAATAACCTGGATTTACTGAGGCATCGGGCTCCCAAGGATTGTTTGTAGAAGATACTGAACCATAAGGAAAACCTTGTGCTCCAAAGAAATTCATATTAGAACCTCCCCCTACCAAAGGGTTACGATAAAGAGGAATGTTTCCCACAATCGAAGTATTAAAATAAAATGATAACCCTGGGTAAGGGTTCCATGCATTAGCGAAAGGAGAAAAACCCTGAGAGGTTCCTACGGAGGAGAAAAAAACGTTGACTTGTTGGCTAAACATCAACTTCTTCCCTATTCCTAAACCACCAAATGTAGGGTTCCATCCTTAAAAAGTATTAAAATGTTGACCTCCTAGAAAAGTATTAAAACCTTGACCTTGTGCAGAGAAAGGAAAATAACATAACAAAGGGTTAGAATGAGGAATGCGATCGCTTCCAAAGGGAAAACCTTTAAGAGAGGGTGAACCACTAGCCATAGAAAATATATGTGTGGATACAATAGATGTAGTGTTGAAATAAACTGAGGGAATTTCACTAGAAGGCATCCCAAATGAAAATGAACCAGTGCGGAAAGAGAAATATTGGGTTCCCCCACTCAAAGATGGAATGGAGGTAGAGCGAAATATTGCATTATTAAGAGTGATAGTTGATATAAAAATTGTACCTCCTCCTTATGCCAAAGAGGCATATGCACACTATAAGTACTCATAGCCGAAAATATGTTCCCAATAGTGGCCATCAAAAGAAAAGAAGGAGAAATATGAGGGCTTGCCAACTCGTGAGTCAAGGTCCCAGCATATAATATAACACTAGGAAATTCAAAAGGAAGAGGGGAAGAAGGGGTAGCTGGAGGTTCGTAAATATCTTCGACCTCAACTTCTTCTGATGGAAAAATAACCCTATAAAGGAGTGGTGAACTCCTCTCTAAATCACTACTAACATTAGGATAGCCCTCTGAAATTATAGCCCCAAGAGAAGGATCACTCTCTGATTCATTCACTGCTACCGATTGGAAATCACCAACAGAATTTATCCTACGCCTTCTAGAAGAACGCTCGACACTCACAAGAGAAAGCCGACGAAGCATCCTAGATCAACGAGCTAATCTATCAACCACTTTTAATTCTTAACAAAAAATGTAAAGAATCAAAAAATTATAAAGCTATTCCAGTCTAGCAGAAAAGATAACTCTCTAAAAATGCCCCTAAGTATTCATCCAATCAAGCAACTCTAGGTATTTCCACTCCGGGTGATTAGGACAAGACACCAAAATACAATAAATCGAAAATATAAGGACCTTCTGAAAGTAGTATGGAGTAATTATGCACCAAGGCTACTAGAAAAGGTAATAGAAACAGTTACGCTAACCGCCAGGCAAACGCCTTTGCTCGCTTCGAAAGGGCACCCTAGAGAAGTACTAATGAATGTGATTCAATGTTAGCCTTAGGTACCACAGGTATTCCCCTCTGAAGTCACCTATGCGATAACTAGGAAGGAAAACTAAGATCACGATTTCATATCGATAGGGGGGCAAAACAATCTTCGGTCAGGATCCGACAAGTAGGAGAGGGGGCATCTCTCTTCCCTTCTTTCACTCACCCTTCTACTTGACTCCATTTTTAGGAGAGCTTTCCCGAATAGCTTAACGAGATTTTGTTTCACTCTTTTAATCAAATTATATGTTTAAATTTAGAGTGGCCTTGGAGAGTTAAGTCTCCACACACGTATTCCAAGGCCTTAATGACCTAGACTATTTGATGTATGTAATGGCAAGTCAAAAGAATTCTAACTCATTTTAAATTTTATCGCTTGATTTTAAAGGTTTTTCTTTTAAGCCAGGGGTGAAATGGAGGCGCAAGTCGTGGTGTTATGGACGCAAGAGGAAATTATTAGAAACCTGCTACATGAAAAAATGCAATTTTTTCTTCAATGAAAAGGCTTTCTACAAAAGGAACTATGAAGAAACTAATGAAAGAAAAAAAAATTCTTTTCTTTTTTCAAAATACATGCTCACACAATCCAAATCTACAAAAGACTAAAAAATATTATAGTGAAACTACTCTAATGCAAACTAACAATGATAAATGAAATATTCTAGGATCACTCTGAAGAACAAGAATTTTTTTTACTAATAAACAGGTCTGAAACTTGACACAAAAGAAAGGAAAAATTCAAACAATAACTTCTCCCAATAAAGAATGCCAAAAACTTGATACAAAAAGGAGCAAATTCAACCAAGAACTTCTCCCAAAACCAAGCGAATTCGACAAAAGAAAAATAAAAGGAAAACATAGATGTTTTTTGTGACTCTTTATTTTTAAGGAGATAAGAAATTCTTTGAGAAAGCGAAAACTACCAAAAAACGCAAAATCACCAAGTTGAGCAAAAAAGGGCCTTAAATTCCTTAAGCCATCAACATAATTTGCATGAAAAGACTTAACATGAGCAAAGAGGTAACCGAATCAAATAAATGACTTGACCGACAGCACAAAACTCCAACAAACAAATAAACTCCAAGAAAATCAAGAAGAATCTTC
Source organism: Pinus albicaulis (assembly GCA_034641835.2). Classification (NCBI taxonomy): domain Eukaryota; kingdom Viridiplantae; phylum Streptophyta; class Pinopsida; order Pinales; family Pinaceae; genus Pinus; species Pinus albicaulis. Next base: position 1,163,497,812 of record CM076570.1, on the reverse strand, counting down.
AAGATTTCCAGCATTGCCTTTCTAAAAAAACCAAGAAAATCTAAGAAAGCCAACTAAAGAAAAGAAAAAAGTGAATAAATAAGAAGGCTAAGAATGATAAAATTGACACTAACTCATTGTCTCGAATACATAGAACAACCAAGAACTTCAATAAGAAGCCCTAGTGCCAAACCCAAAACTGAAAGTTCACAAAGAAGGGCAAACCAAAAAAAGAGAGTGAATTGATAAATTGCAGAAAGAAACACTTCCCAGAAACATCTAATATTAAATAGAAGTATCCAAAAATAGGAAATAAACTTTACATGATTGAAAATATAAAAATTTCATTTCAAACTAGGCATAGGCAACTTCATAGTGATCAATTTGCGTCTATACGCAACTGTGTACAAGGAAAATCATTTATAAATGTGTTTCTTTGCACCAAAATGCATGTATACGCGAATGTGTAAACCTGAAAGAACATATAAAAAGGGTAGTAAAGAAAAAATAAAAATACAATCCTGATCCAGAAGATCAGAACTTTTTCCTGGATAAATAATGAACCAAAGAAATTGGAAAAGTGATCAAACCAAACAAAGAACCCAAATCCATATAGAAACAACCCAAACTAGAAATTACATGGATTTTCTCCCCATTGGAGTTGCCAATTCTCTTACAGGATGAAGTACCCTCGGGTTTGGGTTGAGAAACCCAAGAAAGCAAGAGGCATGCATCAAGAAGAAGTAAGAAAATTTACAGTCCTAATGCTTAAACTAGTAAAATTGGTAGAAGAGACTATACCCGTAGGTCCCACATTTGAAGCCCATCCAGCATAGCTCAAACCCTCTTCTTTTCCTAGTGCTTCAAAACCTGCAGCTCATTGAAGAAAATCACATAAACTAGTAATAATTGAAATCATGTTCTAGATGTCAGTGTTAGATCATATAAGCTTATAAAAAAAATAACATGAAATCATTCATAACAAGATCATAACATGTATAAATCATTAGAGATCATGTCATGACAAACATGAAAGAGCTTATTTATTGATATATGTAAAGTTGTGTGGAGGAATACCACCTGATTCAACCACGGCTCCAAGCGAAACCATCCTCCAGATCCATCCAGACCAAGCCTCAAAAATCTCCTTTCATAAGCATACACATAGTTGTCACATAAGAGGAGGGAACATCTCCATGAGGGAAACAAGGGTTTCCACAATCTGGGAAGTGTAGGTGACATTAGGTTAATAAGACTTGATGAGGGACTAAATGGCTATAATGCCATTACCTATCTCTCTCCTCCCTTTAGGCCTTCCCATGAGATGTATTTATATCACCCCAAAACATTTTTTTCAATTGGGATATTTAGGCCACAAGATAGTGTAGGATGGATTCCAGTGTAACCCATAAACCCCGCCTAGAAAATAGGTAATTTATATTTTTTTCATATGTTAAATTATATACGTGGGTTCGGTATAACTGGACCTACGCGTACGTGCGCTTTTGAGAGGGAAGAGTCTTGTTTGGAATTTAAAATAATGTTTTTTAGGTAAAGGACCAAGTCTGAAGGGAAAGGGTTGCCTAAGGCCATAACACAAAGAATCACGTATATAGAGGTGAGAAATGATGTTATAACATTAATGAATCAAAGATGTTTTGTTGTCTTCCTTTTATCAATTTTTATCATCTTATATCTTGTAAGTTTAAATTTAGAATGAAGAGTTGAGTTGACTTGTTAACTGATTATAACTTACTAAATAACTCATCCTTTCCTCAAGTACACACTCGTGCTTTTCTAAATTTTAAATCGCACTTCGAATAAAAAAATAAAAAAAATTGGAGTTGTAGTTTTGACTGACTTGGTTCACTGAGTTCATACTGAACTATCTCCAATCATAACATGGAGTTTATAACTCATCCTTGGCTTAATATAAACTAAATTTGTCAACTCATCTAGGGATGAATCAATCTAAGTTGACGCTAATAAAAATTTATGTAGGAATGAAATGGAATACAAATTTAAACAGAAATATAAAGCTACTACGAAAATTTAAATTCAATTAATTAATAAGAAATACTAAAAATTGATTACATGTACTATGTAAAAAAGCTAGCTTGGGCGATAAAAGCTTACCTATGAGAAATGATGTGATGTTACATGCCTTATGAAATATGTTATAATGAGGCTTAAAGTTCATCTCAAAATTGAGAAATAAGGGAACACCCTAAACATCAAAAACTCTAAGCCTACGAGATGAAGCACAAAAGGTTTGTGGGCCCCATTGTGATTAGTTCTAACACCAAATTCCTGCGATCGTAATTTGGAATTATGATCTTCGTTTGATGCGCATGATACCTCATTATAAATATATATTTGAGGAAAACATTTTTTCTTGACAATCCATTAAACTATGATATTTGGCGTGTTTAAAAAAAATCACCGTTTAGGGCCTCAAAAGAACTTCGGAAATTCAGAGCCTGAAAAAATACTAGAATATAAAGCTTTGCTAGAGTCATGGGAATTCAGAATAATTAGTGTTGGGGTTCCAACTGCAATAGGCAGGTGGCCACCAATATCCACATGGATCATAATCTCTCAACTTTTCTTATCCCAAATTTGAAATACCACTTGGATACCTAGTTAACTGATCCTCCAAGTCCGTGCATGAATATACCAACTCACTCATATGCATGAACTCATTCTTGAAAAAAGGAAGAAACCTCTTGGTCTCTCTTAACTAAGGCACAAGTAAATAAGGAGACCTTCGCCACTACACTTATACCCAATGGGATCCATTTCAGGTCATTTAATTGAATTCTTTCATAATTACCAACTTGGATAGATCGCCTATGAAACTTTAACAAGAAAAATGGATGTTTTGGACTCTTTTCTAGAAGAATTCTTAAACACAAGATTATATGCCTTTTTAAGAAAAAGGTAAAAATGCATCTTTGAGGACATGAAAAACCTTTCTAGAAGAATCAATTAGTTTTAAGAAGCACATAGAGATGGGATCCATATATGATCAGTTCATTCAATGCATTCACCATTCCCACCTTGGGTAGATCCCTGATGAAACTTGTACAAGCATAATTAAAATCTTGGAATATTTTCTAGAAAAACTCTTAAAGACTAATCAACAAGTTTATAGCCTTTTTTAATAAATAACTAAAACTTACAAAGGTCTATTATCGTGAAACCAAGTAGCATTGAATTTTAATAATGATCTTGATTCAACATTTTTTGACAATGTTCTTGGTTCAACATTTTTTGAAAATGGTCTTGGTTCAACATTTTTTGACAGTTATCTTGATTCAATACATTCTTACGAGTAGAGCCCTCTCCATTCCTTCAAGAAAGATTGGGCTTGGGAAAATTATAAATCTGACCATTTCAAAATTTTCACAATGTAATACCTGATACTAGATATGTTCAGTTTATGTCTTATAAAATCTTGGATGCCTCAAAATTTTTTCCTTTAGAGCAACGTTGTTTCACAAAAACATCACATGTCAAAAAGGTAGTTCCAAAACCTCTCCTAATTATTTTTTCTTGAAATTGTAATGCCTTTTCCACTTCACCAACCTGGAATAGAGAAGGAATTACTTCAGAGTATACTCTAACATGTACAGAGAATCTTAATTCTATCATTTCCTCAGGAGCTTTTGACACCTAATTTTTTTCCCACCATCCCAAGATGATGCATGTCATAGAAAAAACTTGCATAACTTGCAATAACACATTCCCTAAGCATTTAGTTCAATACATTGATAGCAACTTCAAATTTCTTGGATTTGTAGAAATATTTGATGAGTGAATATTACAGAGTATATGTGGGTGAGAGGCCCTTTCTAATCATTTTCTATAGTTGATTTACTACCTCGTCCATCATACCCAAATTACATAGGACCCCAATGAATGTGTGATAGAAAACTATCTCAGGAATTTTTTTCTCCATTAAATACATTCTTGCATGGTCCACTCTACTAACCTTGCAAAGATCATTAATCAATGCATTCAATTTGGAAGCCACTGGAGTATAGCCATTTTTAGTAATTTCATCTATATTATTACAAGCTAGTTCTATATTGTTGGTCCCTAAGATCCCACTAGTCAAAATAGAATAAATTGCATTTCTTGGATGATGGCCCTATTTTAACAGTTCCTTGTAAATTATTCGAGATTTCTCAGGTTGGATACCCTTACATAGGCCACCAATTACATATTAGGATCAAAGTAGGAATCCGTTATAAAAACAAAATGAAGGATATGGAGTGCATCCTCAAATTTCATTATCTTGCATAAACCAACAATTATAGTTTTGGTGGTCCTAGTAATGAAAAAGAGACTAACATCAATAATTTTAAGATAGTTTTGGAAGGTCGTCTATATCTAACCGACCTTACAAATTTCTTTCACAAGTTCACCAAGAATGGTTTGTTCAAAAACATACCCTTCATTTAGCATCAGTGTCATATATTATTCGGCCTCTATAGGTTTTCCAGTCCTTAGATACCCATAAATTGAAGTTATAAAAGTAAATAAATAAGGACATCATCCTTATTTGAGCATTATATATATATATATATATATATATATATATATATATATATATATATATATATATATATTAAAAGTAAATAAATAAGGACATCATCCTTATTTGAGCATTATATATATATATCATGTGCTTGATCCAATAATTTTGCTTTGGAGAAAGAATCAATCAATGTTGTATATGTCACCACATTAGGATAATTTCACTTCCACCTCATCTCATTCAACAAGTCAATAACATATTCTTTATGTTAGGCCTTTCACAAAAAATCCAACCATTTGATTTAAGGTTACCAAGCCAAGATTTAAACCATTTTCCATAGTGATTTTGATTGCATTGGACGCATCCAATGGTATGTTTTCAATAAAGAGGTTGTAGAAAAATATTGAAATATAATGCTTTATAATAACATAACTTGCTCTTTCAATTTCATAAAATACACACTCTGCCATCTGTAAAAAACATCTTCTCCCCTCTGTTGATTCTCTGGCATCAGGGGATGAAAGTGATATTGATTGTCACTAAATTTAAGGCAGGTGTGGAGGTCATGGAGAATTTTTGGGGCTAATATTTGCAAGTGGGCTAATTTTCCATGATTTTTCTATAAAATATATTCACCAATTTCCATTTTTTATAAGAACGATTCACCCAAATTGTACAATATAAAATATTTTAACTTAAAAATCGCCAACATTATATATAGATTATATATGAAATCATTATAAATTTTAGTAATTCTACAAATACATCAACAATTTTTTTATAGTTTGCCTATTAGGGACTAGTGATATTCGCCAATGTTTTGAAACTTCAAGATGATTTTCCATCCTTAAAATTTTCCGTAGTGGAGGTCCCTAAACGAGGAGATGGTTGAGCTAGTATGGAAGATATTTGTAGATTTGTGAGGGAAGTAATGGCACCGAAAACCAAAGAAGAGGGGAAGGAGGTGAGGAAGATGGGATTTTAGAGTGGACGGGTGTGCATAAATTCCACATGTCATATTTTAACTAGAGGGAGGAAGACATAATTGATGCTTTAGGATTTGTTGGGATGAATAGTGTCTACCCAAACCAACCCCAACCCTTTAGATAGACTCCTTTAATGTAAAAATAATTAGTTAAAAGGAATAAGGCTAAGTCAAAATGAGTTAATTTTTTTTAAATATACAAATATGGGTTAGGTAGAATCGACTTGCAATCATTTGAAACTCACTGAAATACTTGTGCCAATTTGTCTGGTCCTTCTCTTCTGTTGTCTCAGAAAAGTAATTTCATTTTCATGGAATTTTCAAAGTGAAATACATTTTTCTTCACATATATTTATGTGCATGTAGTTCATGCTTTACAATTGAATATTTCATCCCATTCTAAATTTAGCTAAAAGTTCAGTTAGGTAGTAATGCTCATTTTTTTTTCTTTTGTAAGTGTAACAATTTAATTGTAAAGTATCTCATAGGTTGATGTTAAATTGAACCAATCATATTAATTTTATATTTGGCTTGCAATGTCTCTAACCTGAAGGTGGCTGCGATGCTCACATAAATTTTTATACTTTATTGATTGTAGGTGGGTTTCACCTTATTTTTATGGTGACCGAAAGAAAACTTGGATTATTACAACTTACAATTTTGATCCAATAAATCTTAGGGACGCATAAAAATAAATACTATAAATTTCATCCAATGTTGCAAATGAAATGTTGTAAGTTAGTAGCATATGAAGATGTAATGCCAAATTGATTGAAAGAAAAGTATTTTCTTTTCTTAAATATTTATTAGTATTTATGAATTAGAATAGAAATATAATAAATTATTTATTTTTCTTAAATTGTATAATTCTGATGGGAAGTTACAAGGTTCAAATACACATAATTTATATACTTAGACAACTGAAAAATCATGTTCGTAGTTTGTTGGAAAACAACTGGGCTATTACAGAACCTATAGAACCATAATCATTGACACAATCTGGCTGGAATATGAGGAAGCCTTAATAAAGGCGGAATTATGCCAACAAATTATAGTAGGATCCAACCTTCCATCCATCGTCAAGTACTTATAATCCCAAGAAGATAAAAAACGTCTCATCCTTTAGCTTATGAGATAACTAAAACATGAATGAATCCAACCAGTGCTATTCTAAAAAATTGCACTTGACGACATGGAAAATTATTTATAGGAAGCTCGAAAATATTCACAGTTCACATCCCAAGGGTCAAGCTCAAAATATCAGAACATGAATGATAGAGGGACATAAAAAATAAAAAATAAAAAGATTCATCGGATACACATCCCAAGGGTTGAAGTTCAATATAGCAAAACCTGTATCCTAGATGGACATAAAAAAAATGAAAAGTCATGGGATACAAATCCCAAGGGTTTAAGTTAAATATAGAAGAACATGTATGATAGAGAGACATGGGATACAAATCACAGGAGGAAAGTCCAAGAAAGTGAAAGAGACATATATTTGTCTAACTTCTATTGTATTTTAAAAAAAATGTAGATTACTTACCTTCAGTTATATCTGCTTCAGTGTGAATGCATTTTTGATGTATAATGGTTTTTTTTTATGACATACATTCCAAATGAAATTTTCATATAATTTAATGGTGTGTGTTGTATCTAATGGTAATGTTTCTTTGAACCAAGTGACGAGCCTCTAAATTAGACATAAAATAAGGCCCATCTAACCTTTCTTAAGCCCATCTACCTTCTTTATGCACATGAATATATATATTAAATATTTCCTTCCGCACTTAATAATTTTTTCTTATGCTTCAATATTTTCTTAGGAAGGTGTAAAGCTAATTACATATTTGCTCCTAATATTGGTTATTTTTGTAGAATATTGTGAGAATATTTGGCATATTATGGATATTTGGAGAAGGAGATGATTTAGGGACTTTCTCCCTGCCACTGGAAGATCAATATTGGACCATAAATAAGCACAATAAATGAGCACAATATCAGGAAATTACGGAGAAATATTGGAGAGATTCAAGGGGATTTTCCACCCTCCTTAACCCTCAAAGGCAGCCAAAGGATCCTCATGATATTCTCTCTAGCAATTCAAGTTCCAGAGGTAGCCAAGAAACTCAAAGAAGAGAGCACTCAATCTTTGTTTACTCGAAGTCAAGTGGACTCAATCATTATTTTCTGAGTAGCTGCCCTTTAGGGTAAATAAATATGATCAAGAGCTAATTAGGGTTGATTCTATTCCATTCCAGTTTTTCCATTCGATTCTAGGCCATTTGATATAGTCCATTCCATTCCATTTTCATTCCATTCCATCCCATGCCATCCATTTTCCATTCTATTACACTTTTGTTGTTTAAGACCTTTGGGATGTAATAATATTTCATTTTAACGCAATGAGTATTCAGATGACTTTTCTTTGATCTAATTCTAGAGAGTTGGGCTTGTGGATTAGGGCCCAATCCATGTGCCTCAGCTTCTCTTCTTGTTACCATTATTTCATTTCTGTCATTTAGCTTGTTTGTTTCTGTCCATTAGTTATTTTTTGTTTATGTCATTTAGTTAATATTTCTTCTGATAGTTTCAAGTTGTTGTTTCAAATTACTGCTATAGGTTTTCATTTGCTTAATAGAATGGAGGATAAAACTCTAAAAGTAATAGATCTAGACTTCCCTTATCATCTATGTTAATTGAACTCGAGTGGGGTAGGCTTTCCCATAGACCAAAATTTTTTATTTTTGTTCATTGTTTTTATCACGCATTCTTTTCTGCTTTCCATTGCATGAATCTGCAATTTTTTTTGCAGGAAGCAGTATTAAATTTCCAGAGAAGTTCACCCTCCCCTTACTGCTTCATTTTCCGTCTCTATTTCTACACTTCTATCCCCTTTGATTTTCACTTATTTGGAGCTACTACACCCTAATTATTCCCAAAAACACTTCAAAATGACTAAGTCTTCCTTCTATTCCTTCATTTTCACGTTATTCAGCTATTGCAACCATTTTAACCCAAAATTATTGACAAACCATCAAAGTTTGACCTCGGCCCTTTTCTTCTCCATTCTCTCGATACCGTATATTTCAATCTCACTTTGCAACATTTACCCTTTTCCTTTAAGACTTACCGCTCCAATTCACTGATTGTGATATTGTGATATCGCGTATTGCACTTCACAACATTTACCACATCACAAACCACAATGTTTACCCCATCGCAATTCGCAGATTTTACCTTTTCGCAAATTGCACTTTGCTTCCGCTCCCAAACTGTACTCCCACTTCTCCACCATCGAAATTTTAAAAGCGTTCTGCTCCAAAGCCATTTATACACTATAATAAGGCTGTATAAGGTTTAGCTTTGTTCTTTTCACTTCTAAGCCTTGTTTCATGTGTTTTTCCCTCAATTAGACTCTTTATCTCTTTTTCCTTCAAACTGCAAGCACACTTCTTCAAATTAGAATTAGGTCATGAATAACTGCATAAATATGATAATGATAGATCGAGTAGGGCGTGTTTTGCCAATTGGCCAAGTTAAGTGTGGTATAAATTATTTTCCTTTCTCCAATTTAAATTAGTTTCATTTCTACAATTTTATTTATGCAAATTGAATTAGTTTCATTTCTATCATTTCCTTTCTGCAATTTATTTTAGTTTCATTGATGTCTAATAGACTTCACTGAGAACCCCTAGAAGTAGCACCTTTACATAAAGCAGAAGATGATGACATAAACATAATGCATCAGTTGTGTATATAACAGTATCACCTCCAAGTTCGTATGAACCCCAGGTTGATAAATTAAAGTAGGGCGACCCTTGGAAGTTGCAGCATTATTGGTGCAATACAAGGCTCACCACTTTTTGGCCCCATTTCTAGGGAGGTGTCTAGTATATTTTTTTATTTTGTTTTTAGCATTATTTTCTTCTTTCCTTCCTTTTCATGCCATTTCAGAAATATTTAAAAAAATACAAACAGATGTGATTTTGATGCCTCATAGGAGAAAGGATAATGATAATTTTTTTTAATAAAAAAATACTTCTACAATACCAAACCCCCACCTGACCACGTGATGCAGTAAGAACCACATCACCATACACTTTTGAAGGTAGATGATATGGATGGATATGATGACAATAAAGAATATCTTATTGGGTGTCCCATTCAAGATATGGACATCAGTGTAAATATAAAGAACATCCATCCATATTTCCTTCCCAACTTCCATGGTATGAGGACAGAGGATCCAGAAACATTTCCCTTTGAATTTGAGATACTTTGTAGGTCTAATGGCTACTGATCACATACACAAAAACTGATATTGTTTCCTGCAAAATTGAAGGATATAGCCCTTAAATGTTTCACGAGTCTAGTTACTAATTCAACAAGATCATGGAATGATATGCAAAAGATATTTCAGGAAAAATACAAAGATCGTGATCGTAGAGAAGAAATTTTTGGAATGAACCAAGAAGAAGATGAGAGCCTTGAGGATCTAAGAGAGATGTTCATGTATAATGTTTAGAGGGAAAAATTTCATCATCTAGGATTTGACACACTAAAAACCATCTTACTTAGAGAAATTATGGATGAGTGGATTGATCTCCTTAATCTCATGAGTAAAGGAGATGTATACCAATTTTCATTTGAAGAAAATTTTGAAACATGCAAACGTATATCAAGAGGAAGGGAAAGAGTATGTAAATCAACATAAACATTGGTAAGGCAAGATGAACATGGAAATATGCTTGATAACTTTAAAATAGAAATTCTTAGCAATCTAAGTGAACAAGTAGAAATTTTAAGAATGAAAAATGAGAAAAAAAAAGATGTTGATATTTTTGTTATCCATGTAGAATCATATGTTACTAAATATTTTCCATCCTTCCACGGGTTTAAATCATTTTACCAGGAAGACAATGGAGCAAGGAAATCGCCAAAGAAGATATGTTATGTAGCTCCAAGGAGACCCTGGAAGCCTAGTCAACTTGATATGATGCAAGGACCTACTTCACAATTTCAAGCTTATTCACATCCATCTCAAACTAATTGGGACACACTCACTCCTTCACAACCTTAGCCATATCAACCCCAAAACCAATCCTGGCAGCATGGTTGGCAAGGTCCTTATTGGGGAAATCCACAATATCCTCAATATTTCGCTCCATATCCTCCATACCCAACTCCATGCTATCCCTAGCATCCACCTCCACCACAACCACAACCTCAACCACATCCATATCATATATCCACCCCCACTCAACTACCAGTATCACCACTTCCAAACCCACACCATGAAGTATCTCAGCCCATTTACAATGTTGAGGTAAAACACTACCAAACATATCCTCTTGATCTAAATGCTCTACATCTTAGTTCAAGAAAGGTATTGCAAAGAAGATATTTTCTTAATGTCATTGAAGCACAGCATCAAGAGGAAGAAGATCCAAATGAAGAGATGAAAAGATCAACGGTTGCACTTGATGAAGAGACGACATCAAAATCAGATGTTGAGAAAGTCCCCTCATGTGTACCATCATTTCCTCCATGTGTTCAAGAGAACAATCAGCAAAAATATAAATATTTGACTGCCATAATAGAAAAGGACATCCAAGGTGATCCAACATAACAAGTGAATGAGGGGCATCACAACTATATTGACATATGGTTCCAAACAGTCACTAAGTTGCAAAAACACACTCTTCTACAAAAATAATTGATACAATCCCAGTCACAGAAATTCACCTCTTATATTCAGATACACGTCAGAGCATGTATTCCAAGTCTGCACCTAATTTTATCTGTCATCTTGATGTGTGCATGGCTTCATTAGAAGTATTCCTATACTTGAAAAAGTTTTTTTTTTCAAGTAGAGTATGAATGTGAAAGAAGAAAAAAGAAAAAAAAGTGAATGAATAAAATCTTAGATGAAAACCTCTTTGAAGTGTTTAAGATTTGCTCACTGATTGAAAATCTCCATGAGGTGGTCATTGGGTTGAAAAAAAAAAATCCTAGGTGAAAACCTCCTTTGAGGTGCCTAGGCAGACCTACTAGTGGAAAACCTCATTGAGGCAGCTAGTAGGCCTTAAAACAAAAAACAAAAAAAACAAAAACAAAAAATTGCATTTCTCCATATATCTCTCTCTAATGAATGTAGGTGCTCTCGAGCCTTTGCAAGCAGAAAAATAACAAGTTGGCACAAAAGTAAAATTTGTTCAGCACCTTGGTCAAAGGTAAACAAACTTTGACTTCCTCCTTTTGTGCTCAGAAGCTCAAAAAGGACCTCAAGTAGATTATCACATGCAGGTTCAGAACCACCGAAGACAGCATTACAACCATATCAACAACTTCAATATCACCTGCAAGAACAAATCAATGGTAAGGCTCGGGTATGCAATCATATAACCCTTTCTTCAAATCTACTTTAGCTTAATAAAACATTAAAATGTGTGAGAAGGAAAGTTTTTTTATATAGCCAAAATTTGTAGAGGAGAAACCTCAGCCTTATCTAGAAACTAGCCTCAATTTTTCTCCCAAGAAAAGGAATAATGCAAAAGTAAAAAGGACTTGAGAAAGTAGACAGTAAGCAATTCACTGTAATAGAAGACAAGGAGTGTCAAGGGTTAATCAAGGGTGAACTGAGTGTTAGTATGAATCCTTTGTCCAAGTGTACGAAAAAAGACCACTTTAGCTACGCATAACTAATAGCCCTAACATCAAAGATGGCTGCCAATATCTTCAGATCTGCAGTTAGTTGATCAAGACAAGAGCTGCAAAAAACCAGATCTATGCATAGAAAGACATTAAGCAGTAAAAAGAAGGGTTTGCTCCATATATCCAATAGACAAGACAAGAACAATTTTTGAAAGAATTTCTGTATTAAGGGCACCTGGGAGGAAAACAAGAAGGCGTATCCAATTCTCCTCAATGGGATGGGTTCTTGGAAGTCCTCAGCACTTCAGATCTAGAATCTCTCTCTCTTGTTGGTGTAGAAAACCCAAACAAAGATAGAACTCAAAGGGAGCTCACACAGCAAATAATGTAGAAAAAGGTGACCAAGTGTATAGATCCAGAGTGATCTAATAGGCAACAAAAGGTGAAGAATGGTAGGAAAAACCCTTCTATTTATAACAAAATATTGGGTCATTCTAGATCTTTGTGCATGATTAAAATAATGTTAACCAAATCTAGATCCACCTTTTATGGAATATTTTATTATATTTGTTGGAGGGAAAAAGTATTTGACTTGGGTCAAATCCCTTTATTTGTCAATAATAAATAAATAAATGATTTATTTATCTTTTTAAGGCAGTGGTTGAAGGATAATCAAATAAATAATGATTTATTTAATTATTTGTGGGTGATTTGGTCATATTTAACAAGGAATATTATCTAAATAGAATTTAAATAATTATTCCTAGAAAATAATAAAATAAATAAAGGTTTATCTCATTAATTTCTTTGTTTTGGGTTAAACATAATTAGGAATAACAATTAAATTATGGTTTAATTAATTATTCCATGAGGAAAATCAAACAAAATAGGTTTGTTTAATATTTCCTTTTGGGGTTTCCTGTTTAGACCATAAACAACCTAATAAATGTGGTTTATTAAGTTATTTTACATAGTGAAAGCAATTTTACTTAGGTTAAAATTGGTCTTACATGGTGTACTTGGGTCCATCTAATGATAATAGGTTAGATGACCAAAAAATGGTGTAACAGATTGCCCCCCAGCGTGCGAGTGTTAGGAGCAAATCATATGACCGAAGTACGTTGTAAGAACTCAATCACCAGACATCAAAAGGGAAGTCGGAGAGAGAGATGTAAGGTAGACTAATGTGCTGAAGAACTAGACCCTGAGGAGACGAGACTTACAGGTGCAACAAGTCTCTTTTTATGAGAGGGTACTTGTGCTAAAGGCGGCGGGGGAGGCATACCTATGCCCGCCGAGACAAAGTACAAAAGAATAGTGTGTCCAGTAAACAAGGGACCGAACTATAAAGTACAGCCAGCATAAACATGAGCCAGATAAAAATACAATGAGGGATGCCATATACATGTTGTGCCTGGGATGACAGCCAGGACTTGTACAATAATATCTGAGTACATGAGATACAAATACAACCCAAATGCCCCCGACAAGTGGGGAAGGGCTCACAAAATCTGACTGATACATGCAAATCAAAGAGGCGCTGCAAGCGGCTAAGACCGACATCATCAAATATATTGAGCTGCATCGAAGGCTGCAATGAAGAGGTTATTCGGGCGTGTGGGGGGCTACCTGCAGGGCCACCCCCTCATGAGGGTTGAGACATCTCACACACACCCGGGAATCACCAAAAGCTGTTGCTGTATCACTGAACCATCAAGCATACGAATCTCGATCATGCTGAAAGGAGTTGGAGTGGAGAAACAATCAAGTCAAAGGGTAAGGAGAGATTCCTTTGCCTGATCCGAGGCACCGAACAAGAGTGGAAGCTGGAACCAAGGTACACCGCCCTCTATACCTGTCTTCTGGAATGAAGGAGCTGATGTCAACAGAAGGAGGTCCACCATAGGTGAGGCAATGAGAGATCCTCAACTAAGGAACAAGAGAAAATAGTAGAGCGACTGACAGACTAATACCAATGATGATGATGGAATGGAGGGGACTGAGTAGAAAATGGACGACTTCCCTTGCTAGAGCATAAAGGACATGAATGACATGGCAGCGACTGACACAGTATCATGAGGGATAGGGAAAGTGGGACTGAAGGCCATAATGTGCGACACAAGAGAGGGAGCAAGCAATGAAGGATGGAGGACTATAGCAGGGTACAAAGGGACTCAGGATAGACTCCATGAATGCGATGATGACTCAACTTGGATGCTCTAAACAAGGGCGACTTGATGGTGCTGCCACACAGTAAAGGTCCAATGGGGGACCATAAAAACATAAGTACAAGATGGTAACTCACGACGAACATCAACACAAGCATGGATAAGTATGGAGGCCAAATGGTGCCCCTAGTATGAGTGTTGCAAGTGAAGAAATTCGATTTTGAGGAGGGTTATGGTTGAGGGGCATAGGTGCCCCCAAGCATGGTGTGGTCATGCCAAAATGTATTTAGAAAAATGGGAATCTAAACACATTTTAATGATGTGGTGCGCCATTTGTTTTCGTTATGGTTATGCAGTTTGAGAAAGGGAATGGAGGATTACCATTCTCTTTTGGTACTGCATAGAGGAATCAAATGGACTTTAAGTTTTCGGGTTGGCATACCTAGTGTCACTATCCGAAAGAGAGGATTTGGAGATAATGAACTGACGCTCTCTTAGAAAACCCATAGGTTGTTCAACAAAAATGTCTAAGAGATTGGGTTGCTGATGGCAGATGAGGGAACAATAAGGGGTATCATCCCTAGAGTTATCTGAAGTGATATGGGACTCTAGAGGTTCTTCGAAATGTGGAAGAATAATGGTACTAAAGTCAACACGACCAGATACACTAGGAGAGTTTTGGAGAGTTTCTTCTCCTGGTCTCTCGAATATGGGTGCCCCCTTACCCAAATATTGGGTTTCAATGTAATGGCCACAAGGTGCATGTGGTTTGAACGCATGGGTTCGATGTAAGGGGGAATGGATAAAGTCAGGGGTGGGGATTTCATCCATAATGTTGTCATTGTGATACAATATGGGGTGACTGGTGGAAAAAAGACCACCTGACGCGGCGAAGCTACCTGACTCATCATCATGAGAAGAGAGGTTCACATGCGCATCGTCACAAGGGGCGATGGAAAAGTAAGCAGATAAAGGATCTACCGATGTTGAGCCTAGGGTGATCGCTGAAGGAAGGTAAAGCGAAACAACAGGGGAGGATTCAGAGGGAATGTTCCCCGAGGGTCTCATGGATGATGATAGGTAAAAAATGGTGGATGAAGGCTCCGTCATCTCGACATCAGGAGGGGGAATGTCAATGGGAGCAGTCATGTCTGGTAGTTCTGCTGAAGAGAAATGCGCAAATAGGGGAGAGATGGACTCATTGCGCTTGGCCTCGAATTGGTGGATCGCGGCTAGAGAGGTGCGGAAGTCCTCGAGGCGGGGAAAAAGATGGGTGTAATGGCCATGGAGATCACACAAAGCATAGGGGTGGTTGGTGTGAATAGTCTTGGGGTTCTTGATTGCGGTCGCGGAAGGAATAGAGGCTTCCAGGACCGTGGACTCAGGGAACGCGACATTAACCATGGGCTTGAGATGAAGCAATTCAGGACAGGTATGGGTGGCATGACCAACAACATCACACAAAACACACTGGATGGTATGCTTTGGAGGCCGAGGAGGGGCAGGGTTTGTCAGGGCAGCCTTTTCCTTTGATGCCCCTTTGCAAGCTTTGCCCTTCTTACCCGAAGCGGTCGCAACAGGAGGTGGTTCCTGTTGAGGTGACTGAGGCACTGTTGCAGCGGGAGAAGTTTTGGGGACCGTTTGAACCGAGGTCAAAGAAAGATAAGGTTTGGGTTGACCAGCCAAGGTTGGGGCTGGAGGATCAAGGTACCAGACGGGTATACCTAGGGTCAGGTTAGGGAGAGAGGGGTTGGCCATGACGGGGACCGAATAGACTCGGGGAGGGGGAGCCAGGAATGGTATCTGACCAGTGGGATAATGACCAGGAGGAATAGCTTTGATATGGTTAAGGCCTAGGGGAACCGATCCAGGGGGATAAAGGGGTTCAAGGATACCAGCTGTAGGAGAAGGGCCAGAAGGAGGAGGTTCGGCTGGCGGAGATGAAGGGCTAGGAGCGAGTTGCGGTGGGCGAGGTTGAGTCTGAGGTTGCTGACTAGCCGAAGCGGGTCGCTTAAGGGCAGCCCGAGAAGATTTCATCATGCAAACATTTGACAAGCTGGGATCAGAGATAGGGGGAGGGGGGAGACCAGGAAAAGTTCCAAGCAGGGAGGAATCTTTGTAGTTGCCGGGGGAGACACTGGTCAAGGAATCGACGGTTTTCTTATTGGCTACAAAAGAGATGGTCGTCTCAGGGGAGGTCTGAGACTTTGGCTCATGATAGGTCAACTGGTTGATGGTGACTATCTTCCCATTGTGAGGAAAAGACATCTTTCGAAAAACCGCGGATGGGAAAGCAAACATGGCATAGGTGTAGCTTCGCCCCAATAGAATGTTGTAGTCTAGAGGGGCGTCGATGACTTCGACATCAACGCAAACAGTCTTACCGGAAAGGGTGATAGGACAGTTACGAAAAAGGCCAATGGGCTGAGAGGCGTGGTCGTCCCACGCTCGAAGGGTGATCATGGAAGGGGCCAAGTCAGGAGATCCGAGTTGCTTCCAAACTAAAGCGGACATCACACAGGTGGATGCCCCCTCATCAATTATACATCAAGAAACGTTGGCATTGCGGATTTTGAATGGGATTTGGAAGGCGACAGAAGCAGGAAGAGTAGGATGTTCTGATTGATGGGCGTCGAAAACAATCATTTGGTCATCAGTAGGATCCACAGCGCCCACGGCAGATAGCAGAGCCTTCTTTTGGGAAGGGCACGATTGGAGGAGTTCCAATGTGGAAATGGCAGCAGGAGATTGCGCCAAATCATCTACTATGCTATACGAATAAGCGGCTCGACCAGAAGCAGCATTTCGACGTAATGGTCCCTTAGGAATCTTGGTGTGAACCTCAACTTTGGGTTGAGGGATATGTAAGGGGCCATTGGATGTTGAAAGAGGCTCTGTAGAACCTGAAGAAGGGGACTCGGGGGCATCGAGCGGAGGCTTGGGGTAATCGGGCGAGACCCGAGTTTGAAGGTGAAGGTCGACGGTTGGGGAAGGATCAGAGTTCATCATGAGGATCTGGTAATCGAAGGAACCAGAAATGGAAGGTGGAGTGGCAACCTGTCCGTCAGGTGGTTGGGTAGCCACGAATCCTTGCTGAGGGAAAGGATCAGTAAATACAGCTGGTTCAGTAGTGGCCACATTAGGGGGAGCATTAGGGGAGGCATATTGTCCGTGCAATGTGGCTTGAGACTCCCACATCTGCCGCATCTGGGGTAAGAGGGGACAATCGTGGGTGTAATGACCATAAACACCACAACACAAACAAGGCTTATTTTTGCGAAGAGGTCTGTCCGGCTTGGGCTGAGTGCCCTGTTACTGGTTAGCGGTGTTAGGGTCAATACCTTGAGGATTGGGTCCACGAGTACCGGGGGAAGATTGGGTTGGATTTCCTCTCCGCCTTCGTTGAGAAGGGGGGTTAGTCGCGCCCTGCTGTGCAAATACTTGCCCTGGAGGGGGCTGTAGATGTTGTTGCTGGGGTTGAGGAGGCAAGGGAGGTGGAAGCGCATATGTTGGAGGAGCTGGCGCACCAGGCTACGGATAAGGGTAATGGTTAGGTTGGGAAACATTGAGGTAAGCAGGAGGTTGGGCAAAAGGAGGAGGCATGCCGTATCCTGGATACATGCTACCGGGAGGGGGAAGAGTGCTAGAGGTGCTAGCCCCTCCCTGAGGGAGACCATAGCCCATAGGAGGTTGAGCATACGGATGAGAAAGGGCTCCAATGATACCGTCGGCGGAATGAGATGCCCCTGGGGCGTTAGCGCCTCAGGGCCTGGGAGGTCAGGAAGGACGGTATAAACATAACCAGACTGAGCATACATCAGGTCATATTTCAAGGCTATTTGGAGGGCGGCTTCTTCGGTTTGAGGGAAATGGGAGGCAACATCTTTGCCAATGGGAGCTAAGAGAGAGCGAAGGAACTAGTTCATATAGACCCGATCTTCAAAGGGGGGAGCTCGACATAAGCTTCATCTTCGTCGCCATTCCTGGACATGAGTGGAAAGGCGGGTCGAAGAGGTTTGCTTGAAAGAGGTCAAAAGCTCCGTACTAGTATCATATCAGAGAGGGAGCTGGAAGTAAGATAAAAAGGCTTGGGCAATGGTCGCAAAGGTGGTATGGGAAGAGGTGGCTTGGTCAACATACCATTTAGAAGCTTCGCCGGTAAGCGTGCGTTGGAACAACCGAAGACAGATGGAATCATCGGTAATGGAATTGGAGGAACACCACATGTGGAAAGATTGGACATGGTTGGTTGGATCTTCTCCAGCAAGGCCTTCAAACTTAGGGATGTCGGAGGGGAGCTTGGTTGGCATAGCAGGACAACCAACATCGTGGCGGATAGGGTCATTGATCAACTGATTGAAATCGGGAAGGCTGAGGCCTGCGATGTACGGCAGCAAGGGTGTGGCCGAGGTAGTTCATGTGGCGGTTCCGCTAGTAGTAGTTCCGGCATTAGGGCCGGGAGCTCCGCTAGCGTTAGGCCCTGGACCAGACATAGTGAAGGTGACAGGGGGAGAACCAGAATGAAAAGGAGAACCCAAGGAATCAGAAGAGGAGTCGGAGTGCGGACTCGAAGGAGGACTGGCTCGACGACGGCGGGACGGAGCAGGTCGATCGACCAGAAACTGAGGGTGAAGGCCAAGAAGTCTCCGGGAAGTGTGCCTTGGGGGCGCAATGATCACAACACAAACACGGCACAAGGGGAAGAAGAACGACCACAAGGGCAAGGAGGTGCAGAATCAAGTGATTATAATGTCGAAACAAGGGCAGATAGGCGCAGTGTCAATTGATTTTAAAGTCTTTGCCTGGCGGTGTAAACCAGGCTCTTATTCGCTTAGGGTGAGTGTGTGGCGTGCGTTAATTTTAATTTTTAAACCCTATTCATTTTTAGAGCAAGAGAAAAAGTGTACTGCGTAACTGAAAATAATGCTGCAAAAATAGTATATAATGCTAAAATAACAGAAAATTAACAGCTACTAATGCATTGATTCAACCCAGCAAGGCGGGTCCCTCAAAACTAATCTAAAAGAGGGAGAAAAAATCTAGTCAAAACACACTAAAAGGAGGCAAATAGATCTAGGGTCAAAAGGGACAGGGATCTAAAGGGAAGAGTTGCTGAAAAGAGGTGCAGATCATAGCCAAGAGGCAGAGGCAAGGTGGCTGGAAATAAAGAGGAAATCAGTAAAAATCAGAAGGGGCAAGGAGGAGGCCCTAAAAGGAGGGTACTAAAGCCCTAGGGGGCTAGGTTCCCACTTAGATGAGTAAAACAGATCAGAAACAGGGCTAAACGGGCTGAGACAGAGGCTGGAAAACCCTTACAGAAGCTTCAGAAAAACCCAGAAAAATTGCAGAAAAATAGCAGAAAAACAGGTAGGTCGCAGGTTCTGACCTGTTTTCTGTGCAGGTCGCAGATAATGGGCTGAAAAGTGTGACCTGGAGGTCCAGGTTGCAGTTTTTGAGCTGAAAAGTGTGACCTGAAGTTCCAGGTGTCTCGGCGGCAGATTTCCGGAAAAGTTGCCATCTCAGTTGCGGCTGATGTCTGTCACCTGCGCAATAGGGCCAGAAACACGCAGAAGTTAGAAATTTTAATTTTTTAGGGTTTTATGTTAGAAAAACAACATAAAAATGGGAAAAACAAAAAGCTGAAAAGAAACCCTAGGGTCTGAAGTAGCTAGATATGCAGTAATATGAAAAACGACAGCGGTCGTAATTGAAAACCCGTGTGGAGTCGCCAATTGATAGTATGAATCTTTTTTCGAAGCGTACGAAAAAAGACCACTTTAGCTACGCATAACTTATAGCCCTAACATCAAATGTGGCTGCCAATATCTTTAGATCTGCAGTTAATTGATCAAGACAAGTGCTGCAAAAAACCAGATCTATGCATAGAAAGACATTAAGCAGTAAAATTAAGGGTTTGCTCCATACATCCAATAGACAAGACAAGAACAATGTTTTTTGAAAGAATTTTTTTATTAAGGGCACCTGGGAGGAAAACAAGAAGGCGTATCCAATTCTCCTCAATGGGATGGGTTCTTGGAAGTCCTCAGCACTTCAGATCTAGAATCTCTCTCTCTTGTTGGTGTAGAAAACCCAGACAAAGATAGAACTCAAAGGGAGCTCACACAACAAATAATGTAGAATGTGACCAAGTGTATAGATCCATAGTGATCTAATAGGCAACAAAAGGTGAAGAATGGTACGAAAAACCCTCCTATTTATAACAAAATATTGGGTCATTCTAGATCTTGGTGCATGATTAAAATAACATTAACCAAATCTAGATCCACCTTTTATGGAATATTTTATTATATTTGTTGGAGGAAAAAGTATTTGACTTGGGTCAAATCCCTTTATTTGTGAATAATAAATAAATAAATGATTTATTTATCATTTTAAGGAAGTGGTTGAACGATAATCAAATAAATAATGATTTATTTAATTATTTATAGGTGATTTAGTCATATTTAACAAGGAATATTATTTAAATAAGATTTAAATAATTATTCCTAGAAAATAATAAGACAAATAAAGATTTATCTAATTAATTTCTTTGTTTTGGGTTAAACATGACCAGGAATAATAATTAAATTATTGTTCAATTGATTATTCCTTGAGGAAAATCAAACAAATATAGGTTTGTTTAATATTTCCTTTTGGGGTTTCCTGTTTAGACCATAAACAACCTAATAAATGTGTTTTATTAAGTTATTTTACATAGTGAAAGCAATTTTACTTAGGGTAAAATTGGTCTTACATGGTGTAATTGGGTCCATCTAATGATAATAGGTTAGATGACCAAAAAATGGTGTAACACTCTAGAATCTCAAGAGGCGGCGAGTTCATTTTTAAAAATTGGTGATTGTCACACTCGTTTGAACTCTCATCCTTTGCATGCTAGCATCGTGATAAACCCTAAGTGCTCGGGAGAAGGAATGCTTTTGAGCTTCGGTGAAGGACCCATATTTTCACCAAAGGACACCTCCAACATCAAGGACTGGGTTGTAAGCTCTCCTTTTGTATTTATCAATAATAACATCTCATGTTTGCTTTCTATATGTGTCTAAATGTTTATGCAAATAGTTTGGTACTCCTTGATCTACTAGATAGCTAATTTTTATGATTACTATGTATTGTATTGCATTTGTTGTTGTCTCTTGATCATCTTTTATGAAACCAGCTCCAAAAATAGAAGAAAAGAGAGATCAACGCCTTACAAATCAGCCACTTTGAGCAAGAAACCTCCTTTACATTACATAAATGAACAATTCTTAGATGATACAAATGACAAAACCTCCTTTATATATATAGGAGTCCATGGGGTCACAATATAATCCTAGTTGACCTAACAATAATAATGTATGGGCACAACAATAACAATAGTGGTTTTTATGGGATACAATAATAACAATATGGGAGCTACAGGGGTACAAAAATAACAATAAGGGGGCTACACTAACAATAATAAGGGACTACAATAGTAATAAAAGGACCTAACATGCCCCTCTCATTCAAAAAAGTGTTGTCCTCAATGCTTGAGTAGATATGGATGCTTCTGTATAAAATTATCATCCTCCCATGTGGAATCTTTAGTGGGTAAGTTCTTCCACTTGATGAGTTACTCTGAAATCGATCGATTTTGTAGCTTTCGAGTTCTTGTTTCCGTGACTTCTTTAGGTTACAATATGATTTTTCCTTCCTCATCAAGTTTTGGCAATATTGTTTGAACTGGAATTTTATCACCTATAACCTTCTTTAAGTATGAAACAGGAAAACTGGTTGCACTCGAGAAGAAGGAAGCTCCAATTTGTATGCCTTAGTACCAATATTTTGCAACGCCTCGTAAGGATCATAGTACTTTGGCAAAAATTTATTATCCTTCTTAACTTGATTGAGGGACATTTGTTTGTATGGTTGTAGCCATAGAAATACCCAGTCTCCTACATCAAAACTTCTCTCATTGCAATGTTGATCTACCTGTTGTTTCATTCGATTTTGTGCCAAATTTAGGTTATCCTTTAAGAGTTGGAGAACTTGTTGTTGATGCTCGATGTGATCTTCCACTTCTTGAACCATAGAATTTTCTCTTAAAGATGATGTGATGGACGGTGGATGATATCCATAAAGTTCCATAAATGGGGTCATTTTTGTTGCAGTATGGAAGGAAGTGTTATACCACCATTCGACTAGAGGTAACCACTTGACCCATTGTGTTTGTTTATTAGATACAAAACAACGAAGATATCCTTCCAAGAATTTGTTTAATATCTCAGTTTACCCATCGGATTGAGGATGTTAAGATGAGCTATGAGCTAGTTGAGTACCCAAACAGTAAAATAATTTCGTCCAAAAATTTCCAGTAAAAATGGGATCTCTGTCGCTTATAATAATCTTTGGGTTTCCATGTAGCTTTTGAATTGTTTCCATAAATGCAGTAGCAACTGTACTTTCTTTAAATAGATGAGATAATGCACAAAAGTGTGCATAATTGGTAATTCTATCAACTGCCACCATGATGACACTCTTTCCTTCGGACTTAGGTAAACCTGTGATAAAATCCATTAAAACCTCCTCCCAACGTTGACTTGGAATGGATAAAGGTTGTAAAAGAACTAGGGTCTTAATTGTCTCAACTTTATTTTGCTGGCAAACCAAACATTCTGCCACAAACTTTTGAATATCAGAGTTAAGGTCATCCCAAAAAAAATCCTTCTTCACCCTGTGGTAAGTTTTTAAAAATCCTGAGTGTCCTCCTAAAGGAGAGGTGTGTAATTCCAAAAGAATATTTTGTTTTAGTTGGGAATTTTTACAAAGATATAAGCGATATTTTTACCATAAGGAATCATTTTTCCAACTAAATGTATAAGATGTACTAGGATCTTGCTGCAACTTTTGAATGAGTGTCCACACTTCTTTGTCATTCTTATATTCATCCTTTGCTTTAGCTATCCAATCTGGTTGGATAATAGAAATGGCAGAAAGAAATGCGTCCACCTATTCATTCTTTCTTGAGATTTCATTTGCAACAACATTTAGCTTCCCTTTTTCATGGATGATTTCAAAGTCATAACCTAGCATCTTTATGACCCATTTTTGCTGCTCTTCTGTAGATATTCTTTGTTCCCAAAATTATTTAAGACTATCATGATCAGTTTTTACCTTTAGGTTTCTTCCCATTAGGTAAGGTCACCATTTCTTTAGTGCATATAAATACTTTCCTTTGATTAGACAACTTTAAAAAGCAATGGGACTTCCTTCTTGCATTAAAATAGCACCAATTCCATTTCCTGAGGCATCACATTCCACAATAAATGTTTTTGTGAAGTCTGGCGTAGCTAAGACTAGTGCTAGGAACATTGCCTCTTTAAGATGTTCAAATGCCTTAGTTGCTTCAGGATTCCATGAAAATGCATCTTTATTCAATAATGTTGTTATAGGTGTTGCTATTCTCCCATAATTCTTAACAAACTTGTGATAATACCTTGTTAACCCGAGAAATACTCGCAACAGATTTATGGTTGTGGGGACTTTCCATTCCTTAATGGCTTTAATTTTGTTAGGGTCTACCTTAACACCCTCTTGAGATACAATATGACCCAGATATTCAACCTCTTGTACTCTAAAGAAACATTTGGAGGTTTTTGCATATAATTGTTTCTCCTCTGATAGACGAGGCACTAACATGTTGAAAATGGTCTATTTCCAGGGCCATAGCATATTAGTATATCATAAAAAAATACTAACACAAATTTTTCTAAGGAAGGGTTTGAAAATGAGGAAATTCATCAACCCTTGAAATGTAGAAGGTGCATTGGCAAGGCCAAAAGGCATGACCAAAAATTCATAATGACCCTCATGAGTTCGAAATGTTGTTTTTGGAATATCTTCGATCTTCCATTCTAATTTGATGATATCTGAGCGAAGGTATAGACTTGGTAAAATAAGTTTCTCCATGTAATTCATCCAATAATTCATCAATCACATGAATGAGAAATTTATCTTTAATAGTGAGCTTATTGAGCTCCCTATAATCTGGACACATGCGCCATGATCCATCCTTCTTGTGCACCAATACTACTGGAGCAAAGAAAGAACTTTAACTAGGTTGAATTATACCAGCCTCTAACATTTTTGTAATCATACATTCAATTTCGCTCTTTTGGACATAAGGATATATGTAAGGCCTGATGTTTGGAGGAACACTTCCTAGAATCAAATGAATAGCATGATCATGTTCATGAATAGGTGGGATTCCTTTGGGAGTTTCAAACACCTTGGAATGATTGTCCAAGACTTTTTGGAGATCTAGAGAAATAGATGATTTTGATGTTGGAACTTCTAGTGAGCATAATTGTGAAATTATGCCTTGTTGTTATTTCTTCATAATATTTGTCATGAAATTAGAGCTTATTATCTTTCCCATCTTCCTTGTGATACCCCGTAATTCAACTTCCTTTCCTTTCCAAAAAAAATTCAAGAAAAGTTCTTGAAAATTAAAAGCTATTGTCCCCAAATATTGTAACCATTGTACTCCTAGTAAAAGATCAACACCTCCCATTGGAATGGAAAGCATTGGACTATTCAATACACATTCCCCCATGGTTAGCTTGATATTATGGAATTTTCCAAAGCAATTTTTAGTTCCTCCATTTGCTACCATCACTTGACACTCTGGTGTTGGGTATATGAAGCAAATTAATTCCTTAGCTACCTTACAATGAATAAAATTATGGTTACTACCCAAATCAATAAACACTATTACCTTTTTCTTCTTGATATGTCCTTTTATCTTGAGAGTTTGAGTGGTAATTCCTGCTAATGCATTACGGGATATGATCAGATTCATTTCTTCTTTCCCTAGGGTTGGTTCCTGGTGTATATCCTCTTCTTTTGAAGTTTCTTGTTCATTTTCTTCCTCCTCTTCACAATCTATGTAAAATAATTTCTTCTCATCACACTTATGACCTTTAGTGTATTTGCTATCACAAGTGTAGCAAAGTCTTTTTTCTCTTTTTTCTTCCAATTGTTGTGGTGTCAACCTTGTAGGTTTTGGAAGTCTAGGAGTATAAACACTTCCATATTTATAGATGTGAGTGGTAGTTGGCTTCCTTGTCGCCATAATTTTACATTCATTTTTTCTTTCCAACCTAAATGTCTTCTCCAATGAATCATGTTCCCAAAGGCAAACCTCACCTTTTTCTTCTTGATATGTCCTTTTATCTTCTTGGGAACAAGGTAGGTAATTCCTGCTAATGCATTACATGATATGATCAGATTGATTTCTTCTTCCTCTATAGTTTTTTCCTAGTGTATATCCTCTTCTTTTGAAGTTTCTTGTTCATTTTCTTCCTCCTCTTCACAATCTATGTAAAATATTTTCTTCTCAACACACTTATGACCTTTAGTGTATTTTCTATCACAAGCCTTGTAAATTCTTTTTCCCACTTTTCTTCAATTGTTTGTGCATTATCAAGACATTGTAGGTTTGGAAGTCTGAAGATATAACTTTACTTCCATATTGCTGAGTGAGTGGTAGTTGGCAACTGTATGCTTGTTTTCATTTTATTCATTTTCTTTCAACCCGAATTGAGAGCATTTCGAATCATGGCTTCCAAGGAAAACATATGTTGGATTTGATCCTTTAATTCTATCAAGACATCAAACATGTTTCCTCTTCATGTCAAGATTTGCTCATCATTCAATTCTTGGAGACCCTCAATGTTTTCCTACATTGAACTTGTGTGTTGAATTTGCTTAATTGGCCAAAAGGTGTATGCTGTATCATATGTGCTATGGTTTCATAAAAGTTAGTTCATTGAAATTTTTGTAAGAATAAAACAACGATACCATACAAATTTATTTTGTTCTAAATATAAAGTTGCAATGTGTACCTTTTGTGTGTTTTGCACATTATTGAGATCAAAATATTGCTCCATTTGTAGTATCCATGTTACGGTATCCGTGCCATCAAACTTCATCATATCGATCATTGGAATATGGTGGGTCTACAATCCTATTAGCACATGGATTTCAATCCCACCCACCCCACTTTATTTTTCTATGTTTTCACCTCAGCTCCACCGTTATCACTAGCCTCACATCGTTTTTTCCATTCTCACATTTATATTGCGTCGGCCACGTCATCAAACTCCTTATCATTATAATCACCATTTTTGTCCAATTATATGTCATATTTTTATCCTTTACATGCTAATTTCACCAAAAATTTGTCTCTACAATGGAGGAAAGCAATGTTCTGAAAGTGTTGGGATAATTTAGTATTATTGGTCTACTTCATGTAGATTGCCTTCTCGAAGATTATTACAGTGGACTCAAGTTCTTCAGGTTGTGGTGAAATTGGTTGACTAAATGAGCAATACTATGAGGGATTTGAAAGAATGACTGTGAAATTGAAGAACAACCATAGACATCAAAGGAGAAGAGAGGAAAAGAACAAAAGCAAAGAAATAAAAAGAACAGCATTTAGAAAACAAAAAATCTTGGAAAAATGTAATTTAAATCAAAATCATCTTCAAACGGTTGGGAGGCGGAGCTCTGAAACCCTAGCTCGCGCTTGGAGGTCGGTTGGACAAACCATGGTGGGATGGTTTGGGGATGGTGACCAACACTTTCCTTGCCTCTGGCATGAATGATTTGGGTCATGGGTCTTTTGTTTGTAGCACGAGGCATCGATTATCGTTTTCTATCTTATCTCAGTTTTCGCAGTGGGGTTTTATTTTCTTTGGTCCCAGTTTTTGTTGTGCACTTGCTCGTCGTTGTGTTGTTCACGTCTTAGCCCCACAAAACCCTCCCTCTATGTCTCTGGTTAATGCGTGACTGGAGGTTACTCCCAACTGATTCGGGGGTTTTTGGATAGTCTTGTATGTTACTCTCCCTACTCCGACAGCCCGACCACGGAGACCCCATCATTCCTCTCTTCTATTATCTGGCCCCAGCTGCCTATTCCCTTAGTGGCATTGCATCATTGACCTCAGAACTGGGGGTATTCTTTATTTTGAATGGGGCTTACTTTTCTACTCCAAATATGATAGATGATGAGGTGGACTACTCATATGACCACTTGGAACCCTCTCCAGTATTGTTTGGTTATGACTCCTACAGGACATCTGAAGCAGCTGCTAAGGTGGATCTAGGTAGTAAGGATGCAGTGGTTATGGAAATAGGGGAGTATTCCATGTCGCATTACACGCTAGAGGAACGGCCCCCAATATCTACAATGGTATGCACGTAACCATCAATGCCCCCTATGGCCTCTCCGACATACTCCATACCATCGCCCTCAGTATTTAGGTTATGGGAATAGCAAACGCAGGAGACTCTTGACGATATTGGGAAATTCGTGTCGGTGTTGCAAACTGGACACGGACCTCAAATAGACACACTCGGTTTCAAACAGTTGGGCCTCAATCAGGGTGTACCAGATCCCAATAGCTTTATGGGTCTGGAGGTGTTGAACATGGTAGTATCTTGTGGGTGCTTCGAGGGCATCCCCTACATTTCCCCTCCGTCCAACGAGCCCAAGTCCTCAGACTCAGATGATGGCCCTGAAGCGGAATTTGTGCGAAGGGACAGAGTTGCGAGCAAAGGTAAAAATAAACATCACTGCACCAAGTGTCAGGTCAGTAGGAGAGACATCATCTTTGGGCAGGGGGTTGGTATGGAGAACTTGGAACAAACCTCCCATATGGTCTTGGTGGGCAGGGTCAGGGGTAGGAACTACACCACAGCTCGTCTCAAGGTTTCGACTGCTGAGATTTGGGGCAAATCCTTGGCGCAGCTTCCGGGGTGTTTAACTATGAACCGAGGTTGGCTCGCTCTCATCTTTTCTAAACCATACATGGCGGATTGGGTACTCACAAAGTATTGGCACATCGATATGACACCAGTACTCCTTAAAATATGGACCCCACTTTTCAACCCATACAAGGAAAATTTTGGGGCTAGTTCGATTTGGGTCTGTTTGTCGGGTCAACCCTTACACTTCTGGAATGAAGAAACACTGTGGTTTATTGGTGAAGACCTAGGGATCTATCTGGATCATGATCGATCCTATCTTAAAACTGTAAATATCTCTGTGGCGAGGATCGTTTTTCATCTGGACACTAGGGATGGACGCCTCAAGGCTTTCAATCTCATTGTTAATGATATGGTCTGCGTTCATATACTTGATTACGAAGGGGTGCCCTTCAAGTGCAGACGTTGCCATGAGGTGGGGCACCTATACAAGGAGTGTCCTCTCATTATCGGCTACCACTCTAACGAAGGTTTTGGTTCACGCAGAGACTCAAACGGAGTGGGGGGGGGGGGAGACGTGGGCACAAGCCTCGGCGTTGATTGTTCCATATCAAGGACCTCAAATTGTTGACTCTGCAACACCATCATCTCACCCATCCGCACACCATCGAGCTGCCCAGCGACTGGAGGAGGACCTCTCTCCTATCTCGGGTACTAATTTCCCTACCTCCCTTTCGATTTCTTCATATTTGCATTGTAATTTATCCACCGCACTATCCTCTACTCCTCCATCTATTATTAGTAAAGGCAATTTGAGTCCCCTAAGCCACCATGTTCCATCTGCTTCGTCTACTGTCTCCTGGCCCGACCCCCACACCACCGCTGGTGTTTCCTCTGTCTTGTCTCTTACCGACTTGGGTCCATCAATGAGGCACCGATATAACCTCTGATCTCTTGCCTGGCCTGATGAGTCACTTGATTTCGGTCTTGGTGCAGACTGTGTTTCTTCCAATCCTAAAGTTTCAAGGGGTAGACCTTCCTCCATGACCAAATCCATCAGAAATTCCAGTCTCGAGGTCACGGATGGCACTCAATATTCGATTAATCAGGTTCTTAGAGAAATAAACACCCGAGGTAATGGTGTACCATGATCTGTATCTCCTTTAATTGTAGAGGGCTAGCCAGTCCTGATAAAAAAATAGCTTTAAAGCGTCTATTAAAGAGTGTACATGTGGATGCCTTATTTCTTCAGGAAACTCTAGGCGACAGTATTTTTGTTACAAATTTTCTGTCTTCCTTTCTTCCCGATTGGTCATTTCAAACTATTGATGTCTGGGGTCAATCTAGTGGATGTGCAGTGGGAATTAACAACAGATATGCCTTGATTCACAGTTGGTGGGGAAGGGAGGGTATCTTGGGTGCTGATATCACCACCCGTGAATCGGACATTTCTATTTCATTAATAAATATTTATGTTCCTTGTCATCATAGAGAAGATTTCTAGGATGATTGGATGAACAACACTATTATGCAAAGAGAAAATATCATATTTGGGGAGGGGGACCTTAATTTTTCTATTGGCCTCTCAAAATCTTGGGGTCATTGTGCCACCTCAGACCCAAAATATGTTTACTTTAAGATATTAAGAGACGAGGCAAATCTCCTGGATCTCGTTATGCCGAAGAAACACCCTAAATGGAGGAATAAAAGAATTAGGGAGGCTACTCTGGCCAGAAGACTTGATCGATCCCTAGTTAAGGTCTCGTTAGCTAAAAAACTTGATAAATATTGTCAATGGGTTGGGGATGGGGGTGCCTTGAATCACAATCCTATTTACCCTGTAGTTCAGATGGGCCAGCTTAAACCCCGCTCCCCCTTCAAATTTAATTCCAACTGGCTCAAAGAGCCTGCTTTTCATGAATTGGTCAAAAGCGAATGGCAGCACTGTGAACAATGTCCTGATCAACGGTCTGCCCGAGTCCTATACAATAACTTGGCAAGACTGAAGTCCCGAACTATCTCCTGGGCCAGAAATAATAAAAAAGTGGAGTAGGAGTCTCTATCAAATATTGAGAATGAACTGAGTTTTTTGACTAGTCTAGATGGACATGGCTTCCAATCAGCTAAGGATAAGGATAAGCTCACTGCCCTTGAATTGGAGAAAGCCAAAATCCTTAGGATTCAGGAGGAGGAATGGAGACTCAAGAGTAGGGCCATCTGTCTTCAAGATGGGGATGATAATACTATATTCTTTCAACAGTGTGGAAAGGGCAGAAGGATCACCAACACTATATGGGATCTTAAGGACTCTCATGGAAGATTGGCCCACACTCATGCCCAGGTTGCTGATATGGGTATAAATAATTTCTCTAATCAATACAAGGATCCTGGGTCAGCAAACATAATGGAGATCATGTAGATTGTGTGATCCATGCACAGGTTTGTGGAGGAGGAAAATTTGGAGGAGCTGGTTGGTCTGGTCACCATGGATGAGATTGAAGGGGTCCTGAAATGGTTTTAAAAGGAAAAAAGTCCGGGTCCTAATGGTTAGCTGATTGAATTCTACCTCTCCTTTTTCGAGCTTATTGGAAGGGATCTCCTTCTGGTCATTGAAGCCAACAGGATATCAGGTCATATTTATGATGGATTTAATTCTACTTTCATATCTCTCATCCCCAAAATTGATAAACCCCAAACTTTCAATGACTATCGAACTATATCTCTGTGTAATTGTATCTACAAGATTATAGCCAAGATTATTTCCAATCGCATAAAACCCATTCTCTCCCAGCACATAGCGAAAGAAAAATTTGCATTTCTCAATCATAGGCAAATCCATGAAGCGATTGGCACTGCTCAAGAAGCCTTACACTCTATTAAACTCAGGAGCATCAAATGAAATATTCTCAAAATTGACTTGGAAAAATCCTTTGACTGTGCCAATTGGAGCTACCTTCATCTTATCCTCATTCATATAGGATTCCCACACTCCCTCACAAACAGGATTATGGGATGTATCACTAATTCCTCTTTCAGCATTCTTATAAATGGTGCAGCAATTGATTTTTTCCATGCAGGTTGGGGACTCCGGCAAGGTTGCCCGCTCTCTCCTTTACTATTTTTAATTATCATGGAAGGGCTATCCACACTTCTAGCAAAAAAAAAGAAGAAGGGTCCATTCATGGTGTCAGAATTTTTGATCTTGTATAGCTGACCCACTTGTTGTTCGTCGATGATGTTCTAATATTTCTAGATGGCACTCCTCATGACAATATTTATTTCTTGAATTTACTCAGTCTGTTTTGTAAAGCTACGGGTATGGATCCTAACAAAAGTAAATCTACCATCATCTTAGTGCGATGTACAGAATTCGAAAGCAGACATGCCCTAGCACTCTTCAATTTTTCTCATATAGGGTTGGAAGATGGAATCAAATATCTTGGATTTCATTTGAAACCAAACTACTATCACATTCACGACTAGAAGTGGCTTATTGCAAAAGTAGAGCGCAGAGTCAATATTTGGCAACAAAGATGGCTATCCAAGGTTGGCAGGTTGGTCCTCATCAAATCCATTCTTGAAGTTATCCCTATGTACTGGATGGCCTTTGCATGAATCCCCAAAGGAGTTACGGCTAGAATTCAACAAATGTGTAGGTGTTTCCTTTAGAGAGGCAAACAAGATTGCCACACTTATGCTTGGATCACTTGGAGTAAGATTTATAAACCTAAATTATGGGGGGGATGGGGAATAAAAGACCTTAACCTCTTTGCCTTGGAATTGATTGCAAAAATGGGATGGCACCTCATCACCAGCAATAGTCTGTGGCAGGAAGTCACATGTTTCAAATACATTTCTCCCAAATCCACCATGGAGCGGATTAGAGGTCGCATCCAACCATCTCTGGGCTCCTCGATCATTTGGAAATCCATCACTCGATCTATCCCACTCATCAAAAATGGCTTGGCTTGGCGCATTGGTTCTGGTGAACAGGTTGATTGATGCATGGTCGGGCATTGGTCAAGAATACCATCTGTTGGTGGGCATTAGGTAGCACCTTTCCAGGTCAAGGCACCTTTTCGTATCTCATATTGCAGACCCACTTCTCACTACTTGGGCATCTTAAGCATGGAAGTCGGCTAATTCACTAGATATGCCGGATGATTGGAGGCAGACCTGGGACCGGTTTATCAGAGCTCTCAGAGCATCGAATATCATATTGACCGACCGGGATGATGAAATTCTCTGGGCTATGGCCCCCAGCAGCAGATACACCCCAAAAGTGAGGTATTTGTCTCTTTGCAAACCACTGGAGCCTCAGCTGAAACTCTGGTGGTGGAAACACTTATGGAAGCTAAAATAGCCTCCCAAAGCCATATTTCTCATGTGGTGCATCCTCACCAACTGTACACCCACGGAAGACAATCTCAGCAAATGGCATATTTATGGACCATCACGATGCAGTCTCTGTCACTCGCGGGCTGAGAGTGTTAATCATTTTTTTCTTAAATGCTCTGCTACCATGCCTCTCTGGCATCTTACAACAACACCCTTGGGTTGTTCACTCTCTTGGAATGGTTCCTTGGTTGGTATGGCTTGGAACATCTGGTGGCAAGCTACTACCACTCTAAAGGAGCGTAGCATCCCTCTCCTCATCGCTTGGAGGCTCTATCTTGCCAAAAATCAGGCCATTTTCTGGGGCATGGCTTCGAATTGGGACAGCATCAGAAGGAAAATTTCTTCTATAAACCATCTCATCCCCAATGAGGAACCACCGTCTCACAACCGTATCATTACCCCTGAAGTTGTAGACAGATCCATTCCGTGGGCATACTTTGACGGCTCATCCAGTGTGAACGGATGTGGGGGCAGGGTTGTTCTCCATTTAACAGACTCACACTCTTTCCACCTCAAGATGGGGCTTGGACCCGAGACTAACAACTATGCTAAACTTAACATCCTCAGACTTCTTCTCCTGTTTTCCCATGAAAAAAGTTGCAATAGAATTCAGATCTTTGGGCTCTCAAATTATTGCCATTTGGTTTAATCATGTGGCACAATGTCATGCACACATTCTTAGAGAAATATTACTGGATGATGTCCATCATTTAAAATCTCTTTTTGATTTTATATCTGTTACTCATATTTACAGGTATAGGAACCAAGTGGCTAACAAAATATCCAAAGAAGCCTCGCAAATAGATTGGGGTAGATGGCACATTTTTTAATAGGATGGTATGCTGGAGTATCAATACTATCATCAACCATTCACTGATAGAATGGCTGAACTAGGGGCAGTCTAGTCCCAAACTGCACATTTTATTTTATTAGCTAGTGCACTTACTAGGAAATGACATTGGTGATTATAGACTCTTTGGAGTATTTGATACTTCCCTGATCTTTGCATAGATGAATTATGTTGATGATGCAATATGTAATTTTTCTTCATTAATGAAAAATTGAAAAAAAATTCCTTGGAAAAAAATACTATGAGGTATTTGTCACATATTTGGAATTATTAGCACTAATAAAACAGAGAGAGACATGGCTGAAATGTGCCTTCAAAATTTTGGCTTCGTCGAATGGATGGTTGGGTTATGGTTTATTTCTCCAAGTCAAGGTTTAAGTTTCGAAGGCGAAGAGCCCATGAAGGAGCCAAAAGGGGTCAACTATGTATCAAATAGAATGGTGTGGAAAATTGTATATAAACCTCAATGTTTCACCTCCCATAGTGCATGTGGGATAAACCCACTTTCAAACTTTTTTATAAAAAAATTTCATATTTTCTTTGTGTGACCAGTTGACTTCCAAGGTGGTTCCTGAGAAAATGGTGGTGAATGTTGGGAAACTGAACTTATTTTTTTTCTCAACACGGGCTAAAAAATAATAACCTCTTTCATTTTTGGCATAACTGCTACAGATTGGGAGAATCGAGAGCAACTTTGAGCCCTATGTTTCGGATCTCGGAATTTTCCTATTTGACACATATTTTTTGAATGTAGATATCGGGTAAATGGAAACAAATATCAAGGAACTGAGATAGTTTTTTGCTCAGAACAAACTAATCTAAAAAAACCTCTTCCATATTGTACACATCCATCATGAGTTGGAATTTTCGGATTCATAATTTTAGTGCTATTTTTGCAGTAGGTTGGTCTTTTTTTGGGGATACAGTTCTAGATTTTGATGTAACAGACTGCTCTTTTGGGGGAATTGGATAATTTCGACCTATGAATCTTAAGGAAGGGTTCTATTCCTATATATATCTTGTAAATTCAATGTAATATAGGTTGGAAATCAGACGGAGAGGTTTTTGGACTGTGTATTTTTCCTTGAATATTTTTATGTAATTAAATGCAGGGGTTTCTCTCTTCTTTGTTTTGAGATTCATCACAGTGTTTATGTTCAGTATGTGTTCATGTATATCATTTCCATGATTATGTTTTTCTGATAGTATTGTCTTATAGTAAGTGATAGGAATTCATCCATGTTAGATGCTCCTTTCACACTAATGATGCTTTGTTATGTGTTAATGGTTATCTTTACAGAATTCATCCATGTTTGATGCTTTGTTTTGTAACCTATATTTGTGTTATTTCTTCTAAATATGCACTGGAGATTAATCCATTGATATATGTTTGTAGTGTAGTGGGCTTTCTTCTCCTTTCCATCTCTCATTTCATATAATTTATCTAGCTGAACACAGCGCTTACTTTGCCTCAAATCTGTAGAAAGAAACCAACCTTGACTCCATTGCCCAATGGTACTTTATCTCTTGTTGTTCTGACCCAAAAACACTAAATCAAAACCTTTGAGCCTAATAAATATAGCCTAAAATCCTTTCCCTCATATTCAATATTTGACTTTGATTTTATGGAGAGAGCCCTCTCCAGCATGGTAGGGCTAGATACCAAGCCAATGAGAGGTCTGAAGTTACCTCATTCGATTTCCTCCTCAGCCTAGGAGATTATTGGGGCTAACAAATAAACATTAGAGTGTATGAAATCGTGATTAAAAAATATTGTGTTCTCATCATGAGTTTCCTCTACTATCTTTTCGCCATTAGGAATCATTTCGTGTATCAACTTTGTCAAACCTTCCTTCAAACCTTCCATGTCTGCTTTTAGATCATTCTTCATGTCTTCCATGTTTTCTTTTATTTTTTCCTCCATGTCATCCATCTTAGATTCCACGCCTTTCTTCAAAACTTCCATTTCATTTTTTGTTGCTCTTTGTGAGAGCGACAGTTGTTTCACTTTCTCTTGTAATTTTGATATATCATGTTGCACTTATTCCTCTTCATGAGTCATAGTAGAGAATCCTGAGGGCTTAATAGGAGTTGAATTATTTTTATGGGGAAGTTTAGAACCCAATACTGATATATATGCTTCAACATGCCCTTGGAATCACTTCAAACTGATTTTTCAAACAAGACATATGAAATTTGAAAAAAAAAAAAAAACACCTTTTTCTTTCTTTTGAGGAGCTCGATATTGAAACTGATGTATCTTTGTAATTTCGAATCCCCGAGATTTTATCTTCAGTCCTTTAGTATCCCTCTTAATATTATTTCTGATGCCACAGGTCTGACCTGATTTGGATTCTTCAAGACAAATTTATGCCCAATCTCCCACAATGACCTAATTATGGACTGGTTCAGTAGAGCGAAATTGTATGGCATGCCACGGATCACAGTTTCCTCCTTCAGCTCTGAAATCAATACACCGGAAACTAAAGTCTATGTGGTTTGTCCACATTTTACAGAATTCCAATCCGATTCTCAGAGAGAGATTTATGACGATTTTCCCAAGCTCACCTCTTTGAGATGAAATTCAGGAGCCTGCCAAAACCCCAACTTCAACAAATCATATCTCTGAAAATATTTTGAACCAAGATCTGAAATTTCTACACGATGTTCTTCAGGATTTCTTCACAAATGGGTTTTTTTATAGCTTCTAAAACTTCGTAGAAAATAAATTATAGCGAACATTCCATGATGACCTGTTTGAAGCAATGAAACCCTAGAATCCAAAGCTCTGATACCAAATGTTATGAAACCAGCTCCAAAAATAGAAGAAAAGAGATATCAGCACCTTATAAATCAGCCACTTCGAGGGAAAACCTCCTTTAAATTACATAAATTAATAATTCTTGGATGATACAAATGAAAAAACCTCCTTTCT
Organism: Pinus albicaulis; assembly: GCA_034641835.2. NCBI lineage: Eukaryota > Viridiplantae > Streptophyta > Pinopsida > Pinales > Pinaceae > Pinus > Pinus albicaulis. The sequence continues at coordinate 1,163,461,545 of CM076570.1, read as the reverse complement.
ATATATAGGAGTCCATGGGGTCACAATATAATCCTAACCGACCTAATAATAATATGTAAGGGCACAACAATAACAACAGTGGATTCTATGGGGGATACAGGGGTACAAAAATACAATAATGGGGCTACACTAACAACAATAAGGAACTACACTAGTAATATAGGGAGCTAACATCATCCGTAGGTATTCACGTGCCATCAGTAGCAGGCGGCGGACCTATAAGGAACGTGGATCAAGGTCATCATCAACAGACTCAACCGTAGCATTGGGAAAAAGGTACTTATGTATATTTTCTTGTCACATTGTAAATGTTAGTTAAGAGAGCCTTGCATTAGAAATAATCTCGTGTTGCTAGACCCACTCTAGGGCTAGAGAGATCGTGTCTATCCGCAGAGGAGATTTATCTTGACAACGGAACTGGCGACTCCGCTGGGGAGCTTTGCCTCTTAAGTATTCCTTTCCCAAATTGATCTTGGATGAGTTTCACTAATTTTTGACATCTAAACCTACTTAGGCCTCTGTTAGTTTGTGTAAGGATTGATATTCACTTCACTGTGTCAGGTCCGGTGTTTATGTGAGACTCTTTTTTATTTTTCCTTGTTTTTAGCGACCAGCAAGCTTTCTGTTTGCACAGTAGCCCTAGAAGTGTTGTTCTATATATTATAGCGGCACTAATTTTCCTTTCAGCACCCTTCTTCTCATCACAGAAGTGTTGATCTTGGACCTAGGAAAATTTAGAGTTTCCCCTTTGATTTTCTAGTGTGTCCTGGCCCTTGAAGGGAATCTGTAGAATCCCAGTGATCTCCTTGTTGTGTGTTTGGCTTACGTGTTTTCTCTGAGCGAGACTTTTTGTATCTTTGATTTTTTTGTAAGTTTGGGAGATTTTTCACCATTTAAAACACCATTTTGTCGTATTTTTCTTGACTTATTTTGAGGTGATTTGTTGTATGCCTTGGTCATCACTACATCTTTGATCTTACCTTCGGTTTAGTGTCAAACATAGGATTACAAATTGTTTGATTCACAGGTCTAGAAGAGTGTGTCTTTCATCTAAATTCAAAAGAAATTGAAAGTGATTTTCATTTTAGTGTTGATTTAGATCATCTTTATCGTTTTGAAAAAAGTGGAAATCATTTCATTCGTGCATTCTTTAAAACGTTTTTTTGTTTTATTCGATTGAAAGAAAAGTGAAAGGATTTTCATTTCTTCTTTCATTCATTTGTTTTGATTTTGATTGCATTTCAAAGTGAAAAAATAAAAAATAAATAAATAAATAAATAAATTGTGCATCTTAGGGAAAAAGAGAAGCATTTTTCATTTTTCAATAAGTTGCATTTTTTTTGGGAAAAGTGAATTAATCGATTGAAAACAATTGCATTCTATAGCTTTGAGCTAGTTTGGGGGGCATTATTGTTTTTGCATTGATTGCACTTTTTCTTGTATCTCTTCCCTAAATAGTTTAGGCTTCATCGAAATGGAAATTTTTCTTTTTTGCATTTATTCTGCACTATAAGGATTCAGGTGAGATCGTTTTGAGCCTTGAAATTGAAACTTTAATCAAGATCAACTTAAAATGAACCCAATTTACCTTAAGGAGCATTGGAACTAACGAGAACATTTAGTGTTCTAGGCTAGAGATGTGTTATAGCATCGTAAAACGTAGGATCTTTCGCTAATGGTCTACATTACAGCCCGGGGGTGATATCCTGTCCCACCTATGGAAGTATATTGATGTATGATAATTATATTTGGGGCGCTCTTATCAAACGGTTACGCATTAGACAGCACTACTACGGACTGGAATCCCACGTACCGTCGTGTATATTTGGGGAGACACCACTAGGTTGCAAGCCTACCATTGATAATTGAGTCGGTCGCCTTATAAACGTGAAACACTGAACATGGCATTCGGGGAGATTGGCTGTTGTACATTAAGTCCTTGGTCGTTTTTTCTATCATTTATCACCAAGGTGTATATTGCAGTTCATGGATACTTAATAAACCTTTATGCCTAGACAACCCTTTTTTATTTATTTTTTTGTTAATTCTAAAAGTAATTGCCCACAAAAAAATCTTTCTCGTGCAGTTCTCCAGCCTCATTATTGCTTGGTAAATTGTGAATTTGTTCACCTCTTCCTTGTCTGATCTCACTTTGAAAGGTCATCGTGATTGAATCATTGAATTCGCCTCTTCCATCCTCTAACGTATCTCAAGCACCTCCTCATGAGGTCCCTCAGTTTCCAGTTGGACCCCTTGAAGTGTAAGGTGCTGAACTCAGGATTGTCATCAGTGTTTAACCCATATCATCTCGATCGTTGCCTGGTGATTCTCCTTGGACGACATCAGAATAATCTAAGCCGGAAATCCCCGAACCATCTGCACAATTCTCGGCCTTTCGTTAAAATCTGCTCTTTGATCCAATTGTGGTCTCGCCTCAATCGCCTTATAGCACTTTTGATCAACCCGGAATCCCCTTTCACGCTTCTCCAATAGCATCTTGCTCTACTGTCCGTCGGTTATTTCCTGGCAAAATGGAATCTAATGTTGTTGATGTTCCATTCATGAGCGTTCCTCAGATCACTCTTTAAGAAACTACTAACTCTTATATATCGGAAGTTGCTTCATCAGTGTTTCCCTCTGAAAGCGAGTTGTTTGGTTCCACTCCTCACGATTCAGGCAGTGGGACCGAAATTCCATCCAGTCATGTTGCGTCCACACTCCCGCACGGTTATACCTCTTTGGGAAACCTTATTTCTAGAGCTTCCAGTGGCACACCTTTATTTCTGGATCTCATTTTGTCAACGAATATTCCTCCATCCTCCGGCCCATTATTTTTTAATGTGATCATTGTGTCTCAACCTATTGTCCGACCTACGGTCACTATTGGTTAAATGACTGTGTCAATCGGATCCTATGTCCCCTATTCACCATCTTCGATTATTGCAATCCCACCACTGAGTGGAAAATCCATGGTTTCATCCATTCTTGGGGGGGCAGACTAACCCTCTTTACTTACCTCCCCTTTTGGGTGTGGGGCAGCCAAGTTCTGGATATATTCCTGGGGCAGGACAGCGTCACGTTCAATATGCTCAGGTTCAACATCCCCTTCAACGACCAAACGTATCATATTTGTATGTTCAGCAACCTAACATCCCTTATGTTCAACAACCAAATGTACAATATCGGTATGTTCCTGGACCGAATGTCTCTCAGCAGTACGTCCAACAGCCCCAGCCTTCAATTAGTGTTGTTGCAACTAATACTCAGTTTGGTTCTTACACTCAAGCTTGTCTGAATCTCCTTCTGGCTCAATTTGGTCCTCTCCCCAATCAATATGGTACTCAATACAAACCTTTTCCTCAAGGTCAATACCAGCAACCCCAGTATGGGCCTCAGCCTAGTGCTCAGTATTAGTAAAATCCTTTATACTAGCAGGCGCAATCAGGACCTTAGGCCGGACCCTATGTTCAGCAAGGACCACAGGTTGGAACATATGTTCAGCAAGGACCACAGGATGGACCTTATGTTCAGCAGGGACCATAGGTTGGACCCTACATTCAGCAAGGACCACAAACTGGACCTCATGTTCAGCAGGTACCTTACCCTGGATCCTATGCCCAACAAGGTCTGCAACCTCAATTCCCACAGGGGTCTTATCAACAACCCCAGCAAGGTCCCTACTAGCAATATCTGCAGCAAGGTCCTTAGCAGCCATGGGGGCATTCCCTCCTAATAGAAAAACCTCAAAACACTCCAATACCTTATATAGTTAAACAAATGAATCAATCTCCTTCTATGGAGGCAAGTCTCCCTGAGGTAAGCCATCTTTCTTATACTCTTCATTCCAAGGTTTTAATATGTAGATTAAATGGTTTATATCCAAAATGTGATGCTTTATTTCATTGGGTATTCTCTTCCTAGGCCCCTTACTATTATATTTATTTGTTCTCAATAGGCTTTTATTTTCTAATTTGATACTAAATCCAATACGGAGAAAGTCTTATATGAGGGGCCCTGGTTTGGGGAAAATATGAGCTCTTTATTACCCCATGATTTCCATAATTTCATGCCACCAAAATGATGGTCTCAACAATGTCAATTTGGGTGCAAATACCAAACCTACTCCTCCCTTTCTGGCATCATAAGTTTTTAGAGGAAATTGGAAACACTCTTGGTAAATTTAGAAAGATGGACCTTGAAACAATAAAGAAAGGTCTATTTACCTTTGCCATAATTTTTGTAGAAATAGACCTTAGTAAAGGTCTAGATGATCACATTCAATTGAAACATAATAAATTTTAGAGGATCCGAGAATTAGATTATGAGAACACGACATTTTGATGTCATATCTGCCACCAAATGGGTCATTTGCAGGTCATATGTCCACAGAATAAAAGGTCCACAAAAAAAAAGAGATAATCCCACAAATCCAAAGGATGGAATCGCTCATACCCCAGTTTTCCAAAGATGAAGTAAAATAAACCATGTAGAATCCCCCAAACCAAGCATAATACAATGCACATAACCAAAATGAAAATATATCTCAACTACAAAATGGCATGGAATTTCATGAGCCGCGGACATCAAAACTGCAAAATGATGAGACACATACAACAAGTGCGATGGGGGGTGCAAAAATAGAACATGTTCCTCAGAGCTCATACTCAAATAAAGAACCCCCACCAAAGATAATAGGAAGAGAACTAGCAATGGTTCTCGTTGAATTAAATTTTGAGGGATGGAAAAATGTACAGAAAATGAAAGGAAAAAAAGAGAAGTTAAGTGACTCTTATCACACTTAAATTTGTTTTTTTTAGTATAATTTTGATTATTTATATCTTTAGCTCAAGTTCTGTAAGGCACATCTACCATAAATTCTCTCCAACATATGCATAATGTAATTTTTTCTTTCTTTCACGATGAATAACATTACAGGTCATTTCTACAAGAAAACAAATATTCAAAATATCACTGTAAAATAAATATTAAATTATTTTAGAAAATATTCAAATAAAAAAATGTAAAAATACTCACTTTATAGTTGAGGGTATGAATAAATTTTAATACACAAATATTTTTTTAAGTTAATACTAAATAAGGAAATTTAATAAGTCGACATTTTTTTTGTTACTATGAATTTACCATATCATTGATTTTTATTGTATTTTCATATTACAAGGATAATACTATTTAACATTTTTCTAGTTAGATATTTAAAAAAAAAAAAAATTCCCTAGATGGGGTTCTTATGGGAAAAGGCGAGGGAAAAGGGTACAATTATAATTAAATTGGACTATGAGGGGTTCTAGCCTACAGAAAAATATTACAATAGAAATGAAATCACTCCATATCTGGGGAATAATAAGGAGTTTTAGGGTTATAATATGGGCCTTATATATGGTTTAACATACCCCTCCACTTCAAACAAGTGTTGTAGTCAACACTTGAATAATGCTATTTATTTTTCAAGAATAAGTCATCTTTATATGTTATAACTTCCACTGGTAGGTTTATTCTATTTTATGATATACTCCATTGTTATTGGGTTACTTGACTACTTAATATGTGTTTTAACTATTTCCTTGGATATTCACATCCCTTTTAGGGAAAACTTTTAATATAATGATTTTTAACTCTTTTATTGCAAGAATAAGTCATCTTTATATGTTATATCTTCCACTGGTAGGATATTCTATTTGATGATGTACTCCATAGTTATTGGGTTACTCGGCTACTTAATATGGGTTTTAACTATTTCCTTAGATCTTCACATCCCTTTTAGGGAAACCTTTTAATATAATGATTTTTAACTCTTTTATTTTTTCCCTAATGGATTTTTGTATATCATCCTTGACATTTTGAATTTCTTCATTTTTTCATTCATATTATAATAAATTTCTTCCTTATTTTCATTGATCTTATTTTCAATTTATCTTTTAAAAAAAAATTGAGAACCTGATAAATCCACCATTTTGAACATACTACCATCTATTTCATTAAATTTATTCTCTAATTGAGACAACCTAAATTCTATGTCTCCACTTTCTTCATGATTCAAGGATAAGCCTTCAATAGTTTTAATTGGTGTAATATCTTTCTTTAGAGGCATGTTGGAAATAATAATAGTACTCCTCTTTATAAAAACTTGGAGTCACCAAAAAAATTGAATTTTCTGATCAACAGTTAGGTAACTAGTAGGTTTTGTACCTTAATTTGGAGAATATCATAATGGTTTAATTTTTATTAATATCTCTGAGATTTGAGCCCTTCTGGATCTAAAATTTTATTCTGCAATACCCTAATATGTATTTTCTTCAATTCCAAAGGTATGAACTGAATTTGATATTCCAAGTGAAATTTATGGTGACTTTCCCAAAAGTTGTTGATTTTGGTTTCTTCCTATGAGCAAACTTGTATTGCATGCCATGTGTTCAATTATTTAAATAAAATTTTGAAATTTGTACCTTAGGTACTTTTATGTCTCATGGAATCCTAATGATTTCATAGTCTAAAAAGTCACATACAAGAAGATATAGATAAAATACAAATCTAAGTTATTTAAAATGTATTTGGAGATCGTTCACAAACCCTAACTTCAAATGTGTATAAATCTAGAAGTGTAGCGAAAAATTTATGAAAATTGAACTAGATGTTCGTAAATATTTATCCTTAATATGGTCCAAGTTTCACTTATTGCGAAACTCCAAACTAACTTGTTTGAAACTTATTTCAATATCATTTAGGAATCTGGGGTTACTTCATATATATAAAATTATAGGAATAAATATCTAAAACTTGAACCAAATTTTTGTCGTGATTTCACCTCATTTTGTTCCAAGTTTCACAATATGAAGCTTCATAAAAAAATTATAGTGAAAATGCCAAATTGACTTGTCTGAGACCAATTTAATGAGCCTTCACAAACCATAGTTTCCTTAGAGCATATATTCAAAAATATAGGGAACCAACAACAAAATATTTCTTGATATGTCTACTCAATATTCTCCAATTTTAACTATCTGAAACCTTCCAAAAAAACTCTAAGTGAAAATTCCATGATGACATGTTTGAAGCACTAAAATCCTAGGAAAATGAGCTCTGATACAAAATAATATGAACCTTTAACCTTAAAAATTATATGAAACCAATAATTATAGTCCTCTTTGAGGAGGAAACCTCATTTTACAATGATTACAATGTACAACTCAATATTTGATGTTTCCAAGACTAGGTTTGTTTAGCATATATAGGAGATAAGAGGTACAATTATAATAAAATGGGACCATGAGGGGTTCTAGCTTACATAAAAATATAATAATAAAATTGTATTCAATCTGTATCTAGGGACTAGTAAGGATTTTTAGGGTTAATATGGGCCTTATATTGGGCTTAACAAGGTGTGTCCTTGGCAAACCTATTTTCTTTCTTAATTGTTTCCCTTTGTTTTTCTCGACTGTCTCCCCTATCTCTTATTTTTGTCCTTATCAGTATTTCCACTCCCATTCAGTTTGTTCCTTCAACAATACTTAGGTTGTAACTAACTAACTCACGCACGCACACGCACACACACACACACACACACACATATATATACTTCAATAATTCTATTGCAAACAGTTAGGTCCCTGCTTGGCATCTTCTTAAAAATCCTCAAGGCCCCTTCAACACGAAAATGCTTCCTTCAAGCTCTATGTTTGGCCCATGCATGCTCGATGCTAAAACCAATAGTTATGATACCTCTATAATGTTCTTCAATCACTCGTTATTGCATTCAACCACATGTTGGGACATGCCCATACCCCTATGACCCTTTGTAACCTGGGTTTGACAATATTTTATTTGCTTACTTACATCCATTAGATGAGGCATATCATTGTTTTTTTTTCCCAAGAAAAAAGTCGTAATTTTTCATTCAGTGAAGAAAAATTATTACATGTTACATTTTACATATAAATACCATCATAGTGCATGGTTTTGTATCCTCATTAAGGAGGCGAGTAGGCGACAAGTATCAGTGCAAATATAAAGCATAGTTGTTCTAATCTCTAATCTAGTAAGTACGATTATGTACAGATAAAACCAGTAATATCAGTCGATATAAGTAGACTTGATTAAACATCAGCAAATATATACAACAAAAAATAATAATATCTGTCAAAATTGCAGTCAAGGAGTGACTACTCTCATATTCTGTATGTCATCTATGAAAGGTCTGTGATAATCTCTGTAAACCTGTTCACCATCATGCTCAGAAATGTGCCAACTTCCCCAATCTAACTCTGCAGCTTCTTTGGAAAGTTGGTCTGCCACTTGGTTCCTCTCCCTGTAAATGTGACTGACAATGATAGTATCAAAATATGATTTCAGTAGATGCACCTCCCTCAATAATGCAATAAGAGTGTGTGTGTGGCACTGTGAATGAGTGTTGAACCAATTAATAACAATTTTTGAATCTCCAAAAATCTGCAATATGTTGCATCCATGTTCACGTGCAAAGAGTAAAAGTAGTCGAAGGCTAAGGAGTTCGGCAAAATTGTTTGTGCCCAAGCCCAGCGCTATTTTGAGATGGAAATAATGAGTGGCTGATATGTGTAATACAGCACCACCCCCGCACCCATTGTTATTTGATGCCTCGTCGAAATATGCCCATGGGTAAGAATGATCAATGATTTCAGGGGTGATATTCTTGTTGCGGGAAGGTTTCTCCTCATTCGGAATGAGGTTGTATGTGGAGATGATGCTAAAGCAGATGTGATCCCAGATAACATGCTTGCCTTCGAAGGTGTATCTGTTTCTACCGGTCCAAATGCCCCAAGCAATCAGCAAAGGGAGGTTTCGAATTTTGTCGCAAGAGGTGGCTTGCCACCACATTGCCCAGGCCTCTGCAATGGAGAATCCATGCCAAGTGAGCGTACATCCTATCGCTTGTGTAACCGATTGCCAAAGACCCCCAACCAATGGACATTCAAGGAAGAGATGTAGAGCATCCTCTTCCTGAGCAAAGCAGAAATAGCATTTGGACGGGCCCTGCATAGCCCGTCTTCTAAGATTGTCAATGGTAGGGATGCAGTTGTGAAGAATGCACCACACATAAGTAGTCTGGTTTTGTGAGGTGCCCGCAGCTTCTAGATAGGGTGCCACCACCATAGTTTGATAGGCGGTTCTTGGGGGGCACAAAGAGTGATATATCCAGTCTTCGGGCAGTACTTTCCTTTTGGTGAGAGTGCCCAAACGAGCTCGTCCTCCTGGTCAGTTAAGTGAGGCATATCGTTGTTACTATTACCATTGTAACCTATTTTCTGGGATATTCCATATTTATTTCATTTCTTGTGTGGGTGTTATGAATGTATAAATGTATTCTAAAATGAAATAGCTCATATACATTCTTATGTTTTCATAAATAACAACCTTAAATTGAATCACATGCAATTCACAAAAAGACATGGATTATTTGAGCAAAAAAATAAATAATCATAGAAAATAAATACTTATATGTTATTTTCACCAACTAGTTGAAGACATTAGATGTTCCTCCTAGAATTAGACCATGTTTTTCAAGTTGTCTCAACAATGGGTCACCCCCAAGTTGGGGGTTTGACTCCATGGGGAAATAACTTCCCCAAAACTAGATGCATGCCTAGTACCATAAATAAACAGATCATGTAACAACCCTCACGAAAATTCCATGTAAAATGTAAGAAAGGAAAAAATAATAACCACAGTCGATGGGACACATATTCCAAGTTGAATGGTGGGAAAAGCATTCTAGCGAGTGTTGATTTCGGTTAGTATGGCTAAAGGAAATTGGAAAAGGAAATGTCAAAGGTTTTATAAATGCAAAGTGGCATTTATTGGCATTTATTTATGAAAATAACGGAAATTAGGAAAAAAGGAAGGTGAAAGGTCTCAAGTTGCTCGTGAGGAGGAAAATGAAGGAAAATAATGGAAAATGAAGAAAATAGAGGCCTCGTTAATAAAAGGGCTTTTGAGGATCAGTTGGAAATTTTTTGCTCAAGCTTTTCGTCAGTGTAGTTTTGGAGCTCTCATTATTCTCTCTCTCTTAGAGTTTTCTTGGAGCACTCTAGGAGAGTGTGGATACTTGGTGATTTGGAGCAAGAAGGGAAAGGAAGAGCAAGAAAGCGCAAAAGGACATCGTGATCAGCATCTACAGCGGGTTTTCAGTGCATGTACCGAGTTGCATGTATGTTTTCCTCACTATATTTGGAATGCATGGTGTATGCATGTGGATTTGCCTAGCCTTGTCATTTCCTGGATAGCCATGGTGTTGTGGATTTGTTTCCATTGATTTTTTCTGGTTGGTTCTCATGATTCCTAAGTTGTTGATTTGAGTTACTAGTCCTGGAGCCTTGGTTGGACAAACGCATTGGAGCCCATAAACAATTGGGGTTGAGTTACTAGTCATCGAGCCTTGGTTGGAACAAACACTCTAGAGCCTTGGAGCAGCTTGGATAGAGACCAATCCATGATTGTTGTGACGTCTTACCGTGAGGTGGAATCATTGGTTGAGGGTTGAGGTGGTTTGGCCTCTGGAAGCCTTAGATTGGTTTTGATTGATGTGTTTGATGAAGTCCCACATTCATGCTTGGAATATGGCACGAGAGTGATTGGCTAAAGAGAGAATTGGCTCAGCTAATCTATGTTCGGGTGGAACGTGCCAGTCCGATCTTTGGTTGGTTCTTTGATTCATTAATGAGAAATTCATTCCTTTTGTAATTGATGTATAATTGTACTGATTATTATATGGATTATATTGTTGTTGTATCTATTGTATTTTTGTTATTATAATGTTGGATATAAGCATGTAATTTATCATTGATAATGTATGGCTCTCTTTGTTCTTTTACTTGTAAATGAATACACCATGTATATTTGGTCAAATAGATTGTATTACAGCTTATGATGTAAGGGAGCAATGCTTCTTAGCGATTCTCAGATAAGTATGAGGCCCCTATGTTTAAATTTGTTGTTTAAACCTGTAGATGCAATGTTTGTGACATGTTTAACGAAATTCATGTTATGGCTAGGAGGGGTCCGGATGAGTCTCTGATGATGTGATTGCTTTCGTACCTTTGTTTTAATTTCATTTATCATCTCCTACAGTTTCATGAAGTTATGGGCAGTGACATGGGCTCTGGGGCTAAAAAGATGGTACAAATCTCGGAGTTATAGGCACAAAACTTACCAAACCGGGTCATGGCCGCTACCTTGCCTTGGCATGCACGCAGATATAGGCTTTTGGATGCTACCTTTCCTTGGCATGCCCGCAGCTAAGGCTTAAATTGGTCAAAAAATCAGTCTCCCTCGAGGTTCAAGGACCTGAAAGGTTGGGTTACCTCCTAACAATGTTTTTGATTCCATATAACGTGTGTTTGTCTTGTTTTCATTGGTTCCACTTCCATAAGGTCATCTAGGAGGTTGAATATCATATTAGTAGCCTATCGTCGCATGTTTATCCCATTTGGCCGATTACTTGGGTATATGTGGGAAGGAGGTGTTACGGAGTGGTATCATAGCATGGTTGCACTCTCCTTGGGTGATGTTTTGTTTCTGGTCTCTTTGTGTGATATTTGATACCATAGAGTGGTATCAGAGCATGGTTGCGCTCTCATTGGGTAGTGTATGGTTTTCGTTCTCTTTGGGTGATGTCTAGTTCATGTTCTCTTTACTTGATGTCTGATACCATAGAGTGGTATCAGAGCATTGTTCAACCCTTGGGCTGGATGGGCGGTGTGTTGGTCATGTTTTTCTATTGGTTGCATGAGTGTTTCTCATACCTAGGGTGTATGTGCTTGTTGCATCCGTGTTGTGTTGGCCATCATGGCAATGGTGTCGTCGTGGATGGTGTTGTTTTCAACATGTCGTCATGTGTGTATGACTAGTTATGTGTTGGTCATGCTTTTGTATTGTTAGTGCATGTTTGCTTACATGTTGCTATATGGTGTGTGTGCATTGCGTGTTTATGTTAGGTCACATATTGGTCATGTTTCGATGTTATATGTGTATGCTTGTTTGTGTGATGTCAAGTGTTGAACATGCATTGGTTGTTCATGTTTGGTTACATGTTGTTCGCGCTTATGTATTTTTTGTGTAAGTTGGCATGGTTGATGTTTCCATGCATTGTGAGGTCAACATCATGATGATATTGGTATGTTATGATGCTAATGTGTTGGCTAAGATAGACTAGGAGATATAGACCATCAAAGTGAAGTTGCAGCATTGGACCTCGAGGAAAGAGCATGTCATCATATAGGTTTGGATGTTGGGCATGTTGGTATTTAGCTTAAGGATTGTTATATGCATTATGGTTATAAGTATTCCTTTCATAGTATTGATGTTATGGTTACATACATTATATATGTTATTTGATTAGTGTGGTTATATGTACATGTGTCAAATAGTCATGAATGATAACAACCTATGGTGGTATGCATTGTTATTGTTGTTTTAAGTTAGTTATGTTATATGTTGTTGATGAGTATGATATAGGTTAACTTCTTGTCTTTGTATGATAGTTAGCTTGATGATTAGTTTGCATGTTGTTGGTGAGCATGATATATAACTTGTTGCTATTATATGCTAGTGACTTGATGATTAGGGCTATTTCATTAATATCTTGATGTTATATGTACCATGCTAGTTTGATTGGCCTATGCATATGATTATTGTTATGACATTCAGGTACGAGTCAATTTATTTGTGATATTATGTCATACTAATCTAAGTTGACTGTGCATATGTGATTGTTATACATGAATGGCATTTGTTTATGAGTTTATGATGTGAACATGTTATCTAGTTACCATTATGGATATCCTAATCTTATTTAGGTTGAGTGTTATGAAGTTATAGTGTTAATCTAGATTGATTGTGCAAACAAGATAGCCTCCCTTGAGATACATTAAAGTATGAGCTTGCGTATGTCATCTACTTTGTACTTGAATGTTTGATTATGTCATCTATTTGGTGTTTGAGTGTTTGGTATCTATTATGTCGTCTATTTATCGTTGAATGTTTGATTAATCGTATGATATGAGTATGTGTTTATAAGATTAAATGAAGAAATGATTTGGTCTTAATATGGTTGTACTAAAAAATGTGTTGAGATAGTTGACATGTACTTGAGTATAAATAGTTGATAGTTGTAGCATTATGTATTATGGTTGTAGAATGTGGGTTAATCATTGACTATCACATGGTTGTTAGTCTTGGTAAAAGTTGATTTCGAATTGATAGATATGATGTTGTCTTGATGTTGATACATATGGCTCACATGTGTGTTAAGATACAAAACAGTGTGTATAAATAGTTGATAGTTGTAGCATTATGTATTATGGTTGCAGAATGTGGGTTAATTATTGACTATCCACATGGTTGTTAGTCTTGGTAAAAGTTGATTTCAAATTGATAGATATTATGTTGTCTTGATGTTGATACATATGGCTGACATGTGTGTTAAGATACAAAGCAGTGTGTTTGGCATAAAAAAGTAAGATAGTTGATATATTGTTATATTTATTTATACACTAACAGATATGTGGTTATGGCAATATGATGCGAGGATTACATGGCAAGAGATATTCATGAAAACTTGAAGAAGGCTCAGACTGAGCTTTCCTTTGGAAATACTGGGAAACATGGGGCTTAAGTTTTGGTGTTTGTTACTAGTCTTGTTCTTTTGGTCTCTGGTGATTTGTTGCATTTGATTTGTGGTTTTTACTGCATCTAGTGTATGTCCATACCACTTGTTTTGGTGTCTTATTGCTATTGGTTTTCCATGGTCTCCTTCTTTGTTTCTTATGACTGTATTTTATGTTTTGATAGTCTTTGGGATTGGTTGGGAAAGAGAAAAGTTAATGGAGCTCGAGCAGATCTTTGTGGTACCCAACATGTAATGTAAGACTTGGATGACCCCTGGTGCATGTATAAAGGTAGCTGAAGGTAAGAATATGACAGCCAGTTGGATTGGTTGGGTCCGTTGAGTTAAATGGACGGTGGCAGAACAATCACAAGAAAGGTAACACGAAAGGTAAAATGAATGGATCTAAGGTGTTATATGACTTATCTATGCCGAAAACTGTTGTTCTCAATCGTGTGCATGTTTTGCATGAATAAAGGAAGTTCTCTTAACGTATACCTTATTATATTTGGTAATTGTGTTGTGATCATGATTATGTTGGTGTTTATATATGTATACATGTATCTATGTATGTATGTCGTGTCTGACAGGGTCGTCACGGATCATGGTTGATTGATGTTAAATGTTTATATCTCTGTATATCGTTGTCTGACAGGGTGTTGATTGTTTTATGCTAATAAATATATATGTATGTATGTGTGTATGTGTGTGTGTATGTCGTTGTCTGACAAGGTTTTCAAGGATCATTCTTGTGGATAAATAATTGCTTATGTAGGTGAATGGCATGAAGAGGTTCCTGGCTATGAGGAATCAAGTGGCAAGGCCAGGAATCAAGTGGCAGAGTAGCCTTGACAGATCTATGAGGTCCGTATCATGTGGACATGATTTAATGTTATATGCTTGTACTATTCATATATTTATGTTATGGACAGGTAATGTTGAGGGGCACATCAGCGAAGTGAAAGTTGTGTGATCTGCGACATACTAGGATAAGCATGGATAGTGGAAAGACATTGGAAGCAAGGTTGCTTGTGGGGTCAGTATGTGGTCTATGGATGTGCAGTACTATTGTGGTGTATATGTCGCTCATGTTGTATATTCAGCGATTATACCTATGGTGATGTGTACATGTAACATATGTAGTATTGTGTACATATGATTTTGTATGTCTGTTGTATATATGGTGTTGTGCGTATAGTGCATATGTCATGTTAGGTATAGATAGTGTTATGTACATGTTGGATATGCAATGTTGTGTACAAATCGAATTGCGAACATGTTGGATATGCGCTGTTGTGTGCATTTGATACTTTGTGCATGTTGGAAATGCGGTGTTGTGTACATATGGCATTTTGTGCATGTTGGATATGTGGTGTTGGATACATATGGCATTATGTACATGTTGTATATGTGATGTTGTGTGCATGATTGTACATGTGGTGTTGTGTGCATATACTGTTGTGTACATGTTGTACATGTGGTGTTGTGTGTAGGTGGTGCCATGAACATGTCATGCATGTGGCACTATGTACATGTGGTATTGTGTACACATTGTACAAGTGGTGCAGTGTACATTTGGCATTGTGTACACATTGTGCAGGTGGTGTTTTGTATATGCGGTGTTGTGCACACATTGTACAGGGAGTTGTGTACAAGTGGTACTATGTACATGTGCATATGGTATTGTTTGCATGACATACATGTTGTGTGGCGAGAACGCAGTACTATGTATGTTCATGGTGTAGTCGTGGTATCATAATATGTGTATTCATTGTGTTGTACTCTGTATATGTATATGTATGGCATTGTGTTGTAAATCGGATGTAGGTGTATGTATTGTGTTGTATTGTACATTACGTGTAGGTGTATGTGTTGTATGTCAGTGTAGGCATATGTATTGAGTTGTGTCGTACACTGGATGTATGTGTATGTACATGTATTTTGTTGTACACCGGGTGTAGGTGTATGTGTTTTGTTTTACACCGAATGTATGTGTATGTACATGTATTGTGTTGTACACTGTGTATGGGTGTCTGTATTATATGGTGTTGTACGCCATGTGTGGATGTACATTTTGTGATGTACACTGTGTTTACATGCACATGGTTGAGGAGAAGGCACTGGGTGTTTGTCAGGTGTGGCAATCGATCTGATGTCTGCACAGAAAGAACAAAGAAAGAAGTAAGAACCAATGAAGGATAAGTATCAGTGTTTTATTCAGTCTTCTTATGTGTATGATATGTGATTCTAATTTATGATATTTACATGTAATTTATGATTATGGTTTATGGTGATTTCATGTGATTCATGATTTTAATTTATGATTGTTGTGTTTTGAGCTAACTGGACGCGATATGTTTATACATGATGACTTGATCAAACAGCTGGTTTGACTTGTTGTGACAAATGTCGACTTTGGAAGTGCTGCAATCATGCCCAGCACAGCATAAATTGATTTTGTCTGCTATAGGAGTTGTTGATATTCAGGATTCTAACCTTATAATCTTCGATTTAGAAAATAGTACACCTCGTCTACCTCACCAAATGGCTTTCCAGATTCCAGTGGTAGTCAAAAACAGACCAATCTTTCGGACTGTGATTTATGAGGGAGATTCAACGTGTATTATGTCGATTCAGTGTTGGAAATCACTTGGTTCTCCTACACTTAACCAATCTCCGATGATTCTTAAGGCTTTTGATGGTCGAGGTTTTCAACCTTTTGGTATTTTGCAGGATTTACCCATAGGGGTCGAAGGTAAAATAGTAAATCTAGATGTGGAAGTGGTTGATGCCCCTCTAGATTACAACCTTCTCCTAGGTCGTAGTTGGTCTTATGCTATGACTGTTGTTGTTTCTTCGGTCTTTCGACTCATAAAATTTCCATATCAAGGAAAGATCGTTACAATAGATCAGTTAACTTATTTCTCTTCCGACCCAGCCTCTACAGAAACAATCCAGCATGTTGGTAAAACGGCTATCCCTTATAAGGATGTTGGAGTAGGATTGATTAAAGATTCTGGTTTACTAGGAACTTTTTCCTTTCCTCCTCCTAATGTATCGCCTTCTATTGCAAATATTCACATGATTTCGTCAGACACTGTTACGTTTGATGATCCTTGGATCGTACCTTCCGATTCCGAGTTAGATTCATTTGATGGCATGATGCCTTTGAGTCCATTTGAAATTGCATATCAGGCAGTACAGTCACTTACCGACCCCTCTTCAACCGAAACTGATCCAATGAATGGGATCCATGAGGAATCACTTTCTATATCTAGTTCAGCCACAGCAACATTTACTGAACTTGTTCATACTGATGAGAAAATTTGTGAATATTTGTCTGTTGACGATTTAACATAGGAAGATCTACATCACCGATCTTCATTTTTACCTGAGCTCGATCATTTTGAAGATGATTTCGCTTCAATTTTTACTGCTGAATATGTCAAAGAACCACAGAATCCTTTGTAAAATCTTGATTCTGAGTTAAATTTGGAAAATATATCTCGAACGGTTCCAATTGACATTTCAGTAAAACCAGGAATAATTGAAAACATTCATATAGGTGCTTGTTGTACGAAAGATGAAATTCAAACTTATAAAGCCCTATTTCAAGAATTTTTTGATGTGTTTGCCTGGTCCTATGAAGAAATGCTAGGAATCGATCCGTCAATCGTCATACATGAAATCAAGACTTACCCAGATGCTAAACCTGTTCATCAATGTTTACGTCAAATTCATCCTAGAAAAGCTGCTGCTATCAAAGCAGAAGTTGAAAAATGACTTCGAGCAGGATTCATTTATCCAATCCCCTTAACGGATTGGGTATCGAATATTGTTCCTGTGACTAAAAAACAAGGAACAATAAGAGTATGTATCGATTATAGGGATATTAATCGAGCTTGTCCTAAGGACAATTATCCAACCCCCTATATCGATCAAATAATCGATGATTGTGCTGGCAGCGAAATGTTTTCCTTTATGGATGGATTTTCTGGTTACAATCAAATAAACATACTCCCTGCTGATCAACCGAAAACAACTTTTATTTGTCCGTGGGGTACGTTTGCTTATTGTAAACTACCTTTTGGATTAAAGAACGTTGGAGCAACTTTTCAACGGGCAATGTCTTACGCATTTCATGACATTAAGCACATTGTGCAGCCTTATCTCGATGATTTACCTGCTCATTCATCGCGTAGGGCCGATCATCTCACTCACTTACGAGCTATCTTTATGAGATGTAGGCATTATCGAATTAGGCTGAATCCACACAAATGTGTTTTTTGTGTAGAATCGGGTCGATTACTGGGATTTATTGTTTCGAAAGCAGGCATTCGCGTCGATCCGTCGAAGGTCGAAGCTATTGTTAAATTGCCTCCTCCTTCGACTTTACGCCAACTCCAAAGTTTGCAGGGGAAAGCAAATTTTTTACGTCGATTCATTCCAAACTATGCCGAGCTTACAAAAGGTTTTACCCGATTGTTGAAACAGAACATTCCATTCTTTCAGGATGAGATCCCTGATCGATCTTTTGATGCACTTAAACACGCGTTGACCCATGCACCGTTATTGCATCCTCCCAATTACAATCAGGATTACTTTTTGTACCTCGCCGCTTCTCATTCCACTATTGGGATGGTGTTAGTTCAGGAAGATGAATCTCACAATGAACATGTGATTTACTATCTTAGTCGAAATCTGCATCCGACTGAGATCAAATACACACATGTGGAGAAATTGGCCTTGGCAGCTGTACAAGTTGTCCAAAGATTTAGACATTACATCTTGTTACGCAAAACCACAGTAATTTCTAACTGTAACCCTATGATGTACATTTTGACCAAACAATTGCTAGGGGGCAAGTATTCCAAATGGATAGTCATCCTGCAGGAATTTGACTTGGAATTTGAAAAATCCAAGGCAAAGAAATCTTTGGTTTTTGCAGAACTTATGTGTGATTTCCCCTCTACTGATACTGAAACAGTGGTAGAGGAGTCCATTGCGGACGCATATTTGTTTCTTATCAGTACTATTGATCCATGGTATGGAGATATTATTGTTTATCTCCAAACCCAATCTTTTCGGCCAGAAATTTCACGATCTCAGTGACGGAAAATACGCTTCCAATCCCAACAGTATAATATTATTGGTGATACACTTTATCGTCGTGGGGCGGATTCAGTTTTTCAACATTGTCTTGTTCATGAAGAAGCTGAAAAGGTTTTAAATGACTGCCATTATGGAGCATGTGGCGGTCATATGTCTGGGTATGCCACCGCCCAAAAGATATTGTGCGCTGGTTATTTCTGGCCATCGTTATTCAAAGATTGTATTTATGCAGTCCGGAAATGCCACAATTGTCAACTTTTTTATCATAAAATGCGCGCGCCACTCGCTCCTCTTCACCCTATAATTGATGTTGGTCCATTCGCAAAGTGGGGTATCGACTTTATTACATGTAACCCTCACTCGGCTAGGGGGCATGCATATATTATCTTAGCAGTAGATTATTTTACTAAGTGGGCCGAGGCGATGCCTACATTTTCGGCTGACGGCAAGACTGCTGCAACTTTCGTATTTAATCATATAATTGCTAGGTTCGGTGTTCCTCAAGCCATTATTACAGATCATGGAAGTCATTTTCGGAATGTCATGATGACTGAACTGACAGATCAACTTGGCCTGCGTCACGATAGTTCCACTCCGTATTATCCGCAAGCCAATGGTCTGGTTGAAGCCATAAATAAAGTTTTAGTCACCATGATTAGACGAATTATTGGTATTCACAAAACGAATTGGCATTCCATGTTATTTTCAGCACTTTGGGCATATCGAACCTCAGTTAAAACATCAACAGGTTTCACTCCCTTTCAACTCGTTTACGGTTTGGAAGCTGTGTTGCCAATTGAATGCGAAATTCCGTCCTTAAAATTAGCCATAGAATTACTCCCAGCTACTTCTGAAGAGGAGAAACGTTTCTTGTACTTGGCTCAACTAGATGAGAATCAATGAA
Source organism: Pinus albicaulis (assembly GCA_034641835.2). Classification (NCBI taxonomy): domain Eukaryota; kingdom Viridiplantae; phylum Streptophyta; class Pinopsida; order Pinales; family Pinaceae; genus Pinus; species Pinus albicaulis. The sequence continues at coordinate 1,163,441,872 of CM076570.1, read as the reverse complement.
ACGCTGCAATAGCAAACGAGGCTCATGCTAAACGAATTAAAGCTCAGTATGATAGAAGCGTAACCCCTCGAAATTTTTCAGAAGGAGACCTAGTCTTACTTTATGATCAAGCCAACGATAATCTAGGAGATGGTAAATTCATGCCTATGTGGCATGGTCCTTTCATTATTAAACGAAAACTAGCAAAAGGGTCCTATGAGTTGATATATTTTGATGGTGTCCCTTTGGATAAACCCAGAAATGGGCTTTATCTAAAGCGATATTATGCTTAAAACTTGGTGTGGAGATTTTTTGTTAGATTAGATTTCTTTACTGCTGGTGTGTTTTAGGTTAGAAAAGTGTGCCTAGTTTAGAAGTGTGTTTTTATCACTATTCCTGCTTATCTGAGTTTTACTCTTGATATTGCAGATGTCGACGTCTCTTCAAACCTACATTGGTTTTGCTGATGGTGCTTGTCGTAGTACACAGAACATTTCTTCCGCAGCTTGGGTTATCTATTCACCCTCTGACGAGTTAGTATCCATGCATGGGGTAAGCCTTGGTCAAAAAATGAATAACATTGCCGAGTATAGTGCAGTGATTGAGTTATTGTCTGAATCCATATCATTTGGAATTCGGAGTTTGATTGTTAGGTTGGATTCTAAACTTGTTGTATTACAGCTTAACAGGGTCTATACCATTAGGAATCCAGTGTTATTACGGTTATTTTTAAGAGTTCGTCTCTTGGAACGTGAATTTGATTATATTGAATATCAACATATTCCAAGACATTTAAATACATTAGCAGATGCAGTTGCTTCTAGTATAATAAATCAACATTTGCAATAATCAAAACAATAAAACAAACAGCATCCATAATATGCACACAGATAGCCGGTAAATAGTGATATATCATAATATAGGAGTGTTTTCAAAAAATATACATCGTCTTCGATCATAGGTTGGAAACACCTTATGATCGGTAGAGTGATAACACAAAAAGTCAAAATATGAGTCTACAACACGATCATCCCATCACTGATGGTGATCACGATAAGAGACCACTGCTCGGGCCACCCTACATAGGAACCTCCTAAAAGGTCCTGGAACACCAATCACGTATCTCTGTAATCTGAGTGGAATCTCATCTATGTCCGTCTCTAGAATGTCTAGAGTCAGGCGCTCTAGGTGATGCTCTAAGTCAGACAAGATTTCTGCTGATTGGCCTGCTGGGGCTGGGGCTGGTGCAACTGCAACTGGTTGTCTTCTGTCATAAGGTTGGAGATGGGCTGGTCACCATGGGCCCACATCTGTATTCAAAACTTTTGGTTATTAGCTTCAAAGACGATCAAAAAATAAAAAAAATTTAGAACTTAGAAATTGTTGAAAATGATTTTACCTGATTCATCCCACTGTTCCCCGGCTGGGAGAGTCATCTCTCGGTCGCCGCGGAAATCTATCCCGGCATATGGAAAGTCCTCTATGGTAAAAATTTGGCGATCCAGCCAACGAAAATATGAAGGAGGAAATCAAACAATTTCAGAGCCCTCAATACTGTGACGGGCCATCAGTGCGACCCAACGAGTCATCCTAGGTTCTCGAAGTCGACCGGCATCAACAGAAATACTCTGCGGAGCTAGCATGGGGATCCTCTCTAGAGCAAAGGTAACGACGATGGATCCATATCCAAAGTTGTTTAGTTTACCATTCTTCGCTCTAGTCAATTGGCCTTTTATATTGGCCAATACAGCTTCGCACCGGTTGAAAATGGTGTCGCGAAAACAGTCCACAACAATACGCATTTGGGAACCGGTAGCCACATGCAGCACAACACTCCCACACAGTCTGGTAACAGTAAATGCAATAACTTTCAACTCGGGACGGATGATGTTTTTTATGTCAATCCGTTTTTCCCTAGGGTTTGCCTGATCATTACAGAATTCTAGTTGAAGACTAGCGACAGACTGGCCACCTGGCCTAGTCCCAAACAGAGAAACTTGTTCGCCCCTTTTGGACAAACCAGTCAAAAAATAAATATCCTCCAGCTCAATTTCGAGCCGGTGGCCACCAATAATGAAACACTGGTCCTGCACGTTCCACCTGTTTACCAGCCATGTCAGGAGGTCTACCTGTGCCCTCATGCCTTGGATGGCCCAAAATTTATATATACCGCATGCTTTTAATGCTTGCATTGTGGGAAAATGGAGCATTTCGGCGTCATCCACATCCTCATGTTCGCATTCTCTCCAAATCAACATCTTGTTACTCCTACAATGCATAAAAACACAAGTTAGAACAATCTAATTTGGAAATTTTTGGGCGGCAAATGAGAAATTTGAGTTTTAAATTTAAACGTGCAGGGACCGCACTTAGCCTTTATACACAGTGCGTAGAAATGCACGTGCTCTGTGTGATGAGTGCGGACCCATGACTTTTTTCCATATAGAAAAAAGTCGGGGTCCGCAGGTCCCATGTGTCTCACCTGCGGACCCTCGCGAGCGAATTTTTAAACCATATTTTTCCCTAAAAATAAAATATAAAGCCTAAAATTGAATTGTAAACGGATGAAATACAAGATTAAGAGGTCGTGGATTACCTGGGACTGACGGTTCTCGATTTCGTCGGATGGATTTTCCAGAATCTTCACAGGAACTTTCTTACCCAAAAGCTTTTACTTTTCACTCTGAAACTGAATAGTAAAAATGAAATTGAAAAAGTCCTTTTTATAAGTTTTTTCGAATAGATGAATTTTTAATTTGTTTATTTTTCACTTTAAAAAGGGTATTTTGAAAGCATTTTTACTTATCTTAAACAGGTATGTGTAATGTTTCAATTTTTTGTGCAGAAATTGGATTTTTCAGGAGAATTGATCATTTTTCAACAAAGAGCATACTTTTATCACTTTTTCAGACTCTTTCAAAAAATTTACGAAAAAGCGAAATCCTGGAGTCCTCTTTTAAGCCCTTTTCAGACTCTCTAAATATGAAAAGATTGCCGAGTACTTGATTATTCGAACTCGTTAAAGTAAATGAATGATCGTCCCTTCAATATAAGTTTACCCCTTTTACGGACTGAAATGGACTATTTACGAAAAAGGTATACGTTGACTAATTACGGTCAATAGAGTTCTCTCCCGCATTATTTTATCCTTTTTCGGGCTCGAGAGACTAAATTTACAAAAAAGTACACCCATGGAGTTTTCTTAAGTTTTTCTTCTGACTCCCTAAAACTGAAAAACACCGAGTTTCTCCTATACTGGACTCGTTAAAACTTAACAGTAAAGGACCTGTTTAATTTTCAACAGGAACGAACCACTCCTTCTTAGGGTTCGAATTTTAAACTAAGATGGACTCATCCGAAGGATGAGCTTATAACCAAGCAAATGTTATCCTCCTCAAGCTTGTCAAAAATAAAGAGGTACTTGCCAGAAATGGTGGGGGAAAAGAGAGAAAAATGGGCATGTTTGTTATATTTTAGAATTATCCGAAAACTCAGTCGACCACTCTTGGACACGACACTTATATTCACCTGGGTTGGGAAATCCTTTGCCTAACAGTTAATCAAACCATATTGAAAATTTTCAGCCGGTTTCTGGGTATTAGCTTTAGGTCAATTGTCACCAAGCCATCTGCAGTGTCGTTATGTGTCCAAGAGAACAGTTCAAATAAAAACATTCATCTGCAAAATATCTGTCATCCATCTTTGACCATCCCTGAGTCAGTCCTTGCCAATATATTTTCAAAACTTGATCTATGATTTCGTGTTGTGGGCCTGCCTACGACAGATCACTTTCTATCGACATCAGCACACTATCTAGGAAGTTGATCCAGAAATCGTCAGTACCTTGAAATCTACATGCCTCAATGGCAGGTTTCTCGCTTTCGACGACAGGTTGCATCAATGACCTTCGATCGAATGATTCCGTGACATGTTCGACTTCAGCTCATTCATTCACATTTCATGGATTGTATTGAGTACTTTGAGAGCCATTGACATTACTGGTGGTTTCTCTCACACTTGTTAACAGTTCACATCATTGACTGGTAATCAAGTGGTTTCTACCATGTTCGACTTCGACACATTCATTCACATGGATAGAATCGTACTGGTTCGAGATGCGGAAATCAAGACCCCGGATCTAGTTTCCACCATCCAGGCTGCGAGGAATTTTGTTGTCATCTATACAGTAGACTATTTATAAACAGATGGCTGCGTCCATACTGTGTCTACATATATCTGTACTATGATGTATTCAAAATCATTCATGTATCAGAACGATTTGAGTTAGTTTCTAGTTAGTTTTAATCTGAGTATGGGAATGCCTACCTCAGTGATGACATATATATGTATATATTTTGCATTGAATGTTTTTACAAGTTCCGACTGGGGTGTCCACAGGATGATCTTTGAAATGATAAAGTACTGCACTCTTCATATATGACAGACTTCAGCTTCATCTATTCCAGACTTTGCACTTTAGGGGGCAATTTGTTACACTAAAAACTGTCATCCTGACATTTTGCTATGAGTATGAGCTTATTATTACTCATACTTCCTCCTTTTGCAAGTCTAACATATCAGCTCCTCATGTCAAGCTTTCAAAATCAGAGAAAAGTTCCTAAAAATCCCCTAAACATTGGTATCGCACTTTCTCTATTCATTTCCTGCGGTCCCGCACCTAATGTTAAGCTTTCCTGCGGAACCATACCGCACGTTCCTTGTGTCATGGGTGCGGACCTCTGTAAAACTCAAAAAGGCGAGAAAGTAAAGATAAAAAGTTAATTTCAAATGAATTCTAGAAGATTCTAGATGCAAATTTTCGGGAATGGATACGCTTTAAGAAGGTTCATGCATCTGTCACTTGATGGAGCTAACCCCTTGATGTAAGGAGCTAATCCCTTTGAAGGAGGATTCTATCCCTTCATATTTGGAACAGAAAAACCTCCTCTTTTCCATTATAAAAAGAGGCATTGGGTAGCCTCAAGGAGAGTTAGAGCTTTAGAATATTTGAAGATAAGTGCTGCTGAGATTCATACTCAGTTAAACAAGACTTCTGTGAGGAGAGATCACACACCTCTATTTGTCTTGATTGAAAGAGTGTAGAGCTTGTCAAAGTAGAGGAGACTCCTGCTTCGGACCCCGGGAAGGCCTGTGCAACATCAAGGCTCAGGTTGTAAGGTTTTCCTTCTTTTGAAATTAATACAAATATACTCATTTTTCTCAATAAGTTGTTTGTTAATGGTTTATTTCATAGATTCCTTGATCACTATGATAAGCATGGTTTATGATGATGTCTATACAGGTGCTATGTAATATTTTGCTTGTTTGTGACTGCAGGTTTACGAAGAAAACTCCTTCAAGTGCACGAGGGACAACAACGACTTCAAACAAGCGCTGGACATAAGGTAGGTCTTTTACACCTCTATAGAACTATTTTTAAATCATATAT